>OX940904.1:10000-17500 GCA_954871355.1 Cabera pusaria | reverse complement strand
CGCGCTGAACAGTGTCCAACTGTTTTTTGATTCCCAGCTTATGTGTCGCGGGAGCCCACACGCTCGCGGCGTACAGGATTGTTGGTACAACTACCGCCGTGTATATAGACCTTATGATTTCGGGCTGGAGTCCCCAGTGTACTTTTGCTGCCCTCGACAACTGCTTGTAAAAATTTAGGGCCTTCCTACAGACGTTTCCGGTATGTGCATTAAAAGTAAGTTTCTCGTCAATTGTAAGGCCCAAAATTTTTATTTCCTTAGACATTCCAATTCCGATCCCGCCCATGTTCAGGCGTGGTGTGTCGTACTTAAGTTTCCGTGTTATCACCATAGCTTTTGTTTTATTTGGTGCAAATTTTAACTTGTTTCCGACACCCCACTCCTGAACATACCCGAGAGCGGCATTGGCGTGTCCCTCTATCTCTAAAGCTGTGTTCCCATCAAAAATTAAAACAACATCATCGGCGAACGCTTGATGATAGTGTCCTCGCTCTCTTAGGCCCTTTAAAAGTGGGTCCAGTATCATATTCCACAATATTGGTCCACCTATGGATCCTTGGACACATCCTTTGCTGGTTTCCTTGACGCACTCTTCACCGGCATACCTGACCCTGACCCTTCTATTTTCCAGGTAACTGTCTATAACCTTTCGCAGGTTGATAGGACAGTTTTCCTGTGCCAACCGTATTTTTATCAGTGGCCACCAGGCGCTGTCGAAGGCTCCCTCTATATCCAAGGAAACTAATGTAACTATGCGTTTTTGCTCCAATTTAGTGCGAATGTGTTTCATTAGGGTATAGAGGGAGTCTTCGGTGCTCTTCTGGGGCATGAATCCAAATTGGTAGGGGCTTATATGCGGTACTAGGTAGTACTTTATTCTTGTCATCAACATTCTTTCGAATACTTTACCCAGTACCGGCAAGAGTCCTATTGGGCGGTATGATTTCGGGGTTGTATATTTGTCTTTTCCCGGCTTTCTCAGCGCGATCACTGTTGCTTCTTTCCAGTAACTTGGGAAGTGATGATGTGCCAAGCATTGATTGACTATTGTCAGAAATAAGCCCGGTTCGTTTTTTATTGCATGGCTGCAGATGTCAGCCGTAAAACCGTCGGATCCCGGGGCTTTTTTTGGGTTGAAAGCATCAACAGCCATAAGAAGCTCGGTCTGCGTGAACGGTGGATCACAGCTATTATGTTGTTCTCCATCGTTCACTCTCTCCGCTTGCTTTCTTATGCGTTGATGCTCAGTGTTGTCGCTTTCTATAAGGTCTTCCGGAAAAAACGTATCTGCTAGAAGTTTTGCGGAACCTTTTGCATCTAACACTCTACCCTCTGATTCCAGTGGAATATCCTCATCCCTACTTTTTGTTCTACCTATCACTCTATAAATTCCTTCCCAGACACCTTCCTTGTTCTGCTTTTCGCAGAACTCCTTCCAACTCTCGACCTGAGCCTTTTGTGCTGTCATCTCATATTCGTTTTTCTTTTTCAGGTACTCGTCGACGACTTTCGCTCTCCGGACCGGCGCTGCGCATCGGATTCTATGTTTCCTGGTGGTGACTTCTTTTTTCATCTCTTCGAGCTCGGTGGACCACCATGGGATGGTAAGTATTTCTATATTCTTCTTTTTAGGCATAGATGCTTTGCATGCTTTTGTTATAGCTGTTGTAAAATTATTTATTGTTGTTTCTATTTCATCTACTCTTTGTATCTTTTCTATGTTATCTATTGTTAATTGTTTTTGCGTTTTAAATTGGTCCAGTTTTTCATTAAAAATGTCCCAATTTGCTTTATTGGTATTGTAAATTCTTGTGGTTCTTATGATTTTTATTCCCTTAGATTTTGTGTGAAGTAATTTGAATGTTATGCCATTGTGGTCCGAGCTCGTGAGACCCTCATCTACTGTCCAGTCCTCCACCAGGTTTAACATATCCGTAGAGCAAGCTGTGACGTCGACGTGACTTTGGTACCGCTGACCTCCTCGGATGGTGTCGAAGGTAGGTATGTTTCCTACGTTTAGAACCTGTAGGCCCAGGTCGTCTAGAGTTCCTGCCATGTCCTCTCCTCTATGGTCTATTTTGGTGCTCCCCCACCAGGTGCTCTTTGCATTAGCATCCCCTCCTATGATCAACCTCTTTTGGCCAATTTCCTCCTTGATTTTGGTTAGGTGGTCCAAGTATGGCCCTATGGGCTGGTCGGGTTCAAAATAATAGGACACAAGTGTGATCTTCCAGGCACTGGTTTGGATTCCCACTACAGCAATGTTGTTGGTAGTGAGTTGCGGGTACTGTATGACGTCAATATTTGAGTCAAAGACTGCTATTGCCGCTTTTACAGTCCCATCTCCGTGTCCAGTGCACTGGAAGACCCTAACACCTCTGTAACTCCTCATACACTTTGCCCCGCCCACGTAAGGTTCCTGGATGAGCGCTATTGCCACCTTTTGCTTTGTCGATTCGATCAAAAGCTCATTGGTTGCCAATTTTTTCCTCTGGAGGTTGGCTTGCACAATCTTCCATGGGGCCACCTTAGCAATAAGCTACGGTGGACCTAGCTAAAATCTCCCATTTTTTTCTGATTGGGCATTCTGGGCTGAATGCGTTGTGCTCAACTTTTCCGCTCTTTGCCTTCACGCAGTTTATACAACTGGGATGCGAGTTTGCGAGCCAATCAGGGCAGTCTGTCCGTAAATGCTGACCTCCGCAATGGCTGCACACATCAGCAGCGTCGCGGCAAAATTTCCGACCATGTCCATACCCCAAACAGCGTGAACACTGTATTAGAGGGGACTGGTCGGCAACCCTCACCCACTGCATATCGATGTGTGCTTCCCCTGCTTCAGTCAGCCTTTGCCAGATAAAGGGCGAAACCCTAATCACCACATGCGCTGTTAGCGGGTTGCGTGCTCTACGTCGGTAGCGAATGTCCAGTCTATCCTCCTCTACTGACATCCCATGTAATAGATGTGCATTTTGCCTTCTGATCGCCCCTACAATGTCCTCGTCAGTATTATACTGCAGTACTCCGTATAGGACTATCAGAGGATCTTTATTTTTAATGTCCTCGACGTTTAGCTGGCTACCTTTTTCTGTGATTCTTTCCTTCACTTTCTTTATTTCCTCATGGTTTCGACATCCTATTATGACCTTTCGGTCCTTGGCCTTTCTTATCTTATCTACCTGGACCCATCCTTCTGTTGTGTTAACGGCTTTCCGAATCAAGTTCATTACTTCCTCGCCGCTTTCCGTTTCGTCCTTTGACGTAACTACCACCGAGTGCAGCGCCGTCTGCTGCCCGAATTTCTTCGCGCTGCTGCCAGCTGCTACACTCGCGTAAGTAGTCTTCTCTAGGGCTTTTCGATGGTTCCCTAGATCGTCCTTCAAATCTGCCATGGCTGCACAGTTTTCTTTTATAAGACGACTGTGTTCCTGCAGCATTGAGTACAACTCTTCTTGAAGAGCTGAAGACTCCACGGTAGTTGGAGGAGGAGGCCTGACGATCATTTCTGCAGGTAAATTCTGTCCCTTTGGCTGTCCTTTTCCCTTCTTTTCAGCTTCCGACTCCTTTAGGAGCCGAAAAAGCGTGTCAATCGCTTCTATCACGGCTTCTTTCTTTTCCGTCTTCATTGTTTTTGAGCTGCTGAGGTTGATCTTACCCTTTGTAAGGGCAGCTCTTCCCTCAGCAACTCTACTTAGTCGGTAAGTTATTGGGGAGGCACTCTTGGCACTCTTAGATGTTCCCGATTTTATATTTGTTGTCCCCTGCTCAAAGGGCGCAGAATTATCATCAACCTTTGGTGGGACGGTTGTTGTGGTGTTTAAGGCTGGAGATATTCGGCCTGTCTCCCACTCGCTGATGCTAGTCCTGACATTTGTCTGTACAGGCTCAACTTGTACGTCTGCTTCAGAAGGCTTTTTAACCGGGGTGCGGGTAGCGGCAAACATTGTCACTTAGTTGGGAGTCGCAATAAAATATTTGATAAATTTAAGATTGTAAAAGTTGTATAAAAACTCAAACAAAACAAACAAGAAAATAAACAATAAAATTAACAATAAATAAAATTAACAATTTAATAAAATATATTTTCCCGCAGGGAATGTCAATTGCTATTTTTAGGTCGAGAGTGCTCCCGACGTATCCAGAGAGTTGTCACAAAAAGGTGACAGTTTTGTATAAATTTTTTGTCCTCAACTTTTGTCAAATAATTATGGTACCGAATTAGTACCTATGTTATTTATAATCTAGAATTAATAATTTCTTAAACAAAGAGTGGGCCAAAATTTCTTATATATATGTATATATGTATATCATAGTCCAAGTAAAAGAATAAGTTAAAATTTCAAAAAAAAAAAAACTTTAAAATTTTTCAAGAAAATTTTGGCAAAATTTTAGTGTCCCGTAACCTCAAAATATGCTAAGAACTACTAAGTATCACCACACAACATCGAATATGCCTCCAAATAATTTTACAGAATTTTGAAAAAAAAAAAATTTTTTAATGTCCAAAAGTTTCGGGAAAAATTTTAAAATATTTCTTACTTAATAAGGAGTTGTTTTAAAAATCCACTTATTAGTGGATTTTGAAGGTGTCGTCAGAATTAGGCTATCTCTTGTAGTTTCCGAGATATTTGATTATAATAATATTAATTTTAATTTCTCAGAATGAGCCGGGAAAAATTTTAAAATTTTTTGTACTTAAAAACAAATTGCCTTAAAAATCCAATTATCATTGGATTTTGAAGGTGCCGTCAAAAATAAGCTATCTCTTACAGTTTTTGAGTTATTTAAATTTTAATAATAATAATATCAATTTTACAGAATTCGCCGGAAAAAATTTTAAAAAATTTTACACTCAAAAACAAAGTGACCTAAAAATCCAATTATCATTGGATTTTGAATCTCTTGTCAAAATTAACCTAACTTTAATATTTACTGAGATATAAATAAATTTAATAAATGAAAATAAAAGAAAAATTTATAACTCGGAAAATAATCATGCGAAAAATCTGAAATTTAGTATACGTATTAAATGCACTATAACCAATTTTTAAAAGTCAAAAAATAGGGGTGTCACCGATCTCTTTTCCAAAATAAAAAATGTTGAATTTTCCAAAAATTTTCAAAAACCTGTATCTCCTTGGTGCTTCATCCAGTAATTATGTCCGAGGTGTCTGAAGAAAGGTCTTCTAAAAACGCACGAGGATCTGCTGTCAGATGTGTCAAAATCTTGTTGGAAGTCAGACCACGTGGCCACGTGGTTTCAGGTTTTCTGATTATAACTCAGCGAGTTTCAACCGGAAAAATCCAGGACTCGGCTGAAACGTAGTCGTCCACAATGCGCACCCCACTATGCAATAAAAAGTGGGGGTGACCGCGACTAATCGTGCAGCGTTCAGCTCCGAAGAATTTTTTAAGGTTGTTTTTCGGTTTTCCGTGAATAACTTCGTGGAAAACGGTCCGATTTTCTTCGTTTTTGCACTATTTTGTAGCACTCACGGTAACGCACACAACGATATATCGCACTTGTATATTCGCGCACTTTTGCCTATTTTTAGGATTTTTCGACCGCGGAACGGCTTATTTTCGTGGCGCTCGGGACGGAGGTTGGAGCGGGACTGGGTTAGGTTAGGTTAGGTTAGGTTAGGTTAGGTTAGGTTAGGTTAGGTTAGGTTAGGTTAGGTTAGGTTAGGTTAGGTTAGGTTAGGTTAGGTTAGGTTAGGTTAGGTTAGGTTAGGTTAGGTTAGGTTAGGTTAGGTTAGGTTAGGTTAGGTTAGGTTAGGTTAGGTTAGGTTAGGTTAGGTTAGGTTAGGTTAGGTTAGGTTAGGTTAGGTTAGGTTAGGTTAGGTTAGGTTAGGTTAGGTTAGGTTAGGTTAGGTTAGGTTAGGTTAGGTTAGGTTAGGTTAGGTTAGGTTAGGTTAGGTTAGGTTAGGTTAGGTTAGGTTAGGTTAGGTTAGGTTAGGTTAGGTTAGGTTAGGTTAGGTTAGGTTAGGTTAGGTTAGGTTAGGTTAGGTTAGGTTAGGTTAGGTTAGGTTAGGTTAGGTTAGGTTAGGTTAGGTTAGGTTAGGTTAGGTTAGGTTAGGTTAGGTTAGGTTAGGTTAGGTTAGGTTAGGTTAGGTTAGGTTAGGTTAGGTTAGGTTAGGTTAGGTTAGGTTAGGTTAGGTTAGGTTAGGTTAGGTTAGGTTAGGTTAGGTTAGGTTAGGTTAGGTTAGGTTAGGTTAGGTTAGGTTAGGTTAGGTTAGGTTAGGTTAGGTTAGGTTAGGTTAGGTTAGGTTAGGTTAGGTTAGGTTAGGTTAGGTTAGGTTAGGTTAGGTTAGGTTAGGTTAGGTTAGGTTAGGTTAGGTTAGGTTAGGTTAGGTTAGGTTAGGTTAGGTTAGGTTAGGTTAGGTTAGGTTAGGTTAGGTTAGGTTAGGTTAGGTTAGGTTAGGTTAGGTTAGGTTAGGTTAGGTTAGGTTAGGTTAGGTTAGGTTAGGTTAGGTTAGGTTAGGTTAGGTTAGGTTAGGTTAGGTTAGGTTAGGTTAGGTTAGGTTAGGTTAGGTTAGGTTAGGTTAGGTTAGGTTAGGTTAGGTTAGGTTAGGTTAGGTTAGGTTAGGTTAGGTTAGGTTAGGTTAGGTTAGGTTAGGTTAGGTTAGGTTAGGTTAGGTTAGGTTAGGTTAGGTTAGGTTAGGTTAGGTTAGGTTAGGTTAGGTTAGGTTAGGTTAGGTTAGGTTAGGTTAGGTTAGGTTAGGTTAGGTTAGGTTAGGTTAGGTTAGGTTAGGTTAGGTTAGGTTAGGTTAGGTTAGGTTAGGTTAGGTTAGGTTAGGTTAGGTTAGGTTAGGTTAGGTTAGGTTAGGTTAGGTTAGGTTAGGTTAGGTTAGGTTAGGTTAGGTTAGGTTAGGTTAGGTTAGGTTAGGTTAGGTTAGGTTAGGTTAGGTTAGGTTAGGTTAGGTTAGGTTAGGTTAGGTTAGGTTAGGTTAGGTTAGGTTAGGTTAGGTTAGGTTAGGTTAGGTTAGGTTAGGTTAGGTTAGGTTAGGTTAGGTTAGGTTAGGTTAGGTTAGGTTAGGTTAGGTTAGGTTAGGTTAGGTTAGGTTAGGTTAGGTTAGGTTAGGTTAGGTTAGGTTAGGTTAGGTTAGGTTAGGTTAGGTTAGGTTAGGTTAGGTTAGGTTAGGTTAGGTTAGGTTAGGTTAGGTTAGGTTAGGTTAGGTTAGGTTAGGTTAGGTTAGGTTAGGTTAGGTTAGGTTAGGTTAGGTTAGGTTAGGTTAGGTTAGGTTAGGTTAGGTTAGGTTAGGTTAGGTTAGGTTAGGTTAGGTTAGGTTAGGTTAGGTTAGGTTAGGTTAGGTTAGGTTAGGTTAGGTTAGGTTAGGTTAGGTTAGGTTAGGTTAGGTTAGGTTAGGTTAGGTTAGGTTAGGTTAGGTTAGGTTAGGTTAGGTTAGGTTAGGTTAGGTTAGGTTAGGTTAGGTTAGGTTAGGTTAGGTTAGGTTAGGTTAGGTTAGGTTAGGTTAGGTTAGGTTAGGTTAGGTTAGG
>OX940904.1:0-7500 GCA_954871355.1 Cabera pusaria | reverse complement strand
GTGCTTGTCGGCATTATTTTTCGGACCGTTCTATAGGCAACTACTGCATCCGGGAAGAATAATTTCGTAATACTCGCTGTCTCACCTTCTTTGTATCTCCGGTTCCATTCGTCAAGCGACTTCTGTCGAATATTTCGCTTGACGAATGAAACCGGGCACAAGTCATAATCCGCCTTTGTTTTTAACTTCATCGCCGCTTCTTTGGCCAGTTGGTCTGCTCGCTCATTGCCTTCCAACCCGGCATGAGCTTTTATCCAAAATAAAACTACCGTTTTATTTCGGTCTTTTATTGCTTTTAAGTTTTGCCGGGTTGCTATGGCAAGAGGATGTGTTGTGCTGTTGTTTGTGACAGATTCAAGAGCTGATCTTGAGTCACTATAGACTCCAAAGCTGGTCTCCGGTCGTTTTAGGATCTCATTTGTGGCTTTGCATATGGCCAAGAGTTCGGCTTGGTAGACGGTGCAGTAGGGCTCGAGCTTTAGTTTTAGGGTCTTAGTCTCTTTATCTCCTTTCCAAATAGATAGAGCTGCTCCGACTTTACCCTCTATCTTGCTCCCGTCGGTGAAAATTCGGACCGCTTGCGTATTATTCTGCATTACACTTTGTTCGTCTACCAAGCATATGAACTCTAGGCGCATATGTTCTCCTGGATGAGGTGCTTCAGTAAATGATGCTCTCCGCTCCACTTCTCTATCCTCCAGTATTGACTGTGATACACCTCTCTTGGCTTCATATAGAGCGGCTGCTTCCTTTATTCGGAGGTCAAGCGGTAGTATTCCAGCCAATACTAGAGCTGAGTTTAGGGAGACGGTTCTGTAGGACTTTATCATTTTTTGAGCAAAACCCCTTTGGACCGTTGCCAGCTGTTTTTGTACGCCCAATTTGTTTGCTGCTGAGACCCAGGCGCTGGCAGCATAGGTTATCACCGGTTCTACTGTGGCCACGTAGATAGTGCGAATCACCTCCGGGTGCAGACCCCAACTGATCCTGGCGGCTCTCGACAGATGCTTGTAGATGTTAATGGCTTTTTTGCATACATTTGTCACATGGCTGTTAAATGTCAATTTGTCATCTATCGTGAGCCCCAGGATCTTGATTTCTTTTGACATACCGATGTCCGTCCCGCCCATATTCAGAATTGGGGTATCAAATTTTAGCTTTTTTGTCAGAACCATCGCCTTTGTTTTTTGTGGTGCAAATTTGAGCTTGTTTTTGATACCCCATCCCCGAACATAAGCGAGAACGGCATTTGCGCTACTCTGCACTTCTAATGCCGTGTCTCCGTCAAACACCAGTACCACGTCATCGGCAAAAGCTTGGCAATAATGGCCTCGCTCGTCCAGCCCCTTGAGTAGCGGATCTAAGAGGAGATTCCAAAATGTTGGACCACCAATAGAGCCCTGAACACATCCTTTATTGGTGGTCTTTGTGAATTCCTGACCAGCATACCTTACTGTTACCCTCCTATCTGTAAGGTAGCTGTCCACTACTCGTCGGATGTTAACGGGGCACTCTTCCTCAGCCAGTCTGGTTCGTATAGCAGGCCACCAGGCGTTATCAAAGGCTCCCTCTATGTCCAGCGATACCATCGTCACTAGCCGTTTTTGATGTAGTTTTTCACGTACGTGTCGTAACAAGTCATAGAGGGAGTCTTCTGTGCCTTTTTGGGGCATGAAACCATACTGGCGAGTACTCATTTTGGGGAGCAGGTGCCATTTTATGCGAGTCACAATCATTTTCTCGAAAATCTTGCCGATGACGGGTAAAAGGCCTATAGGGCGATATGACCTGGGATTTGTGTAGTCATCTTTTCCCGGCTTTCTAAGGACAACTACTGTTGCCGCCTTCCAAGCCGTCGGAAAATGTCCCATCTTCAGGCATTTGTTTAATAGAGCGAGGAAAAATTCTGGGTCAACTTTTATTGCATAGTTACAAATGTCTGCAGTTAGTCCATCTCCACCCGGGGCTTTCTTGGGATTAAAGCTTTCCACCGCGGTTTGCAGCTCTAGCATGTTAAACGGAGGGTCATGAGATTCATCATGACCCAGCTCGTTTGCTTGTTTTGCTGTTTCTCTGATCCGTCGGTGGTCAGCATTGTCCTCACTTTCGAGATCCTCCGGGTAGAAGGTCTCCGCCAACAGTTTTACAGACTCTTGTTCACTCAGAATTCTTCCTCCCTCTGCCAGGGGGACATCGGGTTGCCTTTTTGTGGTCCTATTTATCACTCGATAAATTCCCTCCCAGAGGCTTTCCCCATCCTGTTTTACCACAAAAATCTTTCCAGCTCTTTACTTGGGCTTCTTCGGCTGCTTTCTCATACAGTTCTTTTGCTTGCAGGTATCTCGCAACAACGACTCTTCTTCGGACTGGCGCTGCGCAACGGATCCTTCTCTTTTTGTGGCGACCTCTTTTTTGAGCGTGACTAGTTCTTCTGACCACCATGGAAGGATTAGTGTGATTTTCTCAACCTTTTTAGGTATACTAAGATTACAAGCTTTAGTTATAATATCTATATAATTTTGAATTTTGCTATCTAGTTCAGACTTCGAATTAATATTTTCTATATTTTCTATGCTAATATTGTTTTCCTCTTTAAATTGGGCCAGTTTCTGACGAAACAGGCTCCAATTCCCTTTTTTTGTGTTATAGACCCGAGTAGTTGTTTTAATTTGTGTTCCTTTAGCTCGTGTAATTCTTATTTTAAAGGTGATTGTGTTGTGGTCAGAACTAGTCATGCTTTCGTCTACGGTCCAGTCTTCCACAAGGTTGAGAAGCCCCGTCGCACAGGCAGTCACATCTACATAGCTGTTGTAAGATTTACCTCCTCTTACGGCAGCAAAGGTAGGAATATCGCTATTGTTTAACACCTGCATTCCCATCTCTTCTAAGGCTCCAGCAAGTTCTTCACCCTTACGATCCTCGATGCTGCTGCCCCACCAGGGACTTTTGGCGTTCGCGTCCCCACCAAAGATTATTCTACTGCATTGAACATTTGACTCTACTCGTTTCAGTTGCTCGAGATATGAGTCCAGGGTCCGCATGCCAGGCTCAAAGTAGAAAGATGCCACTACTATCTCCCAGGCACTAGTCTTTATTTTTACCACTACGATGTTGGTTGTGGTAATTTGCGGATATTGAGTAACGTCTAGATCATTGTCAAAGACCACAACGGCGGCTTTAACGACCTCGTCACTCTGACTAGCACACTGGAAAACACGAACTCCCTGGTAGTCCCTCATTCTTCCCATCGATCCAACATACGGCTCCTGAACAAGAGCAAAAGCCATCTTTCGTTTGATGGCCTCAAGCATTAGTTCCTGTGTTGCTAGTGCCTTTCTTTGCAAGTTGGCTTGGGCCACCAAGTATGGTCTTTGGCTTGAAGAGAGTGTTACAGCAGTGACCACCTTAGCAGTACGAGACCGTTGAGCGGACCAGTGCGTCCCATTTCCGCCTTACTGCGCACTCTTGACTAAACGCGTTGTGGTCGACTCTGTCCAGCTTTGCCTGGGTACAGTTACAGCATCGTGGTGTCACTCCGGCCCGCCAGTCTTTACACTCGCTCTTCATATGTGAGTCTCCGCAGTGACTGCATCTCTCGGTGGTCTCCTTGCAGAAACGCTTGGTATGTCCGTACCCTAGACAAACCGAACATTGGACCAGGGGAGACTGGTCTATCACTCTGACTTTTTGCAAGTCAATGAGTACTGATCCAGCTTCAATTAGTCGTTGCCAAATCTTAGGGAAAACTCTTAAAACTATATTGCATTGGTGGGGGTTTCTTGCTTTCTTCCGGTATTTTATTTCCAGCCCATCTTCTACTTGTAGGCCTGTTATGATGTCAGCGTTTTGATTTTTAAGAGCCTTAATCACATCCTCGTTTGTATTGTAATTAAATACATCTTTCAACATTATAAGAGGGTCCTTGTTCTTTATCTCCTCAACATGAAGAGATTCTGTTTTTTGAAGCCTCTCTTTAACTTTCTCTCTTTCCTCTTTTGTTTTGCAGCCCATGATAATTATTTGGTTCTTGGCCTTTCTTATCTTCTCAACCCTCACCCAGCCATCTTTAGCGTCCATGACATCGCGGATCTTGGTGAGAACTTCTTCGCCGGATTCTTCGTGGTCCTTGGAGGATACAACCACAGAATGAAGTGTCATCGGCGCTGTGGGCTGCGGTACCCGCGGTCCCGCTGCTACATGCGCGTAGGTTGACCTCTCAAGGACCACCTTCTGGTCCTCCAAGGTTTTCTTCAAGGCTTCCATTCTCTCATTGCTCTCCGTCACTAGCTTGCTATGCTCGGCTAGCGTGGAGAGCAAATGAGAGAAATCTTCTGGTCGTGGGGCAAAGTCAGGCAAAGGAGTATGAGCTGGTTGCTCTGGCAGTTTTTCTCCAATTGGCACCGGGCTCTTCCCCTTCCCCGTCCTCTCCGCCTCCGATTCTTTGAGGAGCCGAAAAAGTCTGTCAAGTGCCTCACTTACGGCCTCTTTCTTTTCCGTTTTCATGGTTTTTGAGCTGCTGAGGTTGATCTTGCCCTTAGTAAGGGCAGCTCTTCCCTCAGAAACTCGACTGACTCTATACTGAGGCACTTTTGGATGTTCCTGGGACAGAATTTGTGGTTACTTGCCCAAGAGGTACAGGATTTGATTCCCCTTTTTGTGGCACAGTTATTGTGGTATTAAGGGCTGGGGATATTCGGCCTGTCTCCCATTCGCTTATACTCGTTCTTACGGTCTGTGTGGGCTCTACCTGCACGTCTACATCAGACAATTTCTTTACCGGAGTGCGGGTGGCGGCAAACATGGTTTATTGGTTGGAGGTCGCGTAGAATAAAATATAATAAATTTGTAGAAGTTGTAAAAATAAATTAAAATTAATACACAAAAATAACCCAACGAAGCAAACAAAAGGCAAAATAATAATAATATAATAAATGTTTTTATTTCCACAGGGAACTGTCTATGTCAATATGATAATCTAGAGCATTCTATGAAAAAGATTTGTATAATTTATATACCGTCGCTAATATACACGGGGTATATGGTCGACGTTTTAATAAGTAAGATAATTAAAAAGTAGGTCAAATTAACTATTGGTATACTGTGTAAAGGGCAGTAACCGATTTTGTCTTAAAACTAATAGAGTTTGTATAATATTAAAATATTATTGGAATTAAATTCCAAATCGTATAAATAAGGTTAAAAATCAAAAATATAATAATTTCTATGTCCTATAGAAAATGTCAGTAAATTTAGTGTAAAAGAAATAATTTTATCCAATTTTTTAAGTCCATAAACAACGCTGTAGATGGAAATTTAAAGATATTGGTACAATACGGTGAGTCAAAAATCAATAACCCTTATCGAGACTGGGTGGGTGGTGCGGGCGAAATTTTTGTTTTTTATGGGCCGTAGCGCTCCCAAAGGGGGCGGGTTATTTAGGGGGGGTGTTAATACACCCTTAGCAGTGATTCCCTTAAATAAAAGTTGCTATTTGGGTAAGTAATAGCAATAAAACTATAAAAAACACAATTTCGTATGAAAAATTTAGAAAAATCTACCAAAAATACACTAAAATTCTACTAATTTACTTTTTCTGTTTCAGATCCGGGAAGAGCTTCAGAGCTGCGTCTATTGATATCGGGAACAACTAAATAGCGTCCAGAATTTAAAAGTCAAAATTCAATTTGTATGAGAAATGTACCGGGTTAGGTGAACTTTTTCTATGTCGATGAGAAGTTTGTATTGCCAATATTTTGTTTTTTATGGGCCGTAGCGCTCCCAAAGGGGGCGGGTTATTTAGGGGGGGTGTTAATACACCCTTAGCAGTGATTCCCTTAAATAAAAGTTGCTATTTGGGTAAGTAATAGCAATAAAACCTATAAAAAACACAATTTCGTATGAAAAATTTAGAAAAATCTACCAAAAATACACTAAAATTCTACTAATTTACTTTTTCTGTTTCAGATCCGGGAAGAGCTTCCAGAGCTGCGTCTATTGATATCGGGAACAACTAAATAGCGTCCAGAATTTAAAAGTCAAAATTCAATTTGTATGAGAAATGTACCGGGTTAGGTGAACTTTTCTATGTCGATGAGAAGTTTGTATTGCCAATATTTTGTTTTTTATGGGCCGTAGCGCTCCCAAAGGGGGCGGGTTATTTAGGGGGGGTGTTAATACACCCTTAGCAGTGATTCCCTTAAATAAAAGTTGCTATTTGGGTAAGTAATAGCAATAAAACCTATAAAAAACACAATTTCGTATGAAAAATTTAGAAAAATCTACCAAAAATACACTAAAATTCTACTAATTTACTTTTTCTGTTTCAGATCCGGGAAGAGCTTCCAGAGCTGCGTCTATTGATATCGGGAACAACTAAATAGCGTCCAGAATTTAAAAGTCAAAATTCAATTTGTATGAGAAATGTACCGGGTTAGGTGAACTTTTCTATGTCGATGAGAAGTTTGTATTGCCAATATTTTGTTTTTTATGGCCGTAGCGCTCCCAAAGGGGGCGGGTTATTTAGGGGGGGTGTTAATACACCCTTAGCAGTGATTCCCTTAAATAAAAGTTGCTATTTGGGTAAGTAATAGCAATAAAACCTATAAAAAACACAATTTCGTATGAAAAATTTAGAAAAATCTACCAAAAATACACTAAAATTCTACTAATTTACTTTTTCTGTTTCAGATCCGGGAAGAGCTTCCAGAGCTGCGTCTATTGATATCGGGAACAACTAAATAGCGTCCAGAATTTAAAAGTCAAAATTCAATTTGTATGAGAAATGTACCGGGTTAGGTGAACTTTTCTATGTCGATGAGAAGTTTGTATTGCCAATATTTGTTTTTTATGGGCCGTAGCGCTCCCAAAGGGGGCGGGTTATTAGGGGGGGGTGTTAATACACCCTTAGCAGTGATTCCCTTAAATAAAAGTTGCTATTTGGGTAAGTAATAGCAATAAAACCTATAAAAACACAATTTCGTATGAAAAATTTAGAAAAATCTACCAAAAATACACTAAAATTCTACTAATTTACTTTTTCTGTTTCAGATCCGGGAAGAGCTTCCAGAGCTGCGTCTATTGATATCGGGAACAACTAAATAGCGTCCAGAATTTAAAAGTCAAAATTCAATTTGTATGAGAAATGTACCGGGTTAGGTGAACTTTTCTATGTCGATGAGAAGTTTGTATTGCCAATATTTTGTTTTTATGGGCCGTAGCGCTCCAAAGGGGGCGGGTTATTTAGGGGGGGTGTTAATACACCCTTAGCAGTGATTCCCTTAAATAAAAGTTGCTATTTGGGTAGTAATAGCAATAAAACCTATAAAAAACACAATTTCGTATGAAAAATTTAGAAAAATCTACCAAAAATACACTAAATTCTACTAATTTACTTTTTCTGTTTCAGATCGGGAAGAGCTTCCAGAGCTGCCGTCTATTGATATCGGGAACAACTAAATAGCGTCCAGATTTAAAAGTCCAAAATTCGGTTAGGTTAGGTTA
>OX940903.1:22695824-23055824 GCA_954871355.1 Cabera pusaria | reverse complement strand
GAGATATAGTCACAAGAGACTTGTGGTGAGTTCTATACTCAAACGACTTATTCAACAAAAGAAGCTTACCAGTCAGTCGTCAAGTCAACTTAAACAACTAATAGACACAACAAGAGAATGCTTGACGGGATTGAAAAATCAAGATATTACAACAGACAACTGGGATCCCATTGTGATATACCTTGTGGCCCAGAGGCTGGACCAGGACACCCACCGGGACTGGGAAGATCATGTAAGCAGGACGTTTGGCACTGAGTTACCTACACTACACAATCTCACGACGTTTCTGGAGAATCGTATCCAGACCCTGGAGTTAACCTCACCGACAGCCCCTAGAAATGTTCGAGAGAAGATCTTTAATACGAGTGCAGCATCGTCCCCCCCTTCCCCCACGTACAATGATAAGTTTAGTAAGTCTTTGTCTTGTTTATTATGTTCTGATAAGCATGCATTATTTCACTGCAAACAGTTTAGTAAGTTGGCACATTCAGATAGGAGCGAATTTGTTAAAGGTAAAAAATTATGTTTTAATTGTTTATTACCCGGGCACCCTGTACACTTCTGCCGACAAAAATCATCATGTAAAATTTGTGGTCGGAGACATCATTCTCTTTTACATATTTATTCACAGGAAACATCTTGTAACATACAAAAATCACATAACACAGAAGTTTCATTACCCACAAATGTGGAAGAGAAGAAGGAAGAAGAAGTGCAACCTAGTCTTGGTTTACAAGCTGCATTATCGTCATTTTTCACAATGGTCGATTCACCTGGCCTATTGGCAACTGCATTGGTACCGGTCAGGGACGAACTAGGGAACGTAACAATATTGCGTGCTATTTTAGATTCAGGGGCTCAGGTAACATTAATTAGTGATAGAGCAGCTCAATTATTAAATTCAAACAAGGTACCTGTCAATGGTCATGTTTTTGGTAGTGGGTCATCTAGGGCAACGGTGAGTCATGTGACATCTTTTGAGGTTTTGTCGAGGTATGAAGAGGATTTTAGCCTCAAGGTTGTCGCTTATGTTATTTCAGGCAAACTCACCACATTTTTGCCAAAACAACCAATCAAGTCAAGCACTTGGCAACATATCGAAGGTCTCCAACTGGCAGACCCGAGTTTCAATCAACCAGGGAGAGTCGACATGCTGCTAAGTGCCAAGGTATATAGTCGAATTTTGAAAAGTGGTGTCATTCCAGGTCCTCCTAATTCACCAAGCGCACAACAAACAAGGTTAGGATGGATTTTATTTGGAGATTCGGGAGAAAGTAGTCAAGAGGAATTGACCACGTTACACATTCATGCGGATCTGGATAACATGCTGAAGAGCATGTGGGAGTTGGAGTCTTCAGAGAAAAGAGCGTACACAGCAGAGGAAAAACTCTGTGAGAAGATCTTTACAGATACACATTCCAGAGACGATGAAGGAAGATATATTGTCAAGCTACCTTTCAAAACACCACAACCACTCTCAGTTGAAGGAGAAACAAGAGATATAGCCTTGAAAGGCTACAATAACTCGAGAGACAGTAGGTGGTTATTGGGTGTTCTACTCCAGCCACATCTGTTGATTAAACGATATACCCAACTGCGTTCGCTCCGCTTGCTGCGCTCACTTGTTGCAGTTGGGTATATCGTTTAATCAACAGATGTAGCTGGAGTAGAACACCCAATAACTAAAAATTGATTATCTCTCGCCACTTGTGTTTTAGAACTCAAAGCCTCCGGTGTAATAATTTTGATCGACGTGTTTTAGAACTCTCAATGACCCCGGAGTAATAGTTTTGATCAACTGTGTTCGTAACACATACGGTTGGATGATCCATGGTAAGTATCATCCTGAGAGCCCAAGGTAGGATTATCTCTCACCGCATACGATGTCTCAGCACATACGGTTGGATAAAACATGGTAAGTATCATCCTGAGAGTCCAAGGCAGGATTATCTCTCGCCGTTTGCGATGTCTAAACACAATCGGTTAAGTGATCCATGGTAAGTTTCACTCTGGGAGCCCAAGGTCGGATTATCTCCACCGATTGCGATTCCTAACCTACCTGTGTTTTGAGCATATCGTATAGTCAGATAAACCTGTTCTACTACTTCTACTAAAGCCGTAATGACTTTTTGTTGGAATACTTACGATAAATTATCGCGCCCTAACCTACCTGTGTTTTGAGCATATCGTATAGTCAGATAAACCAAAAAATATTACAAAATTAAAATCTGCTACCCCTAAAGCACCAACTTTTATATTTTCTGTGCTTTAAAGAAATGTGTGTATATACGTTAATAAAAATTCAAGCGTAGTCACTCACCATTTTCATCTAAAGGATTTTAATTTATTAAATTCATGAAGATCTCATTGTCCCTGCTGCTTGTCGTTCCTGTAAAATAGAAATTGGTACACATTAGTTTAAAACTAAGAACACACAATTTAATTAAAAAAAATCTTTACTCAGAATAAATCAAATTAAACTTGGAAATAACTAAACATTAAATCAGTGTGTAGTTAATATAAACAGCAATCGAAAAATAATCATTTTTATGTAATTTTTTAATATTATTTTCTTTACATAACATTTACATAACATGTTCAAAATAATTAGGATCGTTTAAAAAACCGACTTCAAATGCTACTGTATTCAATTTGAGTAGCAAGTTTGCAGTTATTATCGCCATATCTCTGGAGATACTTGATAAATTTACAATGAGACCACTACAAAAGTATAATCTTTGAAATAAATATATAATTAAAAAAATCGGACCACAATTGACAGAGAAAAATAAATAAAAAAAATTTTACAGTGAAACATAGAACATCCTCCTTTTTTTTAAAGTCGGTTAATAGGGCTTTTTGTCGTATGAAGACCTATTTTATTTTTTCGATTTCTAGTTATTGAGAAAATCTTTATTATATAATACGACAGAAACTTGGTTTTTAATTTTATTTTCGAATTAACCAAAAAAGAGTACGTTGCAAAATATTATACAATAAAAGCTAGTTGTTATTTCCAAATAGTTACAGAACTACACTCACCGATACACTCACCGACACCACAGCCGACACCGTACACTTATATAATGAATGGTTTTGTTCACACGCTCGATAGTAGGTACAAACGTATCAAGGTAAAATGGATTGAATAACAATAATGTACATCGTAAGCATTTCTTTTAAGGGTTCGCATACACGTTCGTTTTTAACTCTGCGATTGAACTGTTCTGTAGGTACAGATAAATTTTTATACCATTAAGTTTGCACTGTACAGTTAATTAAATGCTATTTTAACCGACACCTAACCGAGGAGTAGGTTCTGAATTCGTCGGAATCTTTTTTTTATGTATGCTTCTCGATTACTCAAAGATGGCTGTACCGATTTAGAATATTTTTTATATTTGTTTGAAAGGACATACTTTCCAAGTAATTTCATTTAAATTTCATCGAGATCTCATGACTATCTCAAGAGATATGGAGACAAACACATCAAACTTGGCACATGACTAGCGCGACATTTGAAGTTGGTTCTTTTGGTTTATTAACGATTTTAAATTATAATTATTACCATTCAGTTAAACTATCATTCATATGTATAGTCACACTATTTAGTGAAAACGAGCAGTTTAAACTCAAGGTGTGTAGCGGCCTTAGGACAAATTACTTTTTAACCGACTTAACAAAACGAGGACTTAACAGATAGCGTTTGTACGAATTACTTTTTTGTTTATTATATCATAGCTCAATCATTTATGAACTGATTTGTTTTTTTTTTTTTTTTTTACTGACTTCACAAAAAGGAGGATGTACTCAATTCGTCTGTATAATTTAATTTTTTTGTCACTTCAGAACCTCATCATTTATTAACTGTGTGTGGATTTGGAGAATGTTTTTTTTTAATTTTTTTACCGACTTTAAAAAAAGGAGGAGGTTTCTCATTTCTACCGATATTTTTTATGTTTGTTCGCGGATAACTTCGTCGTTTATGAACCGATTTTGATTATTCTTTTTTTGTTCGAAAGGAAATATTCCAAGTGTAGTACCATGATAATTTTATCGAGGTCTGATGAGTACCTCCAGAGATATTGAGATAAACATCTCAAAATTGGTACTGAAAATGAATAGCGCGGCATTGAAGTCGGTTCGTTTTTAGTTTTTAAACGATATTATTATTAATAGAATATGTTTACAGTGTAGTTCCATTTTAATTTTAACGAGATCCGATAAGAATCTCCAGAGATATGGAGATAGATACCTCAAACTTAGTACTGAAAATGACTTGCGCTGCATGTGAAGTCGGTTTTTTTGTTTTGCGAACGAACTTAAATTATGTAAGAAAGTAAATAGTAATACTTCCCGTGTGGTGTATTGTACAGTTCAAATAATTAGATACCGTCTTATTATCTAAACACATAAAATATGATTGTAATATTTTATGCACTGACTTTTAATTTTTCTATCTTTTAATCTATCGTAGTCGGGTAATGGTGTGAGTTTTTATATTGTCATCCGAGTAGGCGCTATCTTTCTTTGATCCGATTTCAAAGGTGGTGCGACCATTAGCTTCAAATTTGCTTGTTTTGTTAAAGTACGGGTACTTAATATCTTTTGAATTGGAATACTATTTGCTGACACATAAAAAGTATTTGCTATAAAATCGCGTAAAATTAGAAAACTGACATATTCTTCGCTGGTTCATCATCCTCGAGAATCTTGCTGCCTGCCAGACCCTGCCAACCGCCCGCCACCCTGCTCAGCCACCGCCTGCCACCCTGCTCAGCCGCCGCCTGCCACCCTGCTCAGCCGCCGCCTGCCAGACTCCGCCAGCCACCGCCAGCCCGCCTGCCGCCTGACATTGCGCAGCCACGACACTTCGAGAAAACATCTACAGAAATATGTGAGTGAGTATTGTCTTATTACGTGTTTTTTAAAATCTTTGTTCCATCCATACTCATTTTTTATTTTTTTTCTCAGGTCGGACTCTGAATACGAATCTGAAGCAATCGTGGCCACAGCACCGTCGGTGTTGTCGCAGCCTACCAAGAAGCCAAAAGCCTCAAAGCGCAAGATCACCCCCGTCGTTAACGCTGCTGCCCTTGCTAAGCGCGGTCATGCATCATATTCACCATCCTTCACACCACCCGATTTGCAAGAGCCGGAATTTTCGTGGTACGTATATATATATATATATATATATAATATCTGATAGGTTATCGTTTTTATCGCTTGGTGGTAACTACTACTAGGTACCGATGCAGGGCCCCAACCGTACTATAATTAACGTACCGTACTATAATTAACGTATATACGATAATTTAGGCCTCCGTATTATGTACGCAAATACACGATAAATTCCATACACCACAAAGTTTGAGAATTACGCTCATATTCAATAAAAAATTGAGCATATACTATTGTTTATTGGTAACAGCGCCAGCTTATTTCTTAATTTCAAAACGTTGGTACGCTTATAAAATCTGTGTACTGTGGTCTGTCTTCTCAGCCCGTCTGCCTGTATGGAGTTAAATATACATTGATTCTGTTCTGTATACACAAAGTGTAATAAAAATTATCGTTTTATATGATTTTTTAATGTATTTTAAGCCATTATACTGAGTGTACGATAATTTTGCTCCAAAAACGTCAAAATACGATAATTTCACGGCCCTGGTACTTTCCTCGCTTCAGGTTGGGATCCCTGTACCGATGATGATAATAATTATTTAACAATAATGTATATTGTATGGAGTGAGCAACGTTAAATGATTATTTAACTCTGAATCTAATTATGATGATAAAAGTTCCTAAATATTATCATAACAGTATTTCATCATATTTTATTTTCTTTGTTTTACAGGTCTAAAAAACGCAAGTCAGACATCTTTTCGATTCTGAAAGGGGAAGAAAGCGTTGCTGCATCTAACGCATCACAAAGCGCCGGAGGCAACGTATCGACTTCTTCCTTCACGACGAGGGTTTCCGGAGGGCAGAGCCGACGCACCGCAACAGTCTCCGAAGGCGACTTTTACGTTGAGGTGAAGCTTTACAACGTCGTCGACGTTCAAAATACGCCTCCTCAAGAACGCTATAAAAAAGCGTTGACGAGTGTAAAGCTGCGTCTCAACGAACAAACTAAGGAGTGGGAAATTTTACAAGAGTTTCTCATTACGGTGTTTAAATTATTTAAAGATTCTAAACCATCAAAATTTAGTGATAAGATTAATTTTAAATAAACAAAACGTGTGCATAGGTTTATTATGGTTTTTATTTTATTAAATTAAGTTAGGTTCATAAAGGTAGATAGAATTATTATAGTATGTTTTGATATATGTAGTGTAGGTAGACTATATTAAACTCTCAAAGTAATTTTTTTAATTAATTTGAAATAAAAAAGAAAATTAAAAGCGTATAATATTATAACACTGACTTTAAAAAATAGGTAACTTTCTATGTAGGTAGGTACTTAAATTAATAATTATATCTAGTAGGTAAACAAGCAAGTAGCTTCTACAATGCCATTCTGTTCAGTTTGTAACACATCTATAAGCGGTAGGCGCTGGACAGGTCATTTGCGAAGTAATACACATAAACAAAACGTTTTAACTGTACCGCATATCGATGTGGAAGGCGTAGATATTGTAGCGACAGCATTTCAGAACCGAATAATATCTTACAGGATTGCTGCGCAATACGCAAATGAACATTCTATTGATGTATTTTTAGATTCAATACGAAACAAAGTCAAACTCATTTTAGATGAATGCATAAAAAAACATATTTGTGTCAAAGTCAACTTCGAAATATTCTCAAAGTTTTTACTTTTCAAAAATAATGAACAAGAAACTAAATCGTTTATGACAAAAAATATCCCTGTTTATGGAAATTATAATTTTGAGCATTTATATTTAAATGTAATCAATACAATACGCACAAAAATTGACCAATTCGAAGAGCAAGATTCGGGTTGGACTTTTCTTAATTGTATGCATATTGAGGTTAATGTTAATAAATATCAACCACTTCGCGGCTCCACGTATATTGAACTACCAATATTCATCAAGAAAAAGAAAGCATGTTTAAATATTCAAAACAACGATAAACACTGTTTTCTGTGGAGCGTACTTGCAGCCCTCTATCCAGCTAAAAACCATCCTGAAAGGGTTTCGTCATATGTACATTTTCGCAATGTACTAAACACTGAAAACATTTCGTTTCCCATGACATTATCTGATGTTAAAATATTCGAAGAAAACAATCCAAACCTAAGTTTTATCATTTTTGGCTTAAAAAATAACAAGACTGTTGTAGGCCCGCTTTATAAATCAGAAAGCCATGAAAATAAAAAAACGATTCACCTTCTTTGGATAGAAAACAACACAACATCTCACTATTGTCTCATAAAGAATTTATCGAGACTGGTGAGAAGTCAAATAACGAAGCATAAAGGACAGATCTATTTTTGTGACACTTGTTTGTTGTTTTTTAAAACGGTTGAGGATGTAGAAAGTCATACCTGTAACGGAATTGTCACTGTCCTACCGGAAAAGGGGTCAGTAATTAAATTCAAGAATTTCGAACGCAAACAAGACATTCCTTTTGTAATTTATGCTGACTTTGAAACTATGCTAGAAGATGTAAGCAAAAGTGAATCAGATCCTCAAAGTTCTTATACGCGCACTACACAAAAGCATACACCTATCGCATTTGCTTACAATGTGATTAATTCTGTTGACCCTTCTTACAATAAATTCGTAATCTTTAGAGGTCCTCATTGTGTAGAAAAATTTGTTAGCTCTCTTTACAAAGATGTTCGGGATATCCATGCAGTGTTATCACAAAACGTTCCCATAATTTTTAATGCAAACGATGCTGTTGATTTTAGGAATGCAGTTCGATGTCATATTTGTGAGAGTTTTCTATTCGGAGATAAGGTCAGAGACCATTGTCACCTTACTGGACAGTATCGGGGTGCAGCTCATAGCTTATGTAATTTACAGTACAAAGTTCCAAAGTTTGTGCCAATTTTTTTCCACAATTTAGCAGGGTATGATTGTCACTTGTTTATAAAAACACTTGGTGAAGCGCCTGGACCAATAAAAATAATTCCTAAAACGAAAGAAAATTATATCTCTTTCACAAAATTCATTCCAATATCAAGAGACGAGTTCGTTCAGTTAAGATTTGTAGATTCGTTCAAATTTTTAGGAACCAGTCTAGAAAAATTGGTTAAAACCATGAAAACTCATGAGTTTACTCATTTAAGGAATATTTACCCAAATGAAAATGAGTTTTCCCTTCTAACTCGTAAAGGCGTTTACCCTTACGAGTACATGAACGCATGGGAACGTTACAACGAGCCATTTCTGCCAAGCAAAGAAAGTTTTTATAGCTCTCTCAACAATGAGTACATATCAAATAAAGATTATGAGCACGCACAGTCAGTTTGGACCCAATTTGAAATTCGGAACCTAGGCGAATATACCGATTTGTATTTAAAAAGTGATGTGTTGTTGTTAACAGATATATTTGAAAACTTTAGAAAAACTTGCAAACATTACTACAACTTGGACCCTGCATTCTATGTTACAGCACCGAGTTTATCATTCGATGCTATGCTTTATAAAACAGGCATTGAGTTAGAACTAATAGATGACTTTGCTATAGTAGATATGTTACAGACAGGCATACGAGGAGGTGTGGTAATGGCAGCACATAGGCATGCCAAAGCAAACAACGAATTTATTTTCGACCATGATCCGTTGATGCCAGAATCATTCATAGTCTATATAGACTGCAATAATCTTTATGGATACAGCATGTGTCAAACATTGCCCTTGTCAAACTTTAGGTTTCTTGATCAATCAGAAGTTAATAAACTGGATGTGAATAATGTATCTGATGATGCAGAGTTCGGCTTCATTCTAGAAGTCGATCTCATTTATCCAAAAAAATTACATTGGGAACATAATGATTTACCGTTTTGCCCCGAAAAAGATATTCCACCGGGTGGAAAAAATGAAAAGTTAATTCCAAATCTTTATGACAAATTTAATTATGTTATACATTATGTACATTTAAAAACCTGTTTAAGACATGGTTTGATCTTGAGACAAGTACATCGTGCTATAACGTTTCGACAGAGTGCATATTTAAAACAATACATCGATCTTAATACAAATTTGCGTCAAAAAGCAACGTCAACTTTTGAGCAAGACTTTTTCAAATTGCTCAATAACAGTGTTTTTGGTAAAACGTTAGAAAACAACCGCAAGAAGGTCCATGTTGAGTTGATAAATCAATGGAATGATCAAAACAATAGAACTAAAAAAAGAAATAACGCAGAAAAATTAATCGCGAGTCCAAACTTTCACAGTGCTTCAGTTTTTACGGAAAGTTTGGTTGCGATTCAATTAAAGCCTAATCGTATAGTATTGGATAAGCCACTGTATATCGGATTTACAGTTTTGGAATTATCAAAATCACATATGTATGATTTTCACTATTCTATATTTAAACCATTTTACAGGGACCGCTTGACGATGTGTTATACTGATACAGACAGCTTTATTTATCACATCCAAACCAAAATTTTTTATCAAGATGTGAAAAATACGTTTTTGGAGTATTTTGATACCAGTAACTTTTCTGTTGATAATTATCACAAATTACCAATAATTAACAAAAAAGTACCAGGACTTTTCAAAGATGAAATGGGTGGAAAAATAATCACTGAATATGTAGGATTACGCTCTAAATTATATTGTATAAAAAATACTGACACTGAAATTAAAAAGGCTAAGGGAGTAAAATCATGTGTTGTTCGAGATCTTAGTATCTTAGATTATACAAACACATTGCTTACATCAAATACACTACGCAAGAAAAACATATTGTTTAAAAGTATAAAACATGAAATATTTACACGTTCTGTAAACAAAATTGCGCTTTCTAGTAGCGACGATAAACGATTTATTTCGCAAGATAAAAAATCAAGCAGAGCTTGGGGTCATATTTCAATTCTTGGGGTCTAATCTAATGTAAGTAGCTTAAGATTATCTGTAAGATGAAATAAATATGTAATATAATAATAATAATAATGTTATAATAATAATGTAAAGTGAACCTTAAGTAAGAATATAGTGAATAAACGAATTTCATTTAGAATACTTGTTGTTTTTATTTTATTTTACGAGCCTTAACATCTAGCTTAAGTTAATAATGCAAAATCAATTTAATGTTTGTGAAAAATTTTGTGTAAGCTATTCCTGTAATCTACGTAGATACTTCAAATTCACTAACGCAGCATAAACTTTTAACACCGACGCAGGTGCACTGACATGTCACTACATGATTTTGCACATTCGACAAACATTGAATAAAATTCATCATGCCCTGCTCATTATACCCTGTTCGAGCGTCGCAGTTAACACACATATTCACATACTTTCAAGTCGACTTAAGACGTAAGTTTTGAACTTTTATTCGTTTATTTCTATTTACTAGATATTATCCATAAAAATGACCCTAATAGTTTTCTATTTTGTTTCAGATTATGACAGACATTGTAATAAATAATAACAGTGAGACTCAAGATGGACTTTTTGGAATTAATACCCAAGACCTTCTTTTCCACTGTGCGCAGAATCCATTAGAAGGCTTTGACGAAATTTTTCCAATCACTAATCAGAAGAAATCGTCTCCAAAACGTCCAAAACGGAAAACAAAGAAGACACCTGGTGAAACTAAGAATCTTCGCAATAGTATGCGGCGATCATCATTTGTTTTAAACCGTGAAGCATACAAAGGGAGACGTTTGATTCAGATCAAAATAATAGACATTAGTGGTGATAACAGTGACACTGAAAGTGATGTTGTAATATCGGCTCAATATATAGTAAAAGATTTTACGGACAGAATATTAGATCAAACCGAAAGAGTGATTAAAAATATATCTGAAAATATAATAAGTGATTCTGACTGATGAGACGCATAATTGAATAACATTATTTTTAAATAGATCAGTTAAATTAAATTAGAAGTGATTCTTAAGATGTTTAATCAAATCAGTAAGTAGTATCTCCCTGAATGCATTGTACTATTTAATTCATTAAATTTAAGATATGTTTTAATTTTCGATATTATATTAAAAACCTATTCAAATATCTGCTGTATTTTAATTCCTAAATACTCACCACTTTAATTCGTTAAAATATAATTTGGTAGAATAAAACAACAACCAGTTTAGGCAATAATTATTTTATTTTATTTAAAACATTAAATTAAATTCTTAGCTTACATTGAATAAATGTATATTATTATTATCATACCACTTTTTTAAGCACAATACATTTTTTAATGCACACATTTTCGTGTGTTGTACACAATTTAAATTTATATTAGGTTTTTCATAGTCGTGATATAATTTTAAAAAATTACCTTTTTCTCCCACATCTATTATTTCACAGTTCTCACAAAGGCCTTTGATCCACATAACTTTCTCAGTTCCTTTTGTTAACACTTTTTTCTTATTCAAATATGGTATTATAATTCTTTTGAATTCCCTGTAGTCAATGTGGCCTTCACTCCAGAAATATCCTCGATTTGCTTCTATCCACCGCACTTGTTTCTTTTCTTCGATCGATAAGTTTTTAAATGGATAGGGGGGCTTGACAAGAAAGGTTTGGGTATTTTCTTCGTTTAAAATAGACGATTCTTTTATAATAAAATTATTTTGTGTATCTTTGAATCCTTGTACATCCACGAATATATATTTTATTCTGCAAGGATTCATATTTTAAGATATTTTTTTTACTATATTACTCAACGGTCTGTACTCGATGATGGAATCGTTTAAAATAAGCCAATATGCAGCTGTCTGATCAGGTATTTCTGAATGACATTCAAGTTCCACACGTACGCTAACTACAGGACCTGACTTAAGGTTTTCGTTTTGTCTAGAGCAATCGATTACAAACAGCGGTGCTTTTTCTTTGAATTCAGAAGTACTTAGCAGTGGTTCACTTCTGCGTCCATAATAAGATGTCTGAAACCTGACATATTGCTCATACAATAATCAATATTTATGATCATCAAGACTAATATTCAAGTTTTCATATGGAAAATAGTTAGAGTTAAGATATACTTTGACATCTCTTAAATTACAAGGGTCGAATTTTGATATATCGCGATCAGCTAAATTTTTTCTATTTGTTTGTAAGCCTATGATTACATATCTTGGCTTTTCAATCTGTGAGGACGTTTTAATTGACCAAGTATGCTTAGTTGTTTTAGGTAATAAGGGATACTCATATAAATCCCAATTTCCAAAAGCCAAATATAGAGAACGATCCTTTTCCAATAACTTTAGTAAATTAACTTTTTCTTTATCTGATACCTTGACGTGTGGAACGCGCCAAACTAACTTATTTATTATTATATCTTCAAGAACCTCACCAGATGGAACTTTCAAAGAATTCAAATTTGTATTACTGCGTAATAATATCAGTTCATGTTTACAATTCATAATTATTTTCTTATAATCTTCAGCAAAGCCCAAAATATTACTAAGAGGTATTGAGGCAGAAAAACTATTTCCATGGGTTGTTTTTGTTCCATTTATATCCCAACCCCAAGCTTTTGCTATCTTAGCTTCATTTTCATTAAATGATACTAAACTCTTCATTGTTGTAGTCATTCCAGCATTTTTGATTCTATCTATTTCAACTCCATTTAGTTCATAGCGAATATCTTGAAAAAGAAACAGTAATGGATTGTTTGTGAATTCCACAGCAGTAACTTTTAGTTTTGTATCCTTCTTTATGATGTTTACTGTTCCTTCTAAATAAAGGGTACTTGCTGATGGTAGTATGTATAAATCCTGCTGATTGATAGGTATGCGGATTTCATCATTCCTGTTAAAACTTGTTACGTAAGGTTTATATGAATGATATTCGATACCGTCTATGGTGTTATCGTATGCTGGTGAACTTGTTATATCCAAAATGTTCATTTTAATAGACCAATTAATTTCAGGAACTTTTTATTTTCCCTGGTCAATTTAATTTTTTTCTTAGTTGTTCCTTTTCGGATTGTTCGATGAGTACTGATGTGTTTCATTATTGAATTACTACTTTTATTGAAGTCGATCATCTTTTCCTGATATGCAAATATAATTGAACTTCTTCACCGCGTAGATTTATTAAATTATTATTAATATCTAATAATCTAATATTAATAGTGCTGACGTCAATTTGATTGACAGGAAAATAAATTATATTCTTTGGCACTTCTATTATTCGGTATCCTGGAGGCACGTTAGGAGCAAATTCATAAAGAATATGGCTTGGTTTTCCATTAATATATGATCCGCTCACTATATCACATTCGACTCTTACCACTGTTGTCGATAAAATGTTAACTGGGAGTTGCGACTCGTGTATTATATTGGCTTTAAGAGTTTTATTACCAAATCCTAGTAAAGTTCCTGGAGAATTAGCTTTTTCAAAATGGATATCTTTAGAGCAGAAGATAAACGATTTCAACGTGTTATTATTGCAAAATAAATTAAAAGCGACTCCTTTTTTTACGTTTGACTTTAGATAATCAGAAATATCTTGCAGTTCGTAAGTGCCTTCTGGTATGTCTACGACTTCGTTATTGTCATAATAATATTTATTGTTTCTGTTATCAATGTTAGGTATTGAATTGAATGTTGAGAAATATAACAGAGCACACTCGTATTCATCATCAAATTGTAAAGCTGGATAATAGGTAGTGGATAAAATAGAGGTGTTGCCTGTTATTGACAGCGTGAAAGACATTTTAGAAATGATGGTAATAAAAACACGTTTATAAATATATAGTCACAATACTTTATTAGAACATTTTATACAAATAGTATTAGCATAACATTTTTTCCAAAATTCACTTAGGAACTTTAAACATAAATGACCACAATTAGATGTATTAAAACGTTGATATCTACAATAATTGTATGTTATATTAAATTTTAAATATCTTATTAACTCAATTGGTGGCTTTAAATCACCAAAGCTATCAAAATACTCACAATAGTTAAAATGTTTTACATAGGCTACCCAATGGGTTCCTTCATTCTCTGAGCTATCTAAATTAACAATCGCACACTCAATGTCCTTAGGCTTTGGCGGCAATTCATTTCTCATGAAAACACCTCTAAAGTAAGGTATGTGTTTAGTAGCATACTCTAATATGTCTATATCAGTGAGAGCACGCTTGGGTAACCTTTCTATTAGTTTTTTGAACTATTTACAAAAAGACCATTGCCTTTTTTATATGGTTTTATATATAAGCCTTTTCCTAAGGCGATACTTTCCATCGTTTTATTATGACGTTGGGCTTCTTCCAAATTCTTTTTAGCTGCTTTATGATCATTTACAGCTTTAGTAATACCTGCTGCACCTCCAACCAATGCACCTAGAGCAGACAGTCCTGCGAATATTGGTATAAGTGGTAAAATACCACCTGTTTTTGGTAACGGTATTACACGAGGCAGACACACTCCTTTTTTATTTTTTATCAGTTTTTTCGCAGCTGAATATGCAGCTTTAATAGCTCTAGAATTGCTTTTTGGTTTTAATTTTTTCAGTCGTTTATGTATTGTAGAGACGATCGATTTAAATGTTCTCACGCCAGCACCATGCTTCATTTTGGTTTTCATCACTTTGCTCACAAGCCACGAAGACAGTTTTTCTCCTCTTCCTGCATTTTTCGATTTCATCCGTTGCTTTGCCATATTTAATAATTCTAAATCAGCTCTGTGTCGATCTTCCAATTTATTTGAATTATCGTATGCTATATCGTGTCTCATGCAAGCATTATCAAGCTCATTAACTCCTTGATCACCTCTCAATAATCGTTTTCTTAATCTGGTACCAGGTCCACAGTAATTGTACCCAGGTAAATGCAATTCAAATGGTAAGTTATTTATGATGCTGTTAACGAGTCCACCACCATGCATAGCTGAGTTATAAATGAGATAAAATATCTAAACAGACTTAATTTTATATACTTAGGTATTATGTAACTCTATAGAAAAGATAATCATACAATTGCTCGTTTTTCAATCCAACTGTTTTCAGTACTAGGTAGACCTAACCACTTTACGAATAATTTATTACCTTTTTTTCTTATAACCTTTTCAATTAGATACACATTAGGACACTTAGTTTTTTGAAGTTCTTGTTCATAAAAACTTCCTAAAATTGGTTGATAGTGTAGATCTTCTATGGAATAAGTGATAGGTTTAGAACCATGAACTTTTTTAATCAAAAACAATTCCGTAGACCAGTTTGGGGTGTATCCTTTTTCAAAGTTACCTTTATATTTACTTATACGAACATGGTCACCAACTTCTAATTTTCTGGTCTTTGACAGACAATTAATTTCCTGTGATTTGATTATATTTCTCAATACTTCACTTTGGTTTGATTGGTTAACATCGTTTGGTTTATATTTTATTGTTCGATGTATTGTGTTATTGTATGTTGCCATAACACTTTCTAAAAGCTTTCCAATCCATTTATAACTACCATTCAAACTAAAATTTTTATACAACTTGTTCTTGAGAGTTTTGATTAGTCTTTCTACTATAGAAGCCTTTTTTATGGAATATGTAGAGTAATGATTAATTTTATTTTTTAGCATAACTTTTTTAAATTCATCGTTTTAAAATTCTGTGCCCATGTCAGTTTGTAAGTTAACTGGCTTTCGATAATTTTTAAATAATAGCGAACTAAATGCATTTGCTATTTCGGATTTAGTCTTCGTTTTAACAGGGATAGCCCAGGAAAATTTAGAAAAACAATCTATTACAACAAAAATATACCTATATCCATTATTACAACTTTTTATATTTTGAAAATCCATAAGATCAGCTTGCCATAAATCATCAATTCCTCTTAATATTACAGATCGTCGAACAAAGTTTCTACGAGCTGTTTTATGAATTTCATTTACTATTTGTAGCTTACTCATTTCTTTGATTTAATGATTTGGTCTAATTCAGCCTTTGTATAATAATCTGCTTTTAAATTCTCAATGCCTTTTTTAACATCTGCTTTTAAATCGTTGAATATTATATCGACTTCTTGCTTTTTTACAAACAATTGAGATTGGCTGTCTACGTATTCCTTGTTCACAGCATCGGTATTTTTCAATGGAATTGTAATCCCAGTCAACCTTGTATTTTGTAAATCGAACTCTCCGGTTTCAGTTCGCATCAAGACTTTATCAAAATTTTCTAAAAAGTCTGGTAAACGCAATCGTTTATGAATATGATGTCCAAACTTATCCATTATTGTGAACTGATGGGTGTTGTTGACAAAGATCAAATGATACTATTTTTAGAAATGTATGCTATTTATTAAGGTATAATGTTGCTTTCGCGCAGTTCTTCTATAATAGATATTATTTCATTATCTAACCCAGTGTTACCAGCATCTTTTGAAGCAATCAATAGTTTTAATCTTTCAACCAGTTCATTAGGATTGTCCCAGTAAACGTAGTCAACATTTTTCTTCCACTGTTTCAACAGAGGTAGTCCTTTTCCTTGATGAAGTAAATCAGGTTGACTACTGTCAGTGCTCGCTGAAACTTTACGCAACTTAAATAGCGGTTTTATTATATTCAAGTATTTTCGACCTCTGTTACTTCTGATTGGTTTATTTGGATCGAATTCTCTTCGGTGCACATTTGTTTCTAGTAACATTATTTTATAATGTCTCAAATCTTCATCAGTTATTGCAGATATATTAGGTACTTTTTTAAACAGAAGTTCCTTTATACCAGGAGTATATTTGTACTTGTTTGCACCAACTTGAATATAATCATCAAAAAGAGTTACACGCGAAGATCCCATCATGTGTTTACCTCGTTCATTTCTCACGCCAAACGGAACATCTTGTAAAGTTTTGGAAGACATGGACCACGAAGAAATTTCTTGATCACTTGAACCTGATTGCACTGATTTAAATGATTCCTCATTTTCTTCATTATCAGATTTTTCTGAATTCTCATAGCTTTCATCTGAATCATTAGAGTCTCTTGGACTAAATACGTCGAACTCGATGTTAGAATCTCTCTTAAGAGTTTTGTCCTTGTCTAATGGACTTGAAGTTTCAAATTGTACTCCTTTAGTTTGGGAACACGTTTTAGATTTTTCCACCATTTCATTAAGAGGACTTGTAATTGGTTTAAAAACAGATTCCAAAATACTATTGTTTTCCATTTCAATATCTCGCATCTTTTTAACCTTATTTTTAACAGCTGCCGCAGCCTTTACAATTTGTCTCTTTAGATTTTTTTCCATATCTTTAAATTGAATTTCAATTGATTGAACTATTGTCAGTGTTCTCACGAAAGTGATAACATATGTTTTTACTTCAGCTATTTATAGTAGGCTAGCAATAGAGTATAATCAGAAATACAATCGTGTTATATTGGCGAATACTCGCCTACAAATTGGACACTTATTACCAATGGAAAAAGCACACTTTGCACAAGCCGCAGCATGACCACAAGGTAAAAAACAAGTGTTAAGCTCTTCTTCTAAACAAATTTTACAGATTATTGAAGATGATGTATTTACTATCAAAGGTAGATCATCCAGTGGAGTCTGTTGGCAATTTTTTTTAATTTCTTCGTATACATAATTTTTCATGCTCTTAACGTAGTCTTTTCCTTTCATTACTAAAACATACGGACATGACTGGAACCAGCGCGCGTGGTCTACCCATGGTTGATCTTCGGAGTTCCAGTCTTTAAGCCTTCCATCGCAGTAAAAACAAATAACTCTGTCGTCACAGCCTGCATAAAAAAATCCTGCTTCAGCCATTTCTTGTGGTTTTTGTGTTAATCCTCGAGGCCAGGTATCGAAACTTCTTAAACGTTTGTATACAGTGGAGTATATACGGTTCACAGGATTATTAAACATGATTTCTATATTTAATTATTAAGTTTACTGCTATTAGCTGTTTACTTTTCAACACCTCGACAAGCATTGACATATTTACGACATACATACTAATGAAACACAACAAACGTATCGAATTTCTTTCGGTAACATCCTTTGTTTTTTTCACAATCCTTGTTAATCACTACATAAACTGTAGGGTTCTTTCCATATATTTGCACACATTTCTCTAAATTCCTGCCACGTCATATCTGTATTGACGTGTTCATCATAAATATGTCTCATATTTATATCATCTTGCTTAAAGAGAACAATTAAATTTGCATTATCTCTCACTAACTGTTTTGGTATTTTGCTATAAGTCTGATTTAGATAAAAACAGTCTATATATTTATGCCTTCCCATTGCAAAATAGTCGCGCATATTATTTTGATTCTCACACGCTACGTCATCGAATATAATTATTGAGTTACATTTTGCTGCCTCTGGAGTAAGAACTTCTTCATTTTCATGATACTAGAAAAAGTAACACCAGGAACCATTCGTAATACCTGTTCCAAATACATGTATCTCGGTTGATAAAGAGTTTTTGAATAAACATAAACATTTTTAAATTGCAAACCATTTTCATGTAAGATGAGTCCGATAGCCAAATTAGTTTTTCCACAGTTCGACGGGCCACATATTATACATCGTATTGTATTTGGTAAAAGCTTTCCATGACGAAAACTGCGTTTTTCAGAATTAATATTTATATTTTCGAATTTTAATGATATTGGCTGCTTAACGAACTTCATTGCAAGAGCGCTTTTCGCAGAATGATAAGTAATGTTTAGTAACCACATTAATAAACATTATAATTTTCACCGGAGGCTTTGAGAGTTCTAAAACATGTTGATCAAAATTATTACACCGGAAGCTTTGAGAGTTCTAAAACACAAGTGGCGAGAGATAATCAATTTTTAGTTATTGGGTGTTCTACTCCAGCCACATCTGTTGATTAAATGATATACCCAACTGCAACAAGTGAGCGCAGCAAGCGGAGCGAACGCAGTTGGGTATATCGTTTAATCAACAGATGTGGCTGGAGTAGAACACCCAATAACCACCTACTAGAGACGATTTGAAAGACATCTAGAAATGAAAGGAGATTATGTGAAGGTCATTCATGAATACATAGACATGAATCATATGGAAGAAGTTCCAGAGAATGAGAGAAACATGCCAGCTGTATACCTACCGCATCACGCTGTTATAAGAAAAGATAAGGAGACTTCACAAACAAGAGTAGTGTTTGATGCTTCTAGTAAAGGAAGAAACAATATTTCATTAAACGATGAGTTATTGGTAGGACCACAGATTCAAGAAGATTTAAGAAATCTTATTATGAGATGGAGAATGAAGAAGGTCTGTTTCGTCGCTGACATCCAAAAGATGTACCGACAAATTTTAGTTAACAGAGAAGACACAGACTACCAACGCATTGTATGGCGTGACGACATCCAACAAGAAGTTCGTGACTATCGACTTTTGCGAGTGACATTCGGGACAGCTTCAGCACCATATCTCGCAGTCAGGACACTGCATCAGATGGCGGAAGATGAAGGGGTGAATCAACCTGATGCAGTACGTATGATTAAAGAAGATTTCTTCATGGATGACTTGATGTCAGGTCATGACTGCGTAGGATCAGCCATCTCAGTCGCATGTGATGTCAAAACCATTCTCAGGAAGGGAGGATTTACATTACAGAAGTGGGCCTCTAACAATTCAGAGTTTCTGCAGCAATTTCAACCCTGCGAAAGGAGTACGCAAGTTCATTTAGATATGAAACTCAATGGTATGGTCAAGACACTTGGCTTATCATGGAATATTGGCCAAGATACGTTCCAATACCATTTCGATCAACCACCGCAAACTAAAACAACTACAAAGAGAACAATACTCTCTGAAATTCAAAAGTTGTTTGATCCTCTGGGCTGGTTGGCTCCTGCATTGATACCTGCAAAAATATTAATGCAAAAATTATGGACAAGAGGTGTTGATTGGGACGAAGAAGTAGACTGGGACCTGAAAGAAGAATGGATTAGTTTAAGACAAGGGTTTGAAAATCTTAATGAAATAAACATAAGCAGATGGCTATGGACAACACAAATAAATATAAAGAAGACAACAATTTTTGGCTACAGCGATGCCTCAGAGAAGGCGTTCGCTGCCACAGCGTATATGAGAGTTGAAACAGAAGATGGAGAAATCAAGACTGGCATCATAGCTGCGAAGACCAGAGTCGCACCTGTAAAACCTGTGTCAATACCTCGGTTAGAGCTGTGTGGTGCTGTGCTGTTATCGAGGCTACTGAAGCAAATAAGAGAAGCAACCAGAATACCTGAAGAAAATATATCTGCTTGGACTGACTCAACAGTGGTGCTGTCCTGGCTTCGAGGAGATCCTGGACGATGGAATGTTTTCGTGAGCAACCGAGTTGGGGAGATCCTGGAAAACATCGGAAGCAGTAGATGGTATCATGTATCATCCGAAGACAATCCAGCAGATAAGGCAACAAGAGGTTTGACAGCTGCAGCGCTGGTACATGATGAGATGTGGTGGTACGGCCCCGCATGGCTGAAAACAAAAGAGATTCCATTAGACAAAGCAAACATAGAACAAACGGAGTTAGAAAGAAAAAGATGTTTACATACCTTTGTCGATGATCCCGAAGAAAAGAAAATCCACCTGAAAGAATTTCATTCATTAATAGAGTTACAACAAGTGATAGTATATGCAAAAAGATTTCTAAACTACAAAAGGCAAAAGGACGAAGAAGCTAAGCCAATAACTACTCAAGAATTAGATGAAGCATTAGAAATTTTAATCAAAAGAATACAAAAAGAAGAGTTTGAAGAGGAAATAATGAATTTAAAACAAAATAAAGAAATAAGTAGAAAAAGTAGATTGAAGACGCTGAATCCTATCCTAAGCTCAAGGAATATCCTCATGGTGGGCGGACGTCTCCGAAACGCAAACATTCCTGAAAATGAAAAGCATCCAATCATTATTGGACATAATAATGATTTGATCTCTCTGCTTATAGATGATGCACATAAAAGGACTTTGCATGGTGGTGTTCAACTTACCTCGACTTACCTGAGATCTCGATACTGGATCCTGAAAATAAAGAGTGCTGTTAAGTCACACATACACAAATGCCTAATATGTGCAAGACAAAGAGCTGTGAACAGAGAACAGATTATGGGTGACTTACCTGAGGTCCGCGTAACACCAGCACGTCCATTTTTGCACTCTGGTGTTGATTTTTGCGGTCCGGCGCCAGTATTGATGTCCCGAAGTCGTGGCGCTAAGTGTCATAAGGCATACATTTCAATTTTTATATGTATGGCCACAAAGGCCATTCACTTGGAGCTCGTGGGTGACCTCACTTCAGAGGCATTTATGAACGCATTCAAAAGATTTGTGTCACGCAGAGGAAAATGCGCCCATTTATGGAGTGACAATGCTACAAATTTCGTAGGTGCAAACAAAGAGTTGGCGCAGCTATGGAGCCAAGCCAACATGGACATGCCTGGTCATCTGCAGTCTCTTTTGTCCGAGGACGGAACTCAGTGGCATTTTATTCCGCCATATAGCCCCAATTTTGGTGGCCTTTGGGAGAGTGGAGTGAAGTCGACAAAATATCATTTGAAGAGGATTTTAGACACTAATTTAACATTTGAGGAGTTCTCTACTGTTTTGTGTCAGATAGAAGCGTGCTTGAATTCAAGGCCGCTTTGTCCAACAGACAACGACGATCCTGATGTTATAGAAGTATTAACACCCGGTCATTTTTTAATAGGTGAAGCTCCAGTCATTGTTCCCGAACCAAACTTGTGCGACATTGCCGTCAATAGGTTGTCGAGATGGCAACACAGTCAAAGGTTGGTTCAACATTTTTGGAAACGTTGGCAAAAGGAGTATCTCACGAGACTGCAGGAGAAGCCAAAATGGCAACGTCGCAGACCCAAATTCAGTATCGGTGATGTAGTTTTGGTCAAAGAAGAAAATCTTCCCCCTGGTAAGTGGTCAATGGGTCGTATCACACAGAAACATGTAGGAAACGATGATGTCTGCAGGGTGTACAGTTTAAAGTGTCGCGGTAAAATTATACAACGCTCTGTGTCAAAATTGTGTCAGCTTCCTATAAATGACGAATAAAATGTTAACAAAATGAAAATTATATATTTAAGATAGATACCTAATTAATATAATGTATAAGATAAAAATATCACATGTGTCAGTGAGAGTAAGTACAACAAATTCATTTAATATGTTTAAGTAAACCACAAACAAATTGTAAAATATTAAAACATGTAATAATACAATGTTTTAGTTAAATAAGTTTAACATAGTATATTGTTATATAGTATAGTAGTGAAACACAAACTTGTTAAAATATGTACCTAAATATTAACGTTATAATATTAAGATAATTCGATTTAAAAGTATGAAAATGTTGTCAAAATTGCATAGTTTATAATGTAATATTCTTGTATGCATTTAACTTGTTCCTTAATGCGGCACTGTGTCTGACAGTTCTTGGAATCAAGCTGTAGGCATACTCAAAGTAGTAGATTTTTCAAGCTGTCTGTAGGTAGATAAGTTAATTTTATATTTGTTGTTAACCCTTAAGTGCCATACGGACAGGTAACATTTAGTATTGATATTTTGTGCCTAAAATTAATGTATTCTTTTAGTAACAAAGTGATTTAGTTCATAGACTTAGATCACTGTAAAATGATGTATTTAAGTGTTTTGAAGTAAGTAATTTGTAATTCAGAGTTCAACTTAACACATTTTTGTAATTTTGAGAAAAAACATGTGTTTTTTGGTGGGCGGTATGTTAGGTATTTCATAGATAGATAGATAGATAACTCTTTATTGTTACACCTTCTTAAAACTAACTTACATAGTAAACTTAAGAATAATGTGTTACAATGGGCGGTCTTATCGCTAATAGCGATCTCTTCCAGACAACCTTAGGATGGAGAGGATAGAACATGTGACTAATGACGGGTGTATCTCGCAACTCTAAACACTAATCACTTATTGTTTTTTGTTATAAACCTACATGCCTACATACAGATTAAAATATCATAATTCAATATACTAAGGCCCGATTTCACCAAAGGTATCATATTCTGAGAATAACTATACCAGGGATAAAATTACTCCCTGAATTTAGTCTCAGATTAACTCTTATCACATTTCACCACTTTGTAACAATAAAAAGTTATTCCTAGTTTAACTATTCTTCGGTTAGTGTTTTATGTTATCTGTACCATGTTCATTTCTTGACATTTAGTGACGTCATGAACGAATGAAAGTGAACGCAGACAAATTAAATAGGTGTGTAGTCTCGCTGTACGTTTAATACAGACGGACCTTTTTAAATTAGCCGTCACTTTAAACGTGAATTGTGTCAGTGTCAATGTGTCATCCCACCCAACCCAATCCATCTAGTAGCTATCGTTTCGTTTCATAATTCGTATCGTGCGTGTTATTTTACTAAAATAAAATTTTGCCGAGTTTGTTTTGCAATTATTCAAACATGTCTGAAAGAAAACGAAGTGCTAACTGGCTAATACACGAAAAAATGTTATTGGTAGATCTAGTAACGGACCATTTTAGCATAATTGAAAATAAAAAAACAGATGGAGTGACCATGAAGCAGAAAACCGCAGAATGGGTGAAACTATCTGATGAATTTAATTCTCAGACCATAGGAATTCATAGAACGGCTGAGAATTTAAAAGCTCAGTGGGAGAGTTTAAAAAAAAGCACTAAGAAAGCGGCGTCTTCTTCGAGGCAAAGTTTCTTGCAAACAGGTTAGTTGTATTTATTTTTCTTTCTGCTCTTGAACAACACGATTGAGCTTCACTGGATGAAAATATGAAATATTGTAGGTTATGTATAATACTTTATGTATTTTTTATTTTAAAGGTGGCGGACCTGCCAATCCTCAGGACAATGACCCAATCCATACCAAAATTATGGGTTTGATTTCAACCTCAGCAGTCGGGCTATTTAATAAATTTGATAGTGACAACATCATTTTAACAGTAGTTGAAGAAACGAATACATCAGCAAAAGGTAACTGAACCAGATTTCTAATATTATTATCCATCTTAGAGAATACACAATAGCACTATAGTTAAGTATGTAAATTTTCAGACTTTTCAGAATGGTGTGCTTTTTATTAGCATGAATTCTTTATTTTAGTTTCAGTACCTGATGCACCATGCATTAAAGAACCGAAATCTATATTAGTACCGACACAACCATTACCTGGTATTTCTGTGGAGTCTGAAGATTTGGATGTCATGCCAATAAGTCAGGTATACAGTAATTTTATACTTTACTTAACACACTTACATTCTGCACTATCTATCCTTGTTATATTTTATATTATGTGTTAGATGCGTCCCCGTGGCTTGGCTCAAATTTATATATTTTTTATTATTAGGTTCACAAACTGGTTTGGTACATATTAATAATGTTATGTATGTATTACCTACTATGAGTGAACAGAACATCCTATGTACTATTTTGATAGCTATAATATATATATATATACTATATTGATAGCTATAATAATACAAATCTGTTGCATGAAGTATAGTTACATCTATACAATTTTACGTTTTTAATATCAGTAGATATGCTACACAGCCATCGGCCTAACTTGGTGAACACACTAATGTGGGGTGTTTACATAATGCTGAACTAAATTTGATCACAAATGTAATAGGATTATTTTTGCAGGATTGGGGTGACTACACCCCCAAGCTGCTCCAAACACCTGTATCATCTTCTCTTCGGGTTCATAATAATGAAAATCCACTCAATGAAGATGTCTTAAAAACTCCAAAGCTGAAAGCTAAAACATGGACCTCTAAACGTCGGCCTACACTTCCAGCATCATCATGCTCTACAGCAATGGAAGAATTACAAAAAACAAAAATCAAAGCATTGGAAATTCAAATGAAATATACAGAAACTGAACGAGAGGAGGCAAAAAAAATGTTTGATATAAAATATGAAATACAAAAAGAGATTCTAAAACAAGAAAAAATTAAGTCTAGGCTATTATTAATGCAAGTAAAAAGGAGAAGAAGAGTTAATAATAATTAAGTGCATACTTAGAAAATTTATTGAAATATACAATAATTATTAATCAATCGTTTTTTTTACAAATGTCGAAAATAATTGTTAATTAGTAAATCTCTAGCTGTATGACGCCGAGAAATTCTAGGTAGACCATCATCCATCTGTCCATCTTGCAAGAGCTCTTGCCAAGGTGCTGGAAGCAAAACTTCTGGATCATCAGGTGGCACTTCTTCTCCTCGTTGCCGTAAGATGTTATGCAGAACTGCAGTTGCTATAATTACAACTAATGCCTTGTCTAATTTTATGCGAAGACCTAGCGATAATGCTGGAAACCTCCGCTTCCAAATACCATAAGATCTTTCAACAGGGTTCCTTGATCTAATTTGTGACTCGTTGTATAGATGTTCTAATGGAGTCCTTGGATTTTCTAATGGAGGCATTGTATAGGATGTGGAAGCGTATCCACCATCAACAAGTAATAATGCATCACCATAATGTCTAGCATCAAACATGGCTTTTCGATAGCAATTATTAAAAATGGTGCTATCGTGACTTGACCCTGGCCATCTTGCAACAATATCAGTAATCTCCATGTTTGTGTTGCAAATAGTCTGGACGTTAATAGAAAAATACCCCTTTCTATTTCTGAAAATTTCAGCCTGATCTCCACCTGGAGATGCTATCCGAACATGAGTGCAATCCATTGCTCCTACTGCTCTAGGAAACTTGGCTATTCGATAAAAGTTATTTTGTTCTTGCTGTATTTCCTGTCTTGTAGTAGGAAATTTTACATATTCGTGGTGTAACGATGCTATAGCTGCACTAACTCTGTGTATTATTCTATGTGCTGTCGATACACTAAGCCCACTGTAATCACCAGTTGTTAATTGTGTGTTGTTGGTTGCATAGAATCTTAGAGTGGCCAAAAGCTGGTTGATAGGGGATATAGATTGGTTCCTGAAAGAACAAAGTAAGTAGGTACTTAGTCATAATAAAATTAATATATTATGTAGGTACATAATTATATACCTAACAACTATACTGTACAATCTATCAAAATTTTTAAGTACAAACATAGTCTTATAAAATCTATTAATAAAAACAAAATACATAATTATATATCTAATAACTGTATATGTACTATATATACCCACAGTTGCGGGCATCCACATTAAAAAATAATTTGTCTTGCACCCTTTCTGCACTGGCCCCACGCCTCTACCTACGTTGAAGAACAAGAAAGGACGAAGCCATAAATAATTATTTTTGGGTTGAGGAGAAAGTTAACAGAGAATGAATATATCCTGTACATCTGTTTGTCATAAAACAATTATAAACCTTTTTACCCATTTGTTTTTGCCCCAAAAAAGATATCGCTCTTATGATTGGTTATAAAAATAATGGGCATAGTTAGCCAAAATCAACACTTGCTACCCAAAATGTCTCTAAACTGGTAGTAGGTACCTACTGCACAATCCATCAAAATTTGTACAAAGAAAGGCTCATCCTTACACCAAAATCAAATTTTATTTTCATGTTAGGTTACCTAGGTACATTATTATGATCAGTAGAAGTCTCATTCCTATATATAATTTAAATAAGTACATAAATTACTAACCTCTCAGACATATATTCCAATTGATTTTCAATGTTTAATAGTAAATTGTATGCTGCTGCTTTAGATAAACGAAATCTTATCATGAAATCCTTTTCGTCATAGTTGTAAAAATGCTCATTTCTTTCTTTGACCCATCTTGGACGTCTCATAACAACATAGTCGTCTTCACTATCGCTTTCATTGTCCGATATCATTTCTCTCAAACGCTGCATTTTTAAATAAAAAAAGTAAACTATCTTATCTTAATTTACACATTCAACACTGACAAACTGAAAAAGTATAATAACACGTGTGGAGTGTGGATGACAGACTGACCAACAGACTGAACAGAACAGCTGACCAGTAGAAAGACGCCATCTTGATTTTATCTGGTGGAATAAGCTTATTCCATCCGTTATTCCTTCAAAATTGGTGGGATAAGAGTTAATCTCGTATAACTTCGATATTCTCAGGATAAGTGGTTGGTGAAACGAAAATATGGTAATCCGAGAGTAAATGTTAGTTTTATACTTGGAATAAGAGTTATTCTACTTTGGTGAAATCAGGTCTTAATAGATTACATACATAAATAACGTACATATTTGTAATTATCTAAATTAGTCACTATGTGTTATACTAGCGAAGCCTGTTAATAAATTAAGAAGATACAGTCCACTGGTCTAATCATAGATATACTTGTATACATATTTTAGCTATACACATATTGTTATCTGTGCGTCTGTGAGCTAGTTTCTATTACAAACCCGCTACCGAATACCGAAACACGTTCGTTTTACTTACATTCGCCCTATAAACCATAAAAACTGAGCCATTTTGGGTTCAGTTATAAACAATTTTATGGCGCAGATTATATCACGAGTAATGTCCACAATTTGCTACACGTAGTCAATGAAGTGGAAAGATTCGGCCCATTGCCAACATTTAACGCTTATCCATTCGAGAATAAATTATGAGATAAAAAATATGCTGAGGCAGGGAAACAAACCACTTTCCCAGGTAGCTAAAAGATTATCTGAGCAAAATAAAATTTTTACATCTTTTCCAAAAAAAAAGTTTGATAAAACTTTTTTAACCAAGCACAAGAATGATACAGTACTTCACTTCGAGCACTTTGTATTATCGAGCAAATTAAAAAATAAATATTTTATTTCATTGGCCGGTGATATCATTGAAATTAAATATATCACAGTTAAAGATAAGCTAATAAATATTCACGGCAAACAAATAACAGAAAAAATGATAGTATTTGAGAAACCAATCAGGTCATCGTTCTTCAATATTTATAAAGTCAGTGAAAGTAGCATATTACAATCGGCATCGAATGAAATTATATTATATCCCAAAGATGTAAAAAGTAAATTAGTTTGTATTAAAAAAACTGGTTTACTTCTTACTTCTTTTACACACAGTTTGAAAATAAAAGATGGTTATTTTAAGAAATTGTGTTTTATTCAGGATATCTATCATCAAAATATAAAAAAACGAGCCTTTTCCAATATTGATATTATGGCTAACACTTAAGCCACTAAGATTCTTATGTGAAATTGGCCGATTCTTTTTTATTTTCAGGAGACGGTTTTTCTCTCTCTCCCTTTTAGATATTCTTACGATTTTCTTTTTCGGGATGTATTTCTCGATCTGTAAGTTACTGTTAGATGATGCACTTGGCTCATTACTTTTGTCTTTGTTTTTTGGTTCTTTTAATGTGTTTTCTTTATTTTTTTCTGAGTTAGTCAATTCCATTGTATCTATTGTCATTTTCTTATCATCATTTTGTTCTCTTTCTAATTCTTTGCTTGCTGCATATTGTCTACTTGTTTGTTGGTTTCATTAGGCTCAAAAGATTTTTTTGATTCTATGACACAATTTTCATTACCTTTATGTTCGTATTCGATGTTTTTATCTGTGTTTTCATTTTCATCATTCATGTCCCTTTCTTCATTATTGGAAGAATTGTTTGAGTGTACATTATTCACTTCATCAATGTCTCTTTCTTTCACCGCTTCTTGATCTTTTTCTTCTGGGTTATTAATTGGATTTTCTTCGACGATGTCACTTTGCTTTTCCGCTTCTTGACCATTTTCTTGTTTTTTCTTTTCTGTAACTGGATTTTCTTTATTAATGGTATCGTCGTTACTCTCATTAAAAATATCTTCATCGCTTGTTTCGTAATCATTTGCATTTTCCGCCTTTGACAGTTTTTAACGTTTCCTTGACGTCGAAGCTCGTTGATTCTTTGCCAGTTTTCTCTTTTTTGAATTCTTTAGGATGTTTTTGAAAAAACTTTCATTCTCATTAATTGTGTAAGTTTTATCCCAAGAATGAACCATCTCCCAAAAAAAAGACAGGATGTGTTTAAATCTTTTCCAGGCAATTTTAGTGTCACTTCCACGACTACCTCCACTCCAAGTACATCGGCATAGAAAGTCTCGCGAAAATAAGATATCTGCCAATGTATAGGCGCAATCAATACCCTTACCTCCATTGCATATCACCGAATACGTGTTTTTCATTTTTTGTCTTACGCTACTCTCCGATAACTGCTGTTCTAATTCATGTAACTGCTGGATATTATCAACTGGCTTGACATAAAAAGCTGTCTTACTTGGTGTAGATCTGGATTCATTCAAGTCAGTGACTTGGAAATGGCTATCAGTTGCTTGAGTTATTTGAGAAACCGCAGCATCCAACTGTATTGAAAATAACGAAACTTTCTGAATGATAATATTCTGCACGTTTTTGATACTTTTAAGCTCATTCAAAATCTGTGTTTATGTCTGAGAATGTGGTTATGTCTGAGAATGTGGTATTCATAGACGTTGTCCATTCCAGCAGAGGGCGCAGCTGGTATTTCGGAAGTAATAATATTGGATTCTGATGCAGGGGGCATTTGGACAATAATATTATTGGATCTTGATTCAGTGGGCATTTCGACAAGAACATCGTTGGATCCTGATGCAGCGGGATACACCTGTAATATTTTTTTCCAAAATATCATATTGGCCGTATTGCTGTGTTCATATAAAATGATTCTACTATTCAGTATTTATAAAATAAGCAACCATGTAACTTAGAATCCCATCAAAACATGTGAAAGATAAGCCAAGTTCAAATAGCTTCGCTAATAAAATAATAAGGCTTGCGTAGACTGACGTAAGCGGGAACTATATTTATAAACTTGTTGTGAGGTACCAAATTAATGATGAACAAGATGATAACTATAAAAAAATAATTTACAATTGCATCTGCGAGAATGTTTAAAATTAATTCTCGTAAAGGTTTTTCAGAAATCGGCTTCTTAGAAGTATTTATATCGTCTTCAGTGTCTGCATGATTCAGCACTTCCTTTAATACGTATTCAGCAGTCTCGTAACTTGGAATATTTCGTCTTTTCACCACACATCTCAATAGTTTCCAATCAGCTTCCGGTGTGGATTCGTTTTTAACATGTTTAGCCTCGTTTTTCCGTGGCCATTTTAATATATTTTTGTATTCCCAGTTGGAAGGTACAGCGAACAATTTGTCTTTATTATTTTCATAAGTCTTGACGATTTTGAAAGGCATTCTGAAAAAAATCATAATTCAGGTAAAAAAAAAAATGAAGTAGCCCCCCACCTAACTTATCTAACTAAAGTGCGTACAAGCAGCCGTGCACTCGCACTCGGTATCAACTTATCTATTATATATAAAATTCAAAGTCCTGACTGACTGAATGCTTCCAAAATATATGCCACCGCTGCAAGGGGTGTTTCTACTCGTGAAACTGAACAACTTTCCCCATGGAACCCATAGTCAAATCGCAAAAAAAATTATGTTGGCCGATCGACTTTGTATGGAGGAGCAAATATTTTCCGGCCTTCCGGTACGCGGTTGCCTGCCACTCGAGAACTTTACTGCGCCAACGGCTATATGTTCTACGAACTATGTGCCCCGCCCACTGCCACTTTATTTAGCGATTCACTGGGCTATGTCGAGGCCGAGATACATTGCAGTCTTTTAATGCGAGAAGGACTACAGCAATTTTAAAATAACGTCAATGGATCTCAGCATCTTGTCGACTCGCGTGAGCGTGTAGTGCCGACATAAGTGTACCTACCTACTTTTGCTTTAAACAACTAAATATGTTTGTTATTTATTTAACAGCTGATCAAAACACACGTTTTAGTATAGGTAAGCAGGTTACTAAAAAAGAAATCTTGAAAATATGTAGGTATAGGTTCTATAACTAGCTTCTCGTCCAGCGGCTTCGCTCGCTCGGTAAGTAAATACTATAGTTGTTGAGCGTGATTGTTTTTTTTATTGTTTCAATTTATACACAAGATTTAGATTGATACATTGGTAAAAATCGTATAAAAGGTGGGTACTTAATTTATAAGTACCTATAAGAGAGATAAAGAACGCTTTATCACCCATTGTTAGTGCCTTTACAGAACCTTTGGTTCTTGGAATTCTCTTAAGCAGCTCATGTAGCACTTATTCTTATAACCAAAATGTTAGTTGGGTAATAACGTATTGAACATGCGTGATGTATGCCTGTGGGCGCGTACGTGGGATTTTTTTAAAAAGCATATCATACCATAATTAAGTTATGTTAATTTTATAATCACAATTTGGAAGTTTAATTTGTTGATCGTTGATGTATAAAATGAAATAAATGATGAATCAATCAATCAATCAAAAATACTACATTATATTACAATGAACATAAACGTTTTTTTTTCAGGTGTTTGTAACTTTAATGGAATGCATGGTTGTTTAAAGTGTACTACTCTTGGCGAATATTCTCATCGTTCTCATACAGTGGCATTTTCTGCGCGAAAGTTTCCCAATAGAAACAATGACGACTTTAGAGCCAAAAAGTATGGGGCGCATCAACAGATTCTCCATTATTAAAACTACCAATCGATATGGTGGAAGATTTTCCCGTAGCAGATTCGTTACATCTGGGTGATCTGGGGATTATGAAAAGATTGTTGGTTGGATGGTGTAATGGAAATTTTGGGACATACACAACAAAATGGTTTGCAAGGGATACAGAAAAAGTTAATGATTTTTTGAAGAAATGCCGAATGCTTTCAGAAATACACAGCAGTGCGAACACTTGATTGCCTCGCGCATTGGAAAGGTTCAGAATTCAAAACGTTTTTATATTATATTAGCGTAGTTGCACTGGTCGATGTTCTTAGTAGCGATGTATATCAACATTTTTCTGTGCGATAACTATATGCTCAATTGATAAATACAAAACACTCTTACCAATAGCCAAAGATTTGCTGCAACATTTTGTGGAATGGTTTAAAAACTTCTACGGCGCTGACTTTATAACCTGCAACGTACATAATTTAATGCACGTGGTTGACGAAGTGGAAAAATTTGGCCCACTACACTGCGTTAATGCGTATCCTTTTGAAAACAAATTGTTTACAGTAAAAAATACGCTCAGGCAAGAACACAAACCTCTTGCACAACTAGCAAAAAGGCTTACCGAACAAATTGGACTAAATAGTTCTCTTTCAAATAAAGAAACAAATTTTAGTGAACCAATTGTAACCAAGAGTCAAAACCAACTCAATATATACAACCGAATATGATCTTTTCAGACGCTCTCTAGCATTCTTATCAGACAACATAGTTTCCATTTTGTTCAATTCGGTAATGTCGTTAATTTTTTCAAGTTTAAAAGACAATGACACTGGTGTATTTCTCTTTTTTCTAATGCGCAGACTTCTTTTTCTCTTTGGTTACCGAGCATCATTATAATATTATCAACTTGAATCGATAGACTGGCAATTTCGTGAAGCATATTTTCTTGGTTTTCCAAAATAGTTCTTTGTTCTCTATGCTTTTCAGCTATGAGTTTTTTTTTTGTTTTATACCGAACTGGGTAGCACTTGATCACTATCTCACCTGATGTTAAGTGATTTGAGTTCCAACATTTTATTTTGGTTTGCCAACAAAAGAATTTGATTGTCTATAATTTTTTTTAAATCATAGACTTCGTAAGTGTTGGCACTGAAGTTTGTGTTGTCATTTATCATACAGTAGGTTGGATAGGTATCATTATCAGAAGTTATCATAATTTGAGGTGACTCGACGACTTGGTTAGGAATTATGGTTTTGTGATTGTTCTTCTGGATTTATCATCTAAAAAAAAGATTTGATTAAACAACTGACAAAGTCACACAAATATTATTAATGTGATCGTTTGTGTAAGTATATTTGCTCCCACTCATCTCCGTAATGGCTGAACGTATATGGATTAAATTTGACATGGAGGCACCTTATCGCTTTGATTAGCACTTACGCCTAGACTAATATGAACGGAAATAGGATAGTTCGTTATAGTTTAAAGTGGTTCTATATTTATGTGTATGTATTTATGACATGGATAGCTTTAATAATGTGGCCCTGTAATGAAAAAAATAACTTAGCAAAAACTATTTGTAATAACTATTAGTGTTAAATGAAAAGCCGGTTATAAAATAGTCTTAGAGACCAGAAGTGAAAAAGACTAAAAAAATAAACAGTTTATACTATCGAGCCCAGTCGCAGCTTGAGGGTATTTGAAAATCTTCTAACACGGCCTCTCCTGACAGCGGGACGTCCTCGACCGCTTCGTCAGCCACCTGGTTCCCAGCACCAGTACCTGCATCGATTTGCTCAACCTAGCATGGCATCACGCGTGTAACCGCACAGTGGCGTGATCAGCAACTGCAGGTCAAGCTTGGTGCAGAGTTCAGCACCATGCGCGTCCTCGGGCAGTGGTGCAACCGACGACAGCATCGCGCTGCCCAGCGTGGAGCTCAGCATGAAGCTCGGCATGCGAGTACCAGCGTGCAACGAGCACGCACAGCATGGCGCGTACTCGCGCAGTGGCGCGACTCTCACGTTGAGGAGACCGCGCACCAGCACGTCTCGGACGGCACGCAGTCGCGCTGCGGGGAGCGCGCACCAGCACGCTTCGGACGGCGCGCAGTCGCGCTGCGCGGAGCGCGTACCAGCACGTCTCGGACGGCGCGCAGTCGCGCTGCAGGGAGCGCGCACCAGCACACCTCGCACGGCGCGCAGTCGCGCTGCGGGGAGCGCACACCAGCACGCCTCGGAGGGCGCGCAGTCACGCTGCGGGGAGCGCGCACCAGCACGCCTCGGACGGCGCGCAGTCGCGCTGCGGGGAGCGCGCACCAGCACGCCTCGGACGGCGCGCAGTCGCGCTGCGGGGAGCGCGCACCACCGTGGCGCGCACTCGCGCAGTAGCACAACTGCCGACAGCATCGCGCTCAGCATGAAGCAAGGCACGCATGCACCAGCACGCACAGCATAGCGCGCGATCGCCAACAGATGCCGCGATGCTCGGAGGTCTGCAAACACCAGAAAGTCGGATTACGAGTACCACAATGTCGTGGTACCAGTACCAAAATGTCGAGGCACGAGTACCAAAATGTCGAGGCACGAGTACCAAAATGTCGAGGCACGAGTACCAAAATGTCGGGGTAAAAAATAACTACTTAAAATAAACACTCAATAGTCACCATACAAAATAAACGAACAAGTTAGTAAAGAAAAGTAACAAGTTGCCACAATGTCGGTGCACAGAATAGCCGCAATGTTGGGGCTATTAAAATGGTTCACCAGTGTTGAACAACGCTTCGTAAGTAATAGAAATAAATCAAACTAAAATAACAGTTTGCATCATAAGTAGTAAGTAACTTGCTTACTGTTTCTATCACCTCACCTTAAGCTTGCCGCTGTAAGTCTTATATTTCCCCAGATTCAAGTTTCCTACGTTCGGCCCAACCTGACCATCGAAACAACGCCATCAGTTTACTGCCAGAACTAAACTGCTCGTGTCACGAAGTACTCACAACAATACCGCAAAAACTAACAATATCACAAGATTTCGAATTAACTTCATTTTTTTTTTACCTAACTTCGTACACTAAACCCTGTACGTCGTCATCTAGCATGTAGGTATAGACTAGTACCGTTCGTAACGATAAAATAATTGTACGGAACACTTACTCACTTTACTTACTTTTGCAACTTAGCATATTTCACAATAACTACGAGTACGTTACAGATACACGCGGATGAATGAAATCGCCTTACATTTATTGTAATTAGTGTCTCATAAATGTTACTCAAAACTTTTACTAAGTATTTCAACTCATTATTACTATTACTACTGCACGGTCTAAACTGGGATCGTACCATAATAACTGTCTACGTATTGACAAATAACACTAATAGAATTTAGATAACAGCCCATGTACAGCGCTCGTTTGTCGGCATGACGATATTGACCTTATTGTGCTTTCTATTTTTCGTAATACGAAAACATCTAACTCAAACAAAACCTTTTTGTTATACCCGCAATTTCACGGTAAGAACAAGCTTACATGGTAGATATGTCGGACTAACCAGGAAGGACACTAATAAGTTAGATGTGACAAACATGAATGGTCTTAATTTTAATCAGTTTCCCTGACGTCGGTTAACACTCTCGAATTAACTAAATTCCATTACGCTACTGATCAACCAGCATTGGTTAGATTTGAAAACGATTCTTAATCGCACTAAACACGGCAAACAAACCTATCACTGCAAAGTAATAACAACTTAATAACTTAACACGACCTATTATAGGTTGTCGCACAATGATTTGACTACGCTTTTGCATTTTTAGATAGACAATTACTCGCATGTAAATCTCTTGGGCTTGCCCAATTATTTAACACAATCAACCTCTTCGCATAGTCGGGTAACGAAACAAAAGTCACATTGTAATCATACCTGTATACACACCAACCATAAATCCCGTCCGCCGCGTTTACTTGCCGACGAGCATTATCAGCTACGTTGCACGGTAGTATCACACCAAAACAGCTTACAACTACAGATAAATCAAATCATTATGAGCAACGGCAATTACACGTGGCGTTTCGTACTCGGACGCGGTGGTAAACACTACCAGATAAGAACCCTAACAAACTACCCTTTATTGCAAAATAAATCAACGAAATTACTTTTCCGAAGTATTTTTATCTTTATATCACAATATCACATACCCCAAAATACCCAGACAAACGTCTAATTTACACTTCAACTGACGAATATTCACAAAAACCAGATCTCAGTATCACTTCGATTCAAAAACATTGTTGCACCTTAATTTATTCAAAACTGTTACTTTGAATAGATCAAGGTAAATGTCAGAGACGGCTTATAAGCGTAAAGTGCACGTGGACCTATCCCACTTCTGATCTTAGAGACCAGAAGTGAAAAAGGCTAAAAAAATAAACAGTATCACAATACCCACATCTATATAATACCACAGAACCTCAACATAATAACAATAAACAGTATCACAATACCCACATCTATATAATGCCACAGAACCTCAACATAATAACAATTACATAAGGTGTCTAAGCTAACAACATAACCACGACGTCCGAACCGTACGACGGCCACACGAAGACTGAACCCTGATACCCGCTCGCTGTACGCTTTTATACTATCGAGCCCAGTCGCAGCTTGAGGGTATTTAAAAATCTTCTAACAATAGTTAACAGAGATATTCACGGGTAGGTAGTCAAGTTGCGGGGAGCGCAAAAGCACTTTTTAAAAACACTTTTTAAATTTAAAATGATTTAATTAAACATTTATAAGATACGTCTGAACAAAAGAGGATGCTCTAAACGAATGAATCAAACTTATTGCTATTAACATCATAACAACCTTATCTCTACCGGGCATCATCCCACGCAATGTGATCCGAGGAGTGTTATGACACGTTAGCAGTTTCTTAAGAAACAGTTGTTATGATTCTGCCAGGTGCGTGCATAACTCCTCCCTCATCAAGTGCGAAATTATCTGAAACCGTGGAAATTTGGATCGGGTTTCGATGATTTCGCTTAAATTTATATATAAAATAATACATTACAAGAAAAATAGAAATAAAAATTAGAAACACATACAATAAAACAGTTGCTAAACTAACGCTTTTAGTGTCAATTTTCACTTTTCCACTTTCACTATAATGCCCTTCACTAAACACATCACTTTTCTTCAATTTCAAAATATACGATAAGTGTCGCATCTCCTCCAGGTTCATATTCTTGATATTCACGGATGTTAATGATTTGGGGTTTCTGGGTTTCAAGTCTGGTAATGCAATAATTGGCATTATTTTATACTGCAGATTTTCGGCAAATGTTCGTTGATGTACCAGCTTTAAATTCTTTATGAATATAACGCATTTTTCTTTTGTGGTAATAATGTAGGTTCCTTGGAGAGTCTCTTTGGTGTTCTCATTTTCACATTTCTCTGCCATTTCTGTTGGTTTTCGTGTAAAAATTATCCAACTATCCAAACCTATCCGTTGGACTTTAACATCTTCTACTTCGACGATATACTGTACACATTTGGTAGGGTTCTGGTACTCTAGAAGCTGCTCAGCACACGTTAGTGTTTGAAACTGTACGACATTGTCTTCTGCACAAAGGAATTTTTCATTGTCTATTCTCTCGCATGGCTTTGTTACAGGTAAGTATTTTGAGCTTTTTGCCAAAAGGTAAGGGAAATCGGGAAAAACAACAATAGTTTTGTTGATTGATCCATTATAAAAGGGTAATGAGTATAATTTATAATAATCAAAAATTATTTTATCAGTTAGCGGTACTTCTAGAATAAACGTTATCTGGCTTTCCTTCACATATGCTTTTACCTTAATTATACGCTCAAATTTTAGTAGATTACTTTCATTTACATCATATAATAAATTGTGAGTCTGTTCTATTGATTTAAGTAAATACAACAACTCCGTAGAGTTAACAATTGTCTGGTGTAGTACAGAGACCTTGGTGAATGCTAATGCAGTTTCGATTTCATTTAATATATCATAAATTGTTCTAAATGTATTCATAAAAGTGTTAAACATGTTTAAAACATGAGTCAGATATAAATAAGTATTTTCCTTAGTTGACGTTTCATTTATAATATTCTCAATTGCCTTTAATCTCTTATCTATTATTAAAATATTGTCATTTAAAGTTCCTGTACTGTTTACAAAATTATCTAGTACTTTTGTTACAAGAGTCATTTTCCTTTGCAGAACTATATCCTTATTACTAAGCATAGATATGTCTTTGTCGTAACGAATAGCATCATCGTTATCCAGATTTCCGGAAATTATTTTAATGAGTGAACCAAGAGGGTTAATAAGACCTCGTTTCATCCTACGTGAAGGAACCAATTGCCAGAATTTAGAAATTGTTGCATTATTCAAATGCTCTGCTTGATTTTTAATATTAACAAACTCGTTTATAAATGTTTTATTTGAATTGACTAATTTAATGAATTCCATATATTTATTCGTATTTAAAGTTAATTCATTTCCTAACTCATTTAAATCAAATCTTTTAACAATAATCCATTTATCTTCTTGCCTATAAGCTTGCCCTTCTTTAACTGGTAGCATTCCTGGGTTCTGTTTAAGTTTTTGAAGATGAAGGCCCTGGCTCTGGGGAAGAAGGGCCATTACGACCACGCACCACCTGTGGAGGACGTTTAACATTCTTTATTGCTACTTTTGTCTGTCGTTTTCCTATTTCTACCGGTAAAACGTTTCTCTCTACCTTTCCTGTTACAGTTGCCTTTTTATACCTAGCTTTGTCCTTACTACTTCTCTTGTTAATATCTTTAGTAAATACTACGTCACCTTCCCTAAATTCTACATTCTCACCTATTTGCTTTTCTCTGATTTTCTCTTTTGCTTCAAGCATCTTATCAGATATGTAATTATAAAGATATTTTGTGCGTTTAGCATGATCTTTAAGTAGTTGTTGTGTGTAACTTTTTTCAAATTCACCATCAAATGCTTTACTGGAATCTGTGTGCCCAAAAACGATTTCAAACGGAGTCAGACCAGTTGTTGTATGTAACGTATTATTGTACGCCATTATGCTGTAAGTCATGATTGAGGCCGCGTCTGTACATTTTTGGTCATATTTAGCTAGACGATATATTTCAATAAGGGTTGAATGAAAACGCTCTACAATGCCTGTAGAGTTGGGATTATTTGTAGTGCATATGTGCAAATCAATTTTGTACATTAAAGCCATTTCCCTCATAAGTTCGTTATTGAACTCTGATCCTGGGTCGCTACTGATCTTTTTTGGTATACCATAAATTGAGAAGTATTTAATTAACGCGCGAATCACTTCCGCAGTTGACTTATTGTTTATCTCAATAGCTTGTGCCAATTTGCTAAAAGCGTCTACGATGGTTAAGTATTGTCGGCTTTCTATACTAAAAGTATCGATAAAGATTTCCTGGAAGGGAGCATCCTGAGTTTGAGTTAATTGTACTGTTGGCTTTAATGGTTTTCTGTCATATTTTAATTTCCTACATGCTTCACATCCATTTATTATTGCTGATACTGACTCTTGCATATTAGGCCAATAATAGTTTCTTTTAATTCTCATTACAGTTTCTTTAATTCCCCGATGACACGTTTTTCCTTCATGATGTTTGATTGTTACAGCCTTTTGTTCCTCTTCATTCTCTACATTTACGACCCTAAGCGTACATTCATAAAACTCTACCATACCTTCCTTGAACAGTGAAATGATTACTCGGTTAAATTCCTTCCTATGATTTTCGTTTTCAAAGTATATGAAGTATTTAATTTTAGGTTTAATATATTTTTTTAAAAATTCTTTAATTAGTTCTTCTTTGTTTAGGGGCAAATGTACCTCAAGTATTTTTTGTTTATCTGTTGAGATGTCTTTAACCTGCATGTTATTTTTGAACCACGTAAATACCATAATTTGATTAGGTTTAGTGTCAATCGCCTCGTGTAGAATCGGGATTCCTTTATTTTCTAGTTCTATGGCTGAGTGGGCTGTTTCAGTGCTACTGCCTATTGATGGAACGGGATATTGTTTGTCTACTTCAGATTCGTCACTGATAGTAATAGTTTCTGAGCTATCGGATATGGTTATAGTTTCCTCGCTGTCTTTTCGTTTTGCTAGAATCTCTATCCTATCGTCTATTTCCTTTAAGTGGTCCTGTAATTTCTTTCTCTCGTTTTCATCTAAGTTTACCTGCATAGAAATGTCGTCAGTGTCACTTAAGGCGTTTAATTTTATGCGTGACAATGCGTCTGCATTTGTATTTTGCTTCCCATTTTTGTAAACTATTTTGAAGTCATATTCCTGTAAACGGAGCCTCCAGCGAGTTAACTTGCTGTTAGGCTCTTTGAGAGAATACAACCATGCTAATGGTCGGTGGTCTGTAAAAATGGTGAATGTATTTCCATACAGGTAGGGTCTAAAATGTTTTACTGCCCATATAATAGCCAGTAATTCGCGCTCTATAGTACTGTAGCGCATTTCAGTGTCACTCAGCGTTCTACTTGCGTAAGCGACTGGTTTGTCGTTGCCTATAGTACCTTGGGATAATACCGCACCCAAGGCTACATTTGAAGCGTCAGTTGTCAAAATATATGGTTTAGTCTGGTCAGGATATTGTAGAAGGGGTGAATTTGTCAGAAGTTCCTTGCAGCGTTCAAATGCGTCTATGTAGTTTTGGTCGATCACAATTTTATTACGTTTTTTCAAGCAAACTGTCAATGGTTGCGTAATTTTTGCAAAGTCTTTAATAAATCGTCGGTAGTAGCCTATTAGTCCTAAAAAGCTTTTTATCTCGGTTGTTGTTTTAGGTAGGGGATAGTCTAGAACAGCTTTGATTTTTGCGTCATTAGGTTTAAGTCCTTTATCGGTAATCGTATGTCCCAAGTATAGTACCTCTTTTCGCACAAACTCGGACTTATCGAGTTGTACTTTAAGGTTCGTCTCCCTAAGTCGGTCAAATACAGCTCGTAAGTCATGAATGTGGTCTTGTAAGCTGGGGCTGTAAATTATTATGTCATCCATATAAACAAGACAGTGGTGTCCTTGTAATCCCCTAAGAACATTGTCCATTGTTCTCTGAAATGTCGCTGGGGCGGTTTTTAGCCCAAATGGCATTCTCAGAAACTCATAGTGTCCGTTCGCGCTAAATGCTGTCTTATGTCGGTCCCTCTCTTCAATTTCAATTTGGTGGTAACCATTAGCGAGATCTAGCGTCGTAAAGTATTTACTTTTGCCTAATTTGTCAAATAAGTCTGTTATGTTTGGTAATGGGTATTTGTCGTCTACAGTTATGTCGTTCAATCGTCTGTAATCTATGACCATGCGATATTTGACCTCACCTGATGCGTCCATCTTCTTAGGTACAAGATGAACTGGTGCATTCCAGGGTGAGTAGGATTCCCTAATCACTTTGTTTTTTAAAAGTTTCTCTACCTGGTTTTTTATTTCTTCGGCTTGTACTGGGGGCTGTCTGTATGGTCTTACATATATTGGGTCCTCGTTTTTAGTCCTGATACTGTGTTTCACATTGTTAGTGAATGTCAAAGGTAATTGGTCACTATAAAATATGTCCTTGTATTCTTTGCACAATTTACTTATACTTTCTTTCTCCTCCTCATTCATGTGATCAAGTCTCAGTCTAGTCAGATTTTCGTCAAGTATTATGTCCACTTCTAAATCTCTCATCTCTACATCAGTACAGTTTATGCTTTTAGCATTGTCTAAATACTTTGTAACCTTGAAAGGTGCTGTAATAGTCAAAGTCATTGGTTGTTCTAATGTATTTTGTATAATGGTAGTCGCATATCCATTCTCACAGTTAACGATGGCTGATGGCATCCTAACACCCTCACAGAATTTCGTAAAGGTGATAATAGCTGCTCCGGAAAATTGATCCGTTGGTAGCTTAACACGTTGTTCCATTCTTGAGTCTAATTCTATCTCGAAATTACCATCATTTACTATTGGAAGAGTTGTAGCCTTTGTAATTAATTTTGAATTTTTCAGGTCTATAACGGCTTCCAATTGCATTAAAAGGTCATTACCGATTAATCCATCGTATTTTTCGTCCACATCATAAACATAAAATTTGTGACACTCATAGCTATTAAAAGATGGCATTAGTGGAATTTGGACCACTTTGTCATGTGTGCTTGATGCATGTGTGCTAATAACTGTGAACGGTTCACAAATTGTATAAGGCTCGAAATATTCGCGAGCTTTGCGAGAGCTTATGAATGACCTGGTGCTACCTGTGTCAATCATAAGTTTTGAGTCTATTTCCGGTATGTATACATAAGGAAGCTTAAGTTTTACATCGCAATTTAAATGTACTATTTCCCGCTTTTCATTGAGGCCTGGATGTGAAAATTTTGGACATTTTCAGGTGTACTTTCATCCGTCTCATTTACGCTATCGCTTTCATGCTCATTCATGTACATCTCCTGCTGTGAATCATCTACGTAATACATTCTTTCATCCTGTTGCCAGCATTCCTGACCATCATACCCGTACGCATTCTCACCATTTTCATAAAAACCTGTTTCCCCTAATTCTAATTCATTGAGTCGAAACCCTTGAGGTTGTGGCTGTCCCTGTGGTTTCAACGGTGGTGCAGTACGCATAGACACGTCACTGTCAATGACTTTGTTATTTTGCTGAGGAGGTCGGTACCCGAACTGACCTTGGCCAAATTGTGGGCGATACCCAAATTGTTGCTGGGGTCTCGCATTGAACTGACCCGGTGGCATAAATCTCTGTTGCATGCCTGATGACTGCTGGGCTAATTGTGGTTTATATCCAAATTGTTGTTGAGGAGCATTATATTTGTAACCAAATTGTGGTTGAGGGTTAATTTGGGGTAATTTCATCTGATTATTAGGGATGCCGAAATTAAACCGCGGCGGCATTTGCATTGGTAACATTGGTTTAAAGCCACTAGGCTGCATAGGCATGCGAGGCATGTTAGCCATGCTAGACATGTTGGCCATGTTAGGCATGTTGGGCGTACTTGGCTGTACATTAGAAATGCCGAATTTAAATGGTTGCGGTGTTCCTAAAATTTGCTGTCTATTTATTTTATTTCTCATATTATACTGCTCATAAAAGTTAACTTCCTCAAGGACATACTCTAACGCCTTTTCTAAAGTTTGTGGTGACTTTAGCCTGACAATTCGAATAAGGTTTTCGGGTAAATTATATAGGAATACATTAAGTGATGTATTATTATAAATTGTAACTTTAGCTTGTTTCATATCTTCGTCTGTCAATTGGTTCACTTTTGATATCAATACTGCTCTGATGGATTGAATACGATTGCACAAGTCTATATAACTTTCCCCTTGCTTCATTTTTAAGCTTTCTAATTGTATAGCGATACACTCTTCGCTTCTAGGATCACCAAAATGCTGTATCATTAATTCTTTAAATGTTGTCCATGTCTCTATATCAGCTCTTTCACTAACTAGAGCTGCTGCCTCATCTACTAACCTACTCGTTATGGAGGCCATAACGTATACATTTTGATCATGACTCCCGCGGTAGCTGTTTATAACATATTCACACTTTCTTAAAAATAAATTTAAATGACGCTTATCCCCACCAAATATTGGGATAAGTTTAAGCATCTCGTTTGGAATAACCTTCAGGGTTATTCCCTCTGGAGGTGGAGTTGCCATTTTGCACAATTTATATAAATTCTAACTTAAAAATAACAAAACCTATTTGAGGTAAACCAGATCACGTTATAATAGAAGATGTTCAATTCAATATATAACACAAAAAGGATAAGAGAGGATGGCAAAAAGTTCACTCACCAGCCAATCTGGAACATGCTCCTTGTTAATCTTGACAGATTTGTTTTGTTCGAGGATCGCCACACGCGCCGAACAGTCGCGGATTGTAAGCACGCACTTTTAGAATCGCGTTTTCGATGCTCACAACTAATAACTTATTACGAAGTTTTTTCGCGAAAGACGGCGCAGCTAACGTGACAATCCTACCGGCTGCGCCAGTCAAGTTGCGGGGAGCGCAAAAGCACTTTTTAAAAACACTTTTTAAATTTAAAATGATTTAATTAAACATTTATAAGATACGTCTGAACAAAAGAGGATGCTCTAAACGAATGAATCAAACTTATTGCTATTAACATCATAACAACCTTATCTCTACCGGGCATCATCCCACGCAATGTGATCCGAGGAGTGTTATGACACGTTAGCAGTTTCTTAAGAAACAGTTGTTATGATTCTGCCAGGTGCGTGCATAACTAGGTACGGACAATCAATATACATTTCACCAGTGTTATTATGTTATTAACTGTGGCGGGTAGCTAGTTTTTAATAAAATCCATACTTATAATAATTGACATAGAACAACCTTCAGCTAGGAGCGATGATATAGGTACGCAAGCTTGAAGGCAACGGTTGGAAACGGTTTGAAAGAGCTGCAGATCGAGCTGAGTGGCATTCAATAGGAAAGGCCTAATGTCCCACAGGGGACGAATACTGGCTGTTAATAATGATAATTATAATTATATCACTTACCACTTGTTGAACTAGTGAATTCAGATTTAATGGTTCCATTTCTCTAGGTTGTGTGTTTTTGAAAAATCTGGGATCGACGTCGTCATCAGTATCAGTTTTCTCTAGCATTCTGGAGAGTTCGAGGTCTGCATCCTCATATGTAGGTAAATTTGTTCTCTTCACCTGACAATTTTTCTTTCGCCAGTCAGGTCCAGGCATGGACTTTTCATTTCTGCACAGTGATTGTGCATTGGATTTGGGCATTTTACCACCCTATTGTTTTCCCAAAGTGATGGAGCAATCCAGTTTGAGTTTACCATTTTCTATTGTGCGAAAAATTTTAAACGTCATTCTGAAAAGTAAGTAAAATAAAGATTAAGGAAAATCTAATTTCAATAATTAATTGCATCGATTTTACAAATAGACAAAAGAGAATGCTATTATGTCTCGGTTTAATCAGATCGCCAACGCGTACGCGGTCGCAGGACGCCGTGGTGAGGTTGTAGCAGAAGAAGCAGCAGGCGAAATAAGTTGGCAGCATCTTAGCCGGCCACTTGGCGTAAAAGGATAGATACTGAGACTTAGAACTCCGAGATCGCTCTGGTTCAAATAACATAATTCTGTGCCAATCAATGTTTCATTTTTGAGTGCTCGTTTGAGGTGGTAGGATATTTTTAGGGTTCCGTACCCAAAGGGTAAAACGGGACCCTATTACTAAGACTCCGCTGTCCGTCTGTCTGTTTATATGTCTATCTGTCTGTCTGTCCGTCTGTCACCAGGCTGTATCGCATGAACCGTGATAGTTAGACAGTTGAAATTTTCACAGATGATGTATTTCTGTTGCCGCTATAACAACAAATACTTAAAACAGAATAAAGTTAAAAATGATAGAGGGTCCCCATACAAGAAACGTCTTTTTGTCGGCATTTCACGCCATCTATGAACGCTTAGTTAGGTATACGTCCGATAGATGGCGTTATATTGAAATGTAGATTCCTAACACCTTTGTTAGACGTTAGATGGTGTTATAAGAAATAAAATGTTTAATAATTATTATTTTTTGCTGGCGAAAAATGATAGTGGTATTTTTTGTTCGATCTTATAAAATACTGTAGTGTGGTACGGAAGCCTAGAAGTGCGAGTCCGACTTGCACTTGGTACCAGTTTATTTATATCTCACAGGCTTGTGTTTGATCACTATCTCGCCTGGTGGTGAACGATGATGTGGTCGAGAATGGTCAATACGCCAGCCCTAAAATGGTCTGACTGTCAAGGTTTGTCCTGCCGGAACACCTATGGATTTTGACGGCAGATTTTCTCTTTGATGGTGGTAAGCTACTTTTTAGTAGCAAGCCAGGCGGAACATTAAAATAACCCCGTTGACTAAAAGGAAAGATAGATTGTTAAATTTCTTTCATTAATTTTATTTTTAATAAATCTGTTTATCTCAGGTTCTGGTATAGCTAATAATATAATGGCTTCTAAAGGTTTTTATTGTCATTCAGAAGTAAATCCATGTATCTACACGCTTGAATAAATAATTTAAATTAAATGAGATGGCTTGTTAACGTTTGGATAGGATGTAGGATATTGTTAAACACGAGCAAAGCCGCGGGGAAAACTTAGTTAAGTTATATATTAAGCGTATGTTTCGTCGCATTGCGTCCATAGCTGGCCGCTTGGGTATATCCCCTGATACAGTTTATGCCAAAAGCGTGTTATTGCGGAATCCCTCCAAGAGAATTGGATTTATATCTCATAAGCCTTTCATTGTATCCGTGTTAAATTAAAATGTACCCCGGGAAGGGACTTATTTCCACAGTCGCTTTGAACGTCAATGCATAATCTCTGTGGAGAGCAAAGACTCATTATGGTTCGCAAAACAGCGTTAGATTTTTTGGTGGTCAATGTTAACATTTTTTTTAACACCGAACTGTGTAGCACTTGACCAATATCTCACCTGATGTTAAGTGATGATGCGATCGATGATGGAGCGTTCTTACCCAGAAGATAACATAACTATACCTATTCACTCGCTATTTGAAGACCCCCACATTGTACTTAACCGGGAACATAGACTCAGGCAGAGCATTCCATTCCTTGGCGGTTCGTATAAGAAACGGAGATGCAAATCGCTTCGTTCTGGTAGATGGTATATTCACCTCTCTTCTCTTAAAGGGCAGTATTTGGCTACGTTGATTTCTAAGTGACTTATTGACTGTATTTTTCCAGCCAGACTCACAGAGCTCAAATTCTGAACATATATTGATAATACTTTCTGCCAATGACTTATCTATACTAATATTATAAAGAGAGAACATTTGTATTTTTGTATGTTTGTAATGATTTGGCTCAAAAACTACTGAACCGATTTAAAAAATTCTTTCACTAATACATAGAATGGACTTTCGGAATGAAAATAGGCTATATATTATCCCGTTTAAATCAAAGGTACATTCGTGGAGACCTAATTTGCAACCTAAGTCGGGAAAAAAACGGTCGAAGAAACACGTTTCTTACGAACGCTGCTTAATTGAAAATAGATAGAAGAATATTTTCTATGCAAGAGTTGTACAACTTAATAAGACCTACAAAAAAAGTCCGCGACAGCATATGTATATCTCTTAAGGTTGACTCACAGTAACCATTTTAATCTTAAATTTAAAAAAAAAATATATTACATAACTTCCAAGGCTATTTTCAAGTATATAGTATTAATCCTTATCCAAATAATTAGCTTGGCTACATATTATAGATTAAAATTGTCCTTTACAGTATATAATTCAAATGAAAACTCTAGAAGATATCACGAATTCACGAACACGCATCGCAAAATTAATAAAATATTTGCAGTGAAACCACAGATTAGGTCATAGTTACTATGAAAATATTATTATAAGCGTAGCTATGCTGTAGATCCCCACCGATCACAATCAATTTGAAGTCAATATAGTATAATAATATGATCTATTGTATAAAAGAATATTCATCAATATATATAATAATATAATAATTTAAACCACCCCGACTGATCTATGTATAATCTTTTCATTAAAAGCGTTCCAATGACTCTAAACACGACATTTAAAATATGAGCTGTAAGTTGGCGAGGATTTGAGTATTTTTAACCGACTTCAAAAAAAGGAGGAGGTTTCTCAATTCGACCGTATATTTTTTTTTTTTTTTTTATATTTGTTCGCGGATAACTTCGTCGTTTATGAACCGATTTCGATTATTCTTTTTTTGTTCGAAAGGAGATATCCCAAGTGTGGTACCATGGTAATTTTATCTAGGTATGATAAGTATCTCCAGAGATATTGAGATAAACATCTCAAAATTGGTACTGAAAATGAATAGCGCGGCATTGAAGTCGGTTGTTTTTTAGTTTTTAAACGATATTATGTAGAGTCCAGGAGATGTCCCAGCATCAAGTCAATGCTTCCATGTTCTTACAATATCGTTCAAGAAGAACAATTTCGAATTGATCAGACCTATGAAAGTTGATTTCATAGCGCAATTAACTAGTAAAAAGCTCATAGTTTTATAACGATTGAACGAATTTTTATGAATCAAAGCTAAGAAAACTCTCGATGAAGACATCTATCAAACAAACAAAAAAACTATTAATAATAAAATCAAAATCGGTTCATCCGGTTGGGTGCTAAGAAGCTACAGACAGACACAGATACACACTTTAAACGTATAATACCCCTTCTTTGATCCCATGATTTGATTGATTTTGATTCAATGATCTCACTACCTCTGTACGAAAATCCATGATTCATGAATGCACATAAAACTTTTATTGGTAGGTATATAGCTAGGATTAGAACCAACGACCGTCGGGTCAGAATCAGGGTAGCTATCCTTTACGCCAAAGGGCCGTCCAATATCACTACGTAAGTATTATATAACAAAGTTCATCACTGCGTCTGTCTGTCTGTCTGTTCGCAATAATCTCAATAGCTACTGAACGGATTATCATGCGGTTTTCACCAATAGCCAGAGTGTTTATAAGGAAGGTTTAGGTTTATAATTCGTTAAGGGGGGAGCCTGCCTTAGAAGCTTATAAAATCGATTTTTTCGAGGATTTTTTTGGGAAGGAAAGAAATATTCGATTGAAATGAAACTTTCAGGTTTTATTGTTATGTATTTCAACAGTCTTCTCAATTTTTTTCATTAAAATATATGTCATATTATGCCTGGTACAAGCATTTCGCCGAGGTGCCTCGAGTGTGCATGTTGTCGTGCGGCGGGAAAGATACAGGTCGCAATTTCCATCTGAAACAAAAAACCCAAAATTTGTTTTTATTTTCAATAGTATAGCTTCTAGTTAAACCAAGAAAATTCAACAAAAAGTGAGAATTTCAACACTTTTTCGCCAATTTAAAAAAAAATCATTTTTTTTGGAAAAATAAATATACTTTAGATTGTATAAAAAGTGGGTTAATCATAACTTTTTTAAGGTTTTTTAGGTTCAACTAGAAGAGAATTTAATCCCGAATACAATCAATTTTGTCTCGTTTCGATAGGACGTTTAGTTTTTTTCCTATCTTTCCCGCCGCACGACACAGTGCACTACTCGAGGCGCTTCGGCGAAATGCTTGTATTAGGCATAATATGACATATATTTTAATGAAAAAAATTTGAGAAGACTGTTGATATACATAACAATAAAACCTGAAAGTTTCGTTTCAATCGAATATTTCTTTCCTTCCCAAAAAAATCCTCGAAAAAAAACGATTTTTTGAAGCTTCTAAAGCAGGCTCCCCCTTAAGGTTTTGTGTAAATTGGTTGAAATATGAAGATGATTGTTAAATATGTTCATATTTTATATTCGATGCAACAAACTGATGCAAATTGTGTAGGCATATATGTTCTACCCGTGCGAAGCCGGGGCGGGCTGCTAGTACTGTATATATCAGATATGTCTGAACTTTGAAATACAGCCTCATATTTCGTATTAAAAGACTTAAGGCTTATTTCATCATTTTTAGGTAATACGATACAAATAATTCTAAGTGACTTTTACTAAAGTGTGATCATTTAGTAGGCATTTTATAAGATAACAAGATGTATTTGTAATACTTGATAAAAATAATTCCGCAGAGACATAACCGGTAAAAGTTTCAGGATCTATTCTGTAACTAATTATTTTGTTTTTAAACGCGCAGTTTACAATACGCACGTTCGAACATTCTGTTTGTAATAAGCAGTTAGACTTATGAAAGTTGGATTTTTTATGAGCAAAATATTTGTATCCATAAATGAATTGTTATCTAACAATTTAGTTAAGTACATTACGTAATGTCGGGGATATCTAATAATTTCTGTCTTACATCCATAATTCAATATTTCAATTTCAAGTTTAATTTCTATCTGCTAAGTAGATTGTAGGGAATTAAACAAAAAAATATTTAAAGTTCTATTGTACTTATATGCAACAAATCTTTTATATTACACCAATGTGAAAATTGCCTCCTATTTCTCATTTATCATGTATTTATTCATTTATTATTTCATTTAGTATGATTTCAATTGAAATGTTAATCTACTAAGTAGATTCTGTAGGGAATAAAACAAAAGATTATTTAAAGTTCTATTGTACTTATATACAACAAATCTTTTGTATTATACCAATGTGAAAATAGCCTCTTATATTTCATTTATCATGTATTTATTCATTTATTAGTCATTTAGTATGATTTCAATTTAAATTTTTATCTACTAAGTAGATTCCGTAGGGAATAAAACACAAGATTATTTTAAGTGTCAGTGCATTTTTATGACAAGAAATAAAGAATCAAAGAATCAAAGCATTTATTCAGTATGTAGGCAGTATAAATATACGCACATATACACGTCAAAATCATAAAATAAATCATAACCAATTATCAAGTAAACATAGCAAAAGCAGAATTTAACGCTTTGAATTAGAAAAAAAAAGTAAAGAACCATTCAGCTGTCATCCAATCGTTTACGTCAGAATATTAAAAAAAAATTAAAGTAGGTTAAAACCAACCATACATGTAACTGTGTGTTTCAGTACTTCAGACAATTTTTATATAAAAAATAAATAAAAAAAGTGAAATAGTGAAACACAACATAGAGAAACGCATAGCGATCACAGTACATATCATGATCCAAATGGAACTGATAGTCCGTCTGTCAGCTGCATAATATTGTTTAAATAAAAATAAAAATGACAAGCCTAGAAAGAAAATCTGCGGACAAAAGGGGAAAACTGAATGGCTGTTGAATCTACCGGTGTTTCGGAAATACTCCCATCAGAGAAGAAACACCAAGAAACTCTATGGGGCTTGTCTTGTCATTTTATCTTTTTTTTTTTTTAATTAATTGTACATGTCAGCTTTAAAATTTTAACAATATATTAATAATTATAATACAATTTATATTTGTTCTTGGAACTTGGGGCATTCAGGCCATGCATTTTTGTCATCCATATAGTCACCTATTGTATAGTATGATTTTTTCATCAAATTGGATTTTACATTGATTTTAAATTTGCTCATAGGCAATTGATCAATATCTTTAGGTAGCTTGTTGTAAAAGCGTACACAGTTCCCCATGAATGAACCACTAACTTTCTGCAGTCTGAAATTAGGTATAATTAATCTATTTTTATGTCTTGTATTAAAATTATGTACATCAGACCTTTTCTTATAATCATTTATATTCTTGCGTATGAACATAATATTTTCATAAATGTATTGACATGCCACTGTTAGAATTTTAATTTCCTTAAACTTTTCACGAAGTGAATCTCGCGACCTCATACTATATATAGAGCGAATAGCTCGTTTCTGCAAAACAAATATTGATTGGATTTCAGCGGCTTTCCCCCACAATAAAATGCCATAAGACATTATACTGTGGAAGTAGCTGAAATAGACCAATCTTGCAGTGGCTTCGTCCGTTAAAAATCTAATTTTACGTACTGCGTATGCAGCGGAGCTTAACCTACCTGCTAGAACCGATATTTGAGAACCCCATTGAAGCTTTGAATCCAGGGTGATGCCCAAGCATGTTGTGGATTCAACAAGTTCTAATGGTTCATCATTTATTAATATACTTCTATTTAGGATACCCTTTTTTACATTTGGTAGAGAGAAATTAATACATTTAGTTTTTTTTGCGTTTAACAATAAGTTATTGGTTGTAAACCAATTCAGAACCTGTGTTATTGATTTGTTTACATCGTCAAAGTTAGGTGTAGTCCTATCTATTTTGAATATCAAGGAAGTATCATCTGCGAACAAAACAATATCACATAGGTTCTGTACGAATGACGGTAAATCATTGATATAAACTAGAAATAAAAAAGGTCCTAGGATCGATCCCTGCGGGACTCCCATTTTTATGAGGGATCCAGATGACCTGACGCCATTGACTTCAACCATCTGTGTTCTATTACAGAGGTATGATGATACCAGATCAAGTGCCTTACCTTCAACACCGTAGTATTTTAATTTGTAAATTAGTGTTTCATGACAGACACAACCAAATGCTTTTGATAGGTCACAGAACACGCCAATAGCATCTTGTGCTTTCTCCCATGCATCAAATATATGTTCAAGAAGACCTATTCCTGCATCAGTAGTAGAACGCCCTTTAGTTAATCCAAATTGTTTGCTATTTAATAGATCATTCATGTTAAAATGTGTTAAAAGCTGGTCTATAGTTAGATGGATCAATTTTGTTTACTGATTACTCCTCCTCAGAAAATATTAGGTTCATTAGTTGCTTGTCAATGATATCCACAAACTGTTCAACCCGATGGGTTGTAATGGGCCTGTATGTGTATTCTTGACCTTTGGTGGATGTTTTACATGAATATGTGGCACTCTGTCCTAGATGGTCGGAGCCAAGTTTATCAAAGATTGCAATTTTCTCAGGTTCACAGTTGCAAAACACATTGTCCAAGCAGGTTGCTGATGAGCTAGTGATTCTAGTCGGCTGGTTAAAAAGATGCTTTAAATTGAAGCTAAGAAATAATTTTTGTAACTTATCACTGAGCGGTGACTGCTCAATTAAATTAACATTAAAGTGACCGCAAACTATCAAAGATTTCGGGGTGTTGAAGACTTTCATCATGATTTCTTCCATAATTGTCTCAAACATTTTATAATCAGCCGATGGAGGTCTGTATACACAGATGACTATATGTTGCCCCAGCTCTATACAAGATAATTCAATACATCGTTCAACAGACAAAGCTACTATGTCTTTACGCTCCTTAAAATTACAATTTTCAGATACATATATAAGTGAGCCACCGCGAATTGCCTTCTGTCTAATAAATGTGCTTGCAATTGTATAATTTCTGATTATTGGTAACAAAGTACCTTTCACAAACCAGTGTTCAGTAATACACATTATATCAACTTTATAAAAGTCGAGAAATAATTCTAATTCTATTGCTTTGCTGGAGAGGCCTTGTATATTTTGATGGAGAATGTTGATTAAGTCTGGCCTCCCCATTGTCCTAAGCGTTAGTTTAAACTATCTTTGTCAACTACACTACAATTACCCCGCATAGTAACACCACTACATTGGAGCTTGTCTGTGTGATCCGCTACAACATGTAAAACTGGATCATATATATTGAATGCTAATAACTTAGCAATAGTCGAGACGTCAGTCTTTTTGAGATACAAAGTATCCTTTGTCAATAAAAGCTTACTCATAAATGTATTACATTCGAAATACAAAAAGTCGCTCAGGCGACATGTCTGATTATATAATGTCAAATTTAATTTATGTATATGATTATTGACATTGACAGTACTACTCCTGTGTTTTAAGTATGGAAATGAGCACACTATTATTTTACTAATACCTTTGCTGGCAATGTCTGATAAAAGTTCAATTAGGTTATTTATATCAGTTTTTTTTACATTTGTGCTGTTGCCTAGCTGCACTATAATTGTACAATTTTTATGATACTGGTGGCTGCTAATTTTCGTACATAGATCTTTTATTGGTAAATTAGGACAGCAATTATTATGTACATTTTGGCTTAATCTTGTTCTTAATAAGCTACCCATACCTATGCCAATCTCATCACTGTACACAATGGTCTCTCTAGCAGGCTCTGGCAGTTGTAAAGGACTGCCCGAGTCCACCTCAGAGGCCCCAGTGCACTGCAACGATAACGCTACCTCCTGCCCTAACCAAGTCAGTCTGTACATGTAAACTCGCAGTATTTACTGTACTTGGTAGACTGTTATGACCTTGGTAGCATTTACTCTGCAAGTTAGCGATGGGAGCCCCAATTACATCTTTTGAGGTAAGCAGTTCTTGTTTGAGTGAATCAGCCTTCTTCTTAAATTCTAATAGATCACTGTTACACCTTTCAAGCAACTCTAAGCAATTTTGTAGTTCATGACTTAAATCTATGTTTTTTTTTACAAGCCTTTAAATTATCCTGTTTAATTTGATTATATTTTTTTAATTTATAAGTAGCTTTCCTAATAATTTTATTATACTTAATATATTTTTTGATCTTGTTAGAACCCTTAATACAGACACTACTAAAACCTGAAGGGATGAGCTCTGTATATAAATCCACAGTGTTAGCTTTATTAGAGTCATTTTGTAACGCATGAGAAGTTTCAATTTCTTCAAGTTTATTCTTAGTACACAACAGCTCCTGCTCCAGGTCCCGGATATAGGTCAGAGTTTGTTCAAAAAGTTCTGTCGCTAGGAGCCTGTCACGCTGGTCTCTCATGTCTTCCATAGCGATATCATACTCGGCTAGTTGATTTTTAAGTTCTGCATTCTTCTTCAACATCTCTGCCATATCAGATTCGTGATCTTGAAGTTCTTGCAGCAGTCCTTTGTTGGAGTTCTTACTTGTTTTCAATTCCAGTAGAGCCACTTTTAATTTAGCCTCAACATCCATTCTTCGAGTAGTCATTGTGGAGGCTGTTACGTCTGGAAACCGGAAAGAAGTACCTTACTTTCAAGCTATGCCAATAAAGTGTATGATGACTAACTGTGAGAGTTGATTGTGATAATGGTTTTGATTTCAAGTTATTAGTGTAAGTCCAGTTTAATAATAAACAGTAACTTCATAAATTAGTTAACAATTTATATATTTATTGAGTCAATTCTTATAAAATAACACAAAGGCCTATGTTATGTATTTAAAGTACCTACTTTCTATTATGAAGTTTTAATTCGTTTGATATGCATTGATTTGGGGGAACGTAAAAAGATATTTTTTTCTACAATACAACTGCTAATTTAATATATGTATTGCACGTAACGTAAGATTCGAAATTTGGAAGTGATAATAACTGAGACAACCGAAAACATAAAAAGAAGAATAAGTAAAAGTTACGTGAATAAGTAAAAAAAAACCGTTCAGTCGGCAGTATCAATCGTCTAATGTTGGTTATTAAAAGAAGGCATATACTAGGGGGGGGGGCTGTGAGGAAATTTATGAATAGTGGTTACGAATATATATTAAGGTTATAAATCAATACTCCCCAGGTTTTGCGTTCAAAACTATCCAAAATACCAGGATTTCCACTCCACTAAAATGTCTTGATTTTGACAGCTCAAGGTTCCGGCGTCGACCGGCGACTATTACCGGTTTTGAATCTCAATAAATATGACACAGTCACAACAAATAACACTAACTGGAGTTATTTATCACTTTCCCACTTAATATTAACTAAATTTGTTAAGTTTAAATGAGTATTTTTACAATTATATAGATTTTAACTTGCACAGCTGATTTTTAAGATGTCACCGTTGGTGTTGCCACACGGCCTATCCTATATAAAATAATGATTACAAAGTATGTAGTTGATAGAAATGCCCTATATAAAAAATATTTTGACCATATAAAATTGGGTGAATACCACGATATTCTTGTTTCACTGCCGCCACAAGCTGCGATACCGCTCGCCAGGTTGGAGTGTTCTCGTCCACAGCCGTCTTGACGCTCAGCAGTGAGTGCTTCCACCTATTGCCGGCCTGGTGCGCCTGTAGCTCTTGACTGTTGGAGATCCGAATTTCTACATAATATTCACCACGCTTCGTTGGATCGCTTTGTAAATTGTACCCCGACCCCACTTTACGAGAAAAGTAACTTTTTAGTTTTTCGGCCTTTATTCCTATTCTCCTCAGTCTCCTTCTGGACAAAAAACAAAATATTTTAAATAATATGAAAAGCAAGTGCAATCCACACTTAAAAGGGCTAATATACTAAACGTTGTAAAGCGAAACACAATAAAATCTATTTTTTGAGAGTCAGGCGCATTCACCATCTCCGACCACATCATCCTTTAACACCAGGCGAGATAGTGGTCAAATTATCAAATCAAATTATAGCGCCTATCAGACATAAAAAAATTAGCTTTCTGTACAAAAAGTTTGTTTATTTAAAGTACATTTACTCCTGGTACCGTTGACAGTTACATAACCGATACTTGACTAAAGGCCAGTTTCACCGGTTCCTGATAAGCCTGACTTATCAAACAGAATTTTCACAACTTTTTTATATGGTGTTATATGAGGTTATTTACTTATCAGGTAAACTGACCGATGAAACTGGCCCTTCAAGTGTGTAAGTACACAAGGCCAGTTTCATCATCAGATAATCAGGAAATATCAGAGTAATATAAACAGAAGTAGGAAGTTATTGGGAGTTCTATTCTTCCCATATCTGCTAATTAAACGATATACCCAACTGCGTTCGCTCCGCTTGAGCTCCGCTCGTTGCGCTCACTTGTTGCAGTTGGGTATATCGTTTAATCAGCTGATGTGGGTGGAATAGAACTCCCAATAACTAAAAATTGATTATCTCTCGCCACTTATGTCTTAGAACTCTCAAAGCCTTCGGTATTTTGATCGACGTGTTTTAGAACTCTCAGTGACCCCGGAGTAATAATTTTGATCAATATGTTTTAGAACTCTCAAAGCCTCCGGTAAGATCATGCAAAAAACAGAAACAGATACAGAAATAAAAACAGAAACAGAAATATAAACAGAAACAAAAATAAAATAACAGAAACGAGCGAACGCAATTACTAATTTGTTTATTTGGTTACCAAAAAACCCAACCGTTCCGCTCATCAGGTATATCGTTTGATCAACTGGTGTGTTGTGGAACCCTCAATATATTTAAATAGGTCTGTTATAGATAGGAAAGAACGGAGAAAAAACTGTGTGAGTGTTAAAATAACATAAACGAGCGAACGCAGTTGGGTATATCGTTTTTTTTAAGGCCTCGTTCACACTGCAGTGGTCAGCGGTCTGCGGTCGGCCGTGGTGTGTGGGATCATAAGTCGCGAGGCCCAATGTTTGACCGCTGACCGCGACAGTGTGTTTGACGCCTAAACAGTATAAATTTCAATGACAAAATTAAAAAAATATCTTAATAATACTTAAACGATTTATTATAATTTTGTAAAATTAAGGACCTATATTCAGTCATTTGAGATTTCTTCTCTAACCTGTTTATCAAAAATATTGAAACAGTAAAAAAAAAGTCGGTTACTGTTCTCATTATTTAATATGCCCATTGAGAGAAGATGGTAATTAGTGTTAGTTAATTTATAAGTAAATACAGTACTTATAAATACGAATAATCCCTGATTAAAGAGAAGAATTAAAAGTATCAAAATAGGATTCAAAAGAATTTAATTTTCTAATATCTTGAATCCTTTCAAATCCTGATTCTTATAGCAGAAATCATTTTTAATCCTTTCTTTTATTCAGGGATATTCGTAATATCACAGCTCGTATTGTAGAAAAACTTACAGGCTATAATTCGAAATTATATAACTATGATACTAAAAATGGCAGAAAATATATCAAAATAAAATAGACCTGAAACTTGGTCTACGTGACCGCGAAGTGACGGCTTCTGATAACATAGACCTACAACTTGGTCTACGCGACTGCGAAGTGACGGTTTCCGATAGTGACGCATTTGCGATAAAGAGCTTAACGTTGTGGCGCGAGACTTCGGGCGTATATTTAACGAATGTGACGCGATAATGGATACAAATTTTTCCTCATTCGTGTACATTTGCGTCACTAATTAGAGCAACTATCAGAATATCGTCACTAGACGGCCATATAGGAAGAAAATAATCAAATTGTTAAGTCTTTCTCGCAATAAAATGCCAGTAAATGGATAATAAGCGCTACAATAGTGTAACTAAGTCCAAAATGACTTCTTATTATCGGTCGGTACACCAGAATGTCACTTTTTTGACCTTTTGACAATAAAGTAGAGATTCAAGGAAAAAAAACATTCTTCGCTGCTTTACTAACCTCAAAAGTTAAACAATAGCTAGAAAACGAAAACGTTACTTAGACTAGAGACTTATAATTATGACTAAATACTTTGAGTAAAATTAAACGTGCAATTTATACACTATAATTTTCTATAAATTATACTAAATGATATGGCGGTTTTGTGCAATTGAATATCTAGTTCAAGTTTATAAAAAAAAAAATTTTTGTGTATAAATTATGTGTTTTTATGGCATTTTGCTTTGGTATCTGTTGTCATTATTTTCACTGTTTCAACACTTGAGCCTTCACTTGTTTTCACAGTGTTTTAACTCTTTGAAGCTTAACTGTCACTGTCATTATCACTATCTGGTATCTTCTGCTTCTTCGTTTCTTCCACAACTTCTGGAACTTCGGAAGCGTTTGATGATGAAGAAATATGATCCTCAGAATTATCCAGCGAGTTAAGTTGCTCAAACATTTCTAAGAATCTCTGACGATTCTTATCAATTGTACTTAACACCTCGTTCAACGCCTCCTTAGCCAGTTCACTCCAGTACATGACATTGTCAAATTTCTCTAGCATATTTTCATAATAAAATTGCAATTCTGTGGTCCAGTAATCGGTTGACTCATTTTCAGTCACGTTTACTGTTGATAAGCGTCGGCGTTTTTGACTGGGCGTGTTTTTTGATTCTTCAGCTGATCTTTTGTTACGGTGACTTTGTGGTAGTGACATCTGGAAAAAGTAAAAAATATATTTTTTATCATACTAGCTCCAGAAGTTCAACTTTTGAGCATTGTGAGGCGGCCGTGAGGTCAGTCTTTTGAGAGACTCTACTATACCGTCTTTCTTTTCAAGCCTAGGCCGTAAAGTTTACCTCCCCCCTTTCTTTTACGGACTCTTCGAGTATACCCGGATGAAAATGAAAGAGATTGTAAAAAAAAGTCACATTCTAGTGTACCGACCGATGATTTTTAGTAAATAGTTACTATTGAGTGGCGCTAATTATTTCTCAGCTGACAGTTTCTTGCAATGAAGACCATTTTAATATTTTCTCATTTGACTACAAGTCCTCAAAAGCTGAACTTCTGGAGCTATAATGACCAAAAATATTGTTTGTCATATGGCCGTTGTATGGCGATTTTAACAATGACTCTTTTGCGATATCCGCTTTAAAGTTTGTGACGCAAATGTTCAAACATGGGCGTAAATTTCCGTCCTCAGCTTCGTCTCGGACTGAAAAAATACGCCCGCGTTCGAACATTCCTGCCACAAACCTTAAGCTCATATCGCAAACCGTCGTTGTTATAAAACCGCCACTTCACGGCCTAATGACAAAAATATCTATTAGGTTATTGCAAATACAAAATTAAAGTCCGTGAAGTAAATTTGTTATTTACATTATCATTATATTTATTTTTATTAGATATATTTATAAATATATATACCCCCCCTTAAAGCCGCTCTAATAAATATGTTATTTATTATTTAAAAAAAAGTTTGAAAAATCCAAAAGTGCGCGCCTCACGCGCTGTTTGTCCCACAAACCGGAAAACAGTGAATAATAGAAATTAAAAAAAAAAAAAAATTTGAAATTCCCGTCAAAAAGAAATAGACTGTCTGTTGTGAAGAATCTTAGTTTCTTATATTATCAACAGGCACTACTGGAAGAATAATAACAATAGTAATAAATAATAAAATCAAGTGAGGTGGAAAAAAAATGAGATTTTATTGGAAAATCTTCAATGATATCTTTAAAACCGTACAGAGTTTAATTACGCCAAGCAATAGGGATCATTCTTAGGATGTAATAGAAACGTTTGAAAAAAGTATCAACTCATTTCATCGCGTATTTTTTTCTTAATCGATGGAACGCACAGACATACAGACCAACGGACGACCATTTTTTTTTCTTATAACTACATATTTTATCATAATTATCGATGTAAATGAAGAAAAAAAGTTAGTTAATTAATAATTAAAGTTCCTAGTTGCAGATACATCCATTTTCTCGTGACTTTTATTCATAACTTTAAGTACAAAAACGATTCCATGTTGTGGAATCGTCGAAGAGCTGTCTTTTGAGAGTAGAGCACACCCACACGCAAAAGCGTTGTGAGGCGCGCAATTACATTAAGGTTGTTACGGTACAATACTGTCAACAAGTAATAGGTTATAGCCTTGACGGAGAACTATACGAGCTTGTAGTTAAGTGATGTTTCATTTTTACTTAAGACTGTATTCTAGGAGACATAACCTATACAATAGACATATAAATATCAATAGGTTTTATATAGCGATACTCGTAACTAAAATATGAATTGTAAAACGTTTAAACTGTTAGACGAAAATAATAACACGGCCGCTGGCAACATTTGTTAATTATTTTGTTTGTTAAACTTATAACAAATGGATTAAAAGACTGTAAGTTTTGTTTTTGTCAGTTTCTTACCAGTTACTTTGTTGTTTTTATAACTTATCAATTAACATAATAACTACAGATATCGTATACAATAAATTGTCAATTATTAACATTTTGTCGATAATATATCCTGAGATTATTTCGGACGATCCAATTATAATATTAACGGCTATTGTATTATCCTGTCTAATCACCATACAAAAATTTACTATATTTTGACCCTATGCCTACCCGCAAAACTATCTTAAATATGTAAGCATTCGATATGAAGTTGGCTATAGAAACAGAATTAAAATTATTTTTTACAACACCCGCTCGAGAAGTTGACTTTTCGAGCGCTGTATGTCACCTTCAAAATACACAATAATCGCATACTTAACTATATGTGTTTCATAAACGCACATGTTCGGTTATAGACTACATAACTGCACAGATTGCTAATACACTATACTGTTATAAAATATAACCCTACGGATAGTGTCTTTATTTAACTGGCCCTGTATTTCTCACTATACTGGAAACTACCAGAACGCCATCTGGCGCCCCTGTAGTGATGTAGTTTTTATTGTTCATGTAAATCATAATACTGTGATGTTTTCAAAATGATTATATTTCTCTCAAAGTCAACTTCTCGAGCGATTGTTGTAAAAAGTATTGAATGCTACTTGCGGAATAAGTAGCAAATATGACAGTCGTGATTACGGCATTCGCTTTAAGGTTGATGAGACATTCTTATGAAGACTCGTGTAGTTGTCGCAACTCGCCTACGGCTCGTAGCGACATCTACCACACTCGTCTTCATAAGAATGCCCCATAACCTTACCCTCACGCCGCAACACCACGACTATTAGATTATTTGCTACTTATCCCACTTGTAGCATTAATAACTATAATTTACTGCCTAAAGTCATAAACTATACTCTTTATAGCCATTTAAATAAGTAGAAAATTTAATGATTTAATTAAAATAAGCAGCTGTTGATTATCACTGAAAAGGAATCTGAACCTATGGCTTAGGTAAATAATAAATTACACCCCGACATAATATAAAATAAATTCAGAACACACTACAATTAAACAAATAATAATTTAACCAAAAACTAATTGAAAGTACTTCAACATACCTCTGATTTTATAAAAATATTCACTGATTTGAATGAACAAAATTTCATAACCCGACCTGTTACTGCAGCGGCAGCTAGCAAACTGTAGTGTTGGGCTTTTCCTCTGCGTTATATACGTTCCCGGTGCTACAGATCGCGTTGTCTACCGGTACGCCCGAACGATTCGCCACAGTCTCTACCAGTACGATTTTACCCAGTTAATTTTACATATTTGTACTATTGGCAGGGTGCGAAGTATATGGTGGGGACGGCGGCGCTGTCTACCACTTTTACGTGTAATTTTATGGGAACCGCATGATTTTACGCTAATGGCTGCCACTGTAACTAAATTACTCCGTTTGATTTAAGATGGGAAAAGCATGATAAGTGAGGGCAGCACCTAACGCACTCCTGGCCAATAACATTATGGTCTGCTCTGCAGAGTAAATGTGACCAGTGTTGGAAAATAAATGAAAACCCAAAATTAGTAACTTATTGCACGCCGCACAAGCGGTGGTGCTCTACTCTCGACATGTCAAAAAAACCAGCCTTTCGAAACTTAAATGACCTTTTTTTTTACTAATATAGCACTTACAGGATAATATGAGTGCACTAATATGAAGTTAAATAATCTGTCTAGCACATATGGTTCATTTTATAAACAATTAATTTGTTTAATATAATAAATAATAACATTAAAACTAATCATTCTTGGACGTCCGTGAGTCTGTGTTTATGTGACCATGTATGTGGCAGAGAAATTGGTCGAACAATTCATCTTACCGGAATACTTTTGTTTTTAATATATAAAGTATTACTCTGTGCTGATTCCTAGTAAATATTAGTGTTCTAAGTACTGTCGTTTAATTATTATTTATAAAAAACTAAAATACGACTGTATATTTGTATATCTATATTTATTTACAAATGAAGATTAGCCTGAAGCCAAATGTAAAAAGGTGAGAACAGCGCATGCGCCATTATAAATATCTCGCGAAATGGCGCGACACTTGAATTTGATAAATCTTCGTTACATTTTATTATCAAAAACTCTATTAAAATTGTTTATTTTAGTTAATGACCGCGGTGAGGCGTGCACTTTTGGATTTTCCAAACTTTATTTACATTTTATTGAATCCCAAATCATTTATAGGACACGTGAAGCATTTGCAAATTAAATTTACAAGGAATTTCTTGAAACAATAAAATACTGACTGGAAAATTTTAAATTGTGTCGCAGTTCCATACAGTAAAATTTTTTTTGTATTTGTGTTAAAAGCGGTTTTTGTTAGAATCGATTGTGTTGATTTTTTGTGTTGAATTGACACTTTAATGAGATAGTACTTGCAAAATTGTAAAAATGCTTAACCCTTGGTCATATATTTTTTAATTTACTCCATTTACATTACCACAGACACGGAAGAAAGCCCAAAGCTTTGTATCAATCGGAAGTATTTTAAAAAAAATATTTAGTGGCCTAGCATGAGCTCAAAATTAAAAAAAATGAGGTATAGCTTGAAAAAATAGTAAAAATGCTTAACACTAGCTCAAATATTTTTTAATTTACTCTAATTACATCCTAAAAGACACTGAAGAAAGCCCAAAGCTTAGTATCAATCGAAAGTATTTTTAAAAAAATATTTTTTACAACACCCGCTCGAGAAGTTGACTTTTCGAGCGCAGTATGTCACCTTCAAAATACACAATAATCGCATACTTAACTATATGTGTTTCATAAACGCACATGTTCTGTTATAGACTACATAACTGCACAGATTGCTAATACACTATACTGTTATAAAATATAACCCTACGGATAGTGTCTTTATTTAACTGGCCCTGTATTTCTCACTATACTGGAAACTAACAGAACGCCATCTGGCGCCCCTGTAGTAATGTAGTTTTTATTGTTCATGTAAATCATAATACTGTGATGTTTTCAAAATGATTATATTTCTCTCAAAGTCAACTTCTCGAGCGATTGTTGTAAAAAGTATTGAATGCTACTTGCGGAATAAGTAGCAAATATGACAGTCGTGATTACGGCATTCGCTTTAAGGTTGATGAGACATTCTTATGAAGACTCGTGTGGTAGTCGCAACTCGCCTACGAATCGTAGCGACATCTACCACACTCGTCTTCATAAGAATGCCCTATAACCTTACGCTCACGCCGCAACACCACGACTGTCAGATTATTTGCTACTTATCCCACTTGTAGCATTAATAACTATAGTGGTCTAGTATGGGGTCAAAATTAAAAAAAATGAGGTATAACTTGAAAAAATAGTAAAAATGCTCAACCCTTGGTCATATATTTTTTAATTTATATTTTTTTTTCTATATACAAATTCTGACACAAATTTAGTGTTGAAAGTCGTAACATATTGTAATTTTACACAATGTTTTTTACTGTGCTGTGTCCGTTGAAAGACGTGCTATCGGGTCATTAGTAACCTTTTGCTCATCTACGTATATCTAAGCGATTCTGTTGTTTACTTCAATGAACTCGATTGATAAGCGCTTATGAAAGCAAATGACGTATGCTTAGGTGCCATCTAGCTTCCACATCACAGTTTAATTAGCAAAATTATCGACCGTAGATCTTATGGTTTTTTTATTGGTTATAGAACCCCCACGGAAAAAATATATATGCTGGGATATATCCCAGGATATATCCCGAGAGACATATCCGGGAATGTATCCCGGGATATAATTTTTTTGTCACCAGATATATCCTGGGATATATGCCGGATATATCTCTCGGGATATATCCTAACATATGTATTTTTTCCGTGGGGGAAGAAGGGAAGTATGTAGAGTGTATAATAATTTGTGCAAATAATACAAAATAATTAGATTCATATTTTTATTTAAAATACTTATGATGTGCATTAACTTAATGGGACATTGTTATTATGCAGTTCAGGGGAATGCCGATGTTTTATATAGAAAATTAACACAAATATTATAGAACTGACTACAAAAATTCCGATCATTGTTAAAACTAACCAAAGAATTAGCATATTTGGATCAACTGTCTTAACTTTATTATCTAAAACGGTCTCTGTAGATTCTTCAAAGACGAAATCATTTTCGGTAGTGGTTGAAGATGACACTTTAGACTCTTCAGACCCTACAGTTTCTGCAGAACTTCTTCAGTAGGTCCATGCCCAGAAAATTCAACGTTGAAGCCACTGTCAGTAGTCGTTGAAGTCGACTCTTCAACTACTTCAAATACATCGTCAAAGTAATGGTCGAGCTTGTTCGTCCTTTCATCATAGTATTCTTCACTGGAATCACTTTCGATAGTCGTTGAAGCTGACTCTTCAGATACTTCGTAGGAGTAACGGCGGGTTGTATTAACGGTTGATTTGATAACTGCTGAATCAGAATCTGACACATCAGGTACCGTTTGACCCCCTAGAAATAAACAGTATCTATTAGCCCCTGCTACTTTGGCTTCTTAGACCATCAAAGCCTAAAGTTATATTAAAAATATCAATTCAAACTTACCTGAGACACTCAAGATTGCAACGAACAAAATTATATTTTTACTATAACCCAACATTCTCACTGTGTAGATAATGACTGAGATTCCAACGTCTCGTCACTACTTTATGTATCATCTTCTAACACAGATAATCTCGAACTTTGGCCTTATTTTTTCGTAATAATGGCCAGTTGATAGTTTGTTATCTATTGTTGTTAATTGAATCCGTAATGAAAACAAACAATTCGAAATAATTATTTATTGACAATAATAAGAAAAAGTACAAAAAGGTTCAGTCTGTATTATGACTTCTAAATTAAACATATCCTTATATCTATAACAAAATTTAGTTCTTATTTTGTAGCTTTTTACGTTTTTCCATAAGTTCCATGATTTCTTCTTTCTCTTCCTCTTTCTTTTCAACTTCACGAAGTGACACATTTGCAAAAGAAATCCAGAACGCCCCAAAAAGGCGGAAAGACCAACCGTAGACGGTATACAACATGTACGCGTTAGCAATAACATCCAGGAAAAATTTAACCACCTTCAGTAACATGAAAAGTCCAGCAAGCCCAGCAGAGACACATCCGAACCAAGAAAATGGGGTCCAGATTGTAGACCATAAGTCCGGAAACATTTGATTCAACACATAGTTCGACAATGACTTTTCGATAGAAATAGGTCCTTCCATGTTGTTGGAGAACTGTTGAGACAGCGTCTCTCTGACAGCCACCTGCTCAACGGGGAACATAATGGTCTCTCTCAACAAATCCAAGTCTTTATTGGAGTAAAGTCCGCTGCTCCCTAGGTTATTGATTTTCCGATAACTCCAGGTCATTTTCGCAATTTGTTTTAGCCTTAGAGGCTCCTTAGCCGACTCAAGTTCTGGTGTCAGCATGTACCATATATTCTTGATTTTATAATGCTCCCTCAGAGCGCCGTTACAGGGAATTTCGTTTGCACGTTTTACAAGAATGTGGGTCCGAGGCATCATAAACATACTGTCATTTCCTCTCGAGACTGGCAGACGGTTGTAACACTTTTCAACTTTTCTAAATGACACTTCTACCGGCAGACACCGAACAATATGTACTACCTCTCCCGCCAAGACTGCCATGTGCCCTGGCCCTCCCATATACCGGAACGCAAATTCGTCCGGTTGAGTCGCTGCTATTGCCAAAGTATTCGCTAAAATCTCCTTCTCTAGTCTGCAATGATGATGCATTACTTCTGAATACAGCGACTTCATTTCAGTTCTGATGTGTCTCTCAACGTAGACGAACTTCGCGTTGATGTATTGGAAGATACCCATATTGTCGGTGTGTTTTTCTACAATGTTTGCTTTTTCCAAGTTCGCCAAATTATTGCTGTCGACAATAAGCAATTTGGGAGAATCAGTTTTCAGCAGTGTCATGTTGCATGAAGTTTCCAATCCAGCTACTGTGAAAGAGAAAGTATTCCCCATAGCATTGACAGTGTAGACCGTTTCGTCATCAGACTTCAACTTGGTGGCTGGGCCTTCGTATAATTTAGTGTAGGAATGGCGACCGCAATTTTTCTTCGGAAGTGAATCCCAAAACGTGTATCCACCCTCGAGGTCGATGCATTCCCCCTTGCTGAGCTTGCAGTGAACTCCTGAAGGTAGATAAACTTCATCGTCTTCAACTTTAACCGATGCTCGTTCTGATTTTAAGGTGATAGTCACGCTACATTTCGCAGCAACGTTTTTCCAAGATCCAAACATATCTTTGTATTCGGCGCCACTACAGGTACCGTCATCGTCAACCGTACCAGCAAGTGTAAGACTGCGTTGATTGAGTTTATTCAGCTTTAGATTATCTATGGGAATCCCTTTAAAGTTTAGCGAAAGAGTTTCGACTGCTTTGACGCAATTTTCTTTGGAAATTGACTCGATGTATGAGTGAAATCCTTCGGACACAATAGAACTATGAGAGAACATTCCGCAGTTGAAGATAATCCTGTTGACATCTAATTTGCACTGATGAATTTGTACGTGATCGAATTCATTCAGTTGAAGTAGTGCGATTCGTTCCTCAGATGTTTCTACATTGTCTCTGTCTTGAGGTCACATTCGTCTATATCAAGGAGGGATATAGTGGTCATATTTGTAATTGTACTGCTACAATCGTATGCAAATAGGGCATCTGCAGGTTGAAATCTTATAGCTATGAAGAGAGCTAGTATTCCCAGATCTGAAACAATGAAAGAAAGTTAAGCCGGGTATTCATTAGGCAACATTTGTTGATAAACTGTTTATGACTTTCATCATCTTGTTTCGCAACAAGTTTACCGTAAACACTGTTTCTGAAACTTAGCAGTCCACACCAGTTAGTTGTTGCTAGGATGTCGCCCGAGGAGGTAGTGATGCTCTGTGCTGCTTTTATAATAATACACAAGAAATCTAAGAAAAAAACGAAAAGGTGGTGGATGAGAAATTACCTCGTGAATAGAACTTACGTATTTGATGATCTTAGAGGTTTTGATGGATCATTCCACAATTTTACCAGAATGTCACGATCTGACTTTGAAATATTATTGAGATTGGTTGGACCTGCTATAACAAGACAGGAGACAAAATTTCGGCATCCCATTGAGCCCCAAAGACGACTGGCTATTACTTTACGGTTTATTGCAACAGGTGACTCGTATAGCTCACTGTCGTATACTTTTAAAGTATCGAAACAATTAATCAGCAAGATCATACCAGAAGTTTGTCAGGAATTGATAAATGTTTTGAAGGACTATGTAAAGGTAAGCAAAATAAATTTAAATCACATACTTATTTATTATTATTTAAATGAAATCACAAAATTTTATTGTGAATCATCATATTCAAGCTGGGAAACTAATGCATCAAGATTAACGAACTGCAAGACATCTTGACTATTTGCAGTACGGGCTTCGCCGGGTTCTGGTGTCCTTGTTGGGGTCGAAGTATCGGCATGTGTTGATGCTGATGATGCGGTGCGATATCCACTGTCATAGCCCTGCCACCAATCTCCATAGCCTCCACTATTGAAAGTGCCCATTCTTGCTTGTAGCAATATATTATTTATGTAATACTTGGCCTGCAGAACTGCTCTTTGGTCTTGGACATTTTTCAATTCAGATGCCACATACTGGCCATAAATATCGAACTCGTTTGATACTTCGTCCATCTTCTTCTTTGCACTTTTCATAATTTCGTACGCTTCGTTGAGAGTTTCGTCACCTTTCCTCTTTTTGTGGTTGCTTGTTGGCGGCGGTGGTGGCGGCGGTGGTGGCAGTAATAACGATGATGATGGTTGTGGTGGTGGTGTCGGCGGTGCACTTGTCGACTGCGTTGCGGCACTGCCTTCCTATAAATAAAGAAACTGCTTTACTACCTATAAATTTCATTTATTTCAGGTGCCAGAAACTGAACAAGAATGGAAAAAGAAGGCCCGCCAGTTCGAGTTATTATGGAATTTTCCTAATTGTATCGGTTCCATTGATGGAAAACATATTGTTATTGAAGCACCATTTAATTCTGGCAGTGACTTTTTCAATTATAAAGAACAATTCAGCATTATACTACTGGCAATAGTTGACGCAGATTACAACTTTATATATGCGAATGTTGGTGCTAAAGGCAGATCTTCCGACAGTGGAGTATTTCAGGAAACTTCATTTTACGATGCAATGACTGCAAACCGGCTTAATTTTCCACAGCCACAACCAATATTACCAAATGGTCCAAATCTACCTTATGTAATAGTAGGGGACAGTGCATTTGTCTTATCTGAAAATATGATGAAACCGTATCCTGGCGTTCACAACCGTGGAACTACAAAACGCATTTTCAACTACCGCCTTTCCAGATCAAGAAGGATTGTAGAAAACGTGTTTGGTTTATTATGTGCTGTCTTTCGCGTTTTCAGAAAAGCCATGCCTCTTAAACCTGCTACTTGTGAAATTGTAACAATGGCTTGTGTATATTTGCATAACTTTTTAAGGCGTAATAAACAGTCCCGAGCTATCTATACTCCACCAGGAACATTCGATTATGAAGACCCAGAATATAACGTTATAGAAGGTTCTTGGCGAAGAGAAGTTGCTCCTCATAACATGTTGAATTTACAACCTATTGCAAGACACCCACCACTACCTGCTGCGGTCGTAAGAGATCACTTCGCTGAACATTTTAGTAGTCCAGAAGGCAGTGTGCCATGGCAAAATTCTCACGCATAAGAAATAGTACCTACCCACTGAATACCTGTTTTTTTTAAATAAAGTTCTGAAAAAATGCTGAAAATTGAGTAAAAACAAATAATTCAGTTTTCCATACATTTTGAGGTTAGTTTTCTTACCGGGTACGTAGGCAATACAAAGTTTGCCGGGGTCCACTAGTCTACAATAGATATCTCATAAATTAAGCAAATAAAAATAATTATAAAAAATTACGCACCGTTCCCATTGTATCCGATGTTCCAGACGTCGTTGCACCACGTAATAAAAATTGTAGCGGATCATACCACTGCCACTTGCTTTTAATTACTTGCTCGGCACCAGATCCCGTTTGTTTTGATGACTTGAGTTTTTTCTTTTCACGGCTAAATTGGGAGCGTATAATATGCATTTTATTTTCCACCTCCTTTTGGGGGACGTTTAATTCTGCAGCAATGTCGGCCCAAGCATCATTTTTTTTATTTTTATCTTTATAATCTTTATGAGAGGCGTCCCAAAGCATACCACGTTGTTGATATAGCTCGATAAGCATTGAAATTTGGTTGTTGGACCACGACACTATTTCCATGTTTCTAAACTTCGCAACTTCTCGTCCACACTCGATGACACCTGTTTATAAACTGAATGTTTCGTCTTGCTCTCCATCTAGAGTGGGGAGCACAGCAACATGTTTATGCAATAAATGTTTCATCAATTTGTTTATAAACATGTTTACAGAGATGAAGAAACATCATGCAACACTGTTTATAAACAGTGTTTATCAACAAATGTTGCCTAATGAATGGCTTTATGGTTTAGCGTCGAAATCAAAGCTTGTTTAGTACGTACTGATTTGTTGTCTTGGAAATTTCAATTGTAGTTTACTTTCAGCTATGGGGCGTGTAATTTAATATCCAATAAGTTATTGTATTTGAATAACAAGGATGCATGACTGATCAGTATAAGTAATCTAATTAGTTGTTTTGAAGTCAGCCTCAATATAGTTTATTGTCAGTTAGCGCCTACTTCACGCAATAACACTTGAAATTAAAAAAATAATAATACAATAGGAATTAATGATTGCACCTGCCAGGAGATTAAATGTTTAGAGCCCCGAATAGCACTTCAGTATTTTATTTCTGATTGTAATAAGACTATTTGGGTCAAGAGCAAATCGTTAAAGTCTACAATGAAAATTAATTATTGAACTTTTCGAAACCTGTAAAAATTGATGGCATTACTTGATGAGTTTTTAATGTGATATTCGCGTAAGGACATTTTTCACAATGTTACTTTGCCGGAGATTTTATTTCACTATTATTTACACGGTGTATTGATAAGCGATAATATAAACTTGTACTTACAGGGAACAAATGAAGTAGCTCGAATCATGATGACCACTTTACGACAACAATGTCAACTGTTTACTTGACCACGAGTGTAGTTTCATTGGACGGGAGTCTTTTTATATGCTAATTCCGACATATTAATATGCGTCATGATTGAAGCTATTGAATTGTATCGTGTTATGATTCATTCCAATTTCAATTCTGACCCATGACCTCGTAAAAGGAAATAACAAAGTGATAGCCATAATCAAAATGTTCAAGCGTTGTGGTTGGTGACAAAAGTACGATACAATCACGTATTTCATTTTCTGTATAATATTTCAAGCGAACTCTTATCTCAATTCCAGAATGTTTTCGTTGGAGATAAACACAGTAGAGCTTTGATTATCTGTCGGTGAACTTTAGACCTTTTGGAATTTCAAATGAAAGCTTTTCTCTTTGAAATCTTCATCAATACAAGTAATAAAAATTATCTTGTCGATTTAACCCTTTAAAGACGAAGTTGGATTCAGTCTGACTTGCGGCGCTGGAGTGGGGAGCGTGTAAAGTAAATGTAAAAGGAGGCGTTCCACTAAGAGTGGGGAAAACGCCCAGAAGCATGAACAGGTTAAGCAAATCTAATCTGCAATCTCGGTTCTCGGTATTGATGGTGGAACATTATAATGAGACGCCATCTAGCTTTCTGTTTTTTTAATTGTTTGCGATCTTTTACCAACGGTTGGTTTTGGCTGATGATTAATATTTGATATAGATCAGCTGCACTAGAAATATAATTCGATAACTTTTTTTTTTCTTATCATTCTTTTATTAGTTACAGTGAAGGGGAGTATATATATAAATATAAATATGTGAGTCTATTCGCGGTGATTTATTTCACTTCTGGCTCTAAAAATTTAAAGAGTAATTGATATTTATTACTATATTCTTGTAACATAAATATTTTCAACAAATAACATGATAGAGACATTTTTGCACGCCTCATAAGCGGAGCGTGAGGTAGTGCTCTACTCTCGACATGTCAAAAAACCCAGTCTTTCGAAACTTAAATGACGTTTTTTTTTTTAATATAACACTTACAGGATAATATGAGTGTACTAATATGAAGTTAAATAATCTGTCTAGCACATATATGGTACATTTTATAAACAATTAATTTGTTTAATATAATAAATAATAACATTAAAACTAATCATTCTCGGACGTCCGTGAGTCTGTGTTTATGTGACCATGTATGTGGCAGAGAAATTGGTCGAACAATTCATCTTACTGGAATACTTTTGTTTTTAATATATAAAGTATTACACTGTGCTGATTCCTAGTAAATATTAGTGTTCTAAGTACTGTCGTTTAATTATTATTTATAAAAAACTAAAATACGACTGTATATTTGTATATCTATATTTATTTACAAATGAAGATTAGCCTGAAGCCAAATGTAAAAAGGTGAGAACAGCACATGCGCCATTATAAATATCTCGCGAAATGGCGCGACACTTGAATTTGATAAATCTTCGTTACATTTTATTATCAAAAACTCAATTAAAATTGTTTATTTTAGTTAATGACCGCGGTGAGGCGTGCACTTTTGGATTTTCCAAACTTTATTTACATTTTATTGAATCCCAAATCATTTATAGGACACTTGAAGCATTTGCAAATTAAATTTACAAGGAATTTCTTGAAACAATAAAATACTGACTGGAAAATTTTAAATTGTGTCGCAGTTCCATACAGTAAAAAATTTTTTGTATTTGTGTTAAAAGCGGTTTCTGTTAGAATCGATTGTGTTGATTTTTTGTGTTGAATTGACACTTTAATGAGATAGTACTTGCAAAATTGTAAAAATGCTTAACCCTTGGTCATATATTTTTTAATTTACTCCATTTACATTACCACAGACACGGAAGAAAGCCCAAAGCTTTGTATCAATCGGAAGTATTTTAAAAAAATTATTTAGTGGCCTAGCATGAGCTCAAAATTAAAAAAAATGAGGTATAGCTTGAAAAAATAGTAAAAATGCTTAACACTAGCTCAAATATTTTTTAATTTACTCTAATTACATCCTAAAAGACACTGAAGAAAGCCCAAAGCTTAGTATCAATCGAAAGTATTTTTTAAAAATTATTTTTTACAACACCCGCTCGAGAAGTTGACTTTTCGAGCGCTGTATGTCACCTTCAAAATACACAATAATCGCATACTTAACTATATGTGTTTCATAAACGCACATGTTCGGTTATAGACTACATAACTGCACAGATTGCTAATACACTATACTGTTATAAAATATAACCCTACGGATAGTGTCTTTATTTAACTGGCCCTGTATTTCTCACTATACTGGAAACTAACAGAACGCCATCTGGCGCCCCTGTAGTAATGTAGTTTTTATTGTTCATGTAAATCATAATACTGTGATGTTTTCAAAATGATTATATTTCTCTCAAAGTCAACTTCTCGAGCGATTGTTGTAAAAAGTATTGAATGCTACTTGCGGAATAAGTAGCAAATATGACAGTCGTGATTACGGCATTCGCTTTAAGGTTGATGAGACATTCTTATGAAGAATCGTGTGGTAGTCGCAACTCGCCTACGAATCGTAGCGACATCTACCACACTAGTCTTCATAAGAATGCCCTATAACCTTACGCTCACGCCGCAACACCACGACTGTCAGATTATTTGCTACTTATCCCACTTGTAGCATTAATAACTATAGTGGTCTAGTATGGGGTCAAAATTAAAAAAAATGAGGTATAACTTGAAAAAATAGTAAAAATGCTCAACCCTTGGTCATATATTTTTTAATTTATATTTTTTTTTCTATATACAAATTCTGACACAAATTTAGTGTTGAAAGTTGTAACATATTGTAATTTTACACAATGTTTTTTACTGTGCTGTGTCCGTTGAAAGACGTGCTATCGGGTCATTAGTAACCTTTTGCTCATCTACGTATATCTAAGCGATTCTGTTGTTTACTTCAATGAACTCGATTGATAAGCGCTTATGAAAGCAAATGACGTATGCTTAGGTGCCATCTAGCTTCCACATCACAGTTTAATTAGCAAAATTATCGACCGTAGATCTTATGGTTTTTTTATTGGTTATAGAACCCCCACGGAAAAAATATATATGCTGGGATATATCCCAGGATATATCCCGAGAGACATATCCGGGAATGTATCCCGGGATATATTTTTTTTGTCACCAGGTATATCCTGGGATATATGCCGGATATATCTCTCGGGATATATCCTAACATATGTATTTTTTCCGTGGGGGAAGAAGGGAAGTATGTAGAGTGTATAATAATTTGTGCAAATAATACAAAATAATTAGATTCATATTTTTATTTAAAATACTTATGATGTGCATTAACTTAATGGGACATTGTTATTATGCAGTTCAGGGGAATGCCGATGTTTTATATAGAAAATTAACACAAATATTATAGAACTGACTACAAAAATTCCGATCATTGTTAAAACTAACCAAAGAATTAGCATATTTGGATCAACTGTCTTAACTTTATTATCTAAAACGGTCTCTGTAGATTCTTCAAAGACGAAATCATTTTCGGTAGTGGTTGAAGATGACACTTTAGACTCTTCAGACCCTACAGTTTCTGCAGTGACTTCGTTAGAGTTATGGTCGTGCTCATTTGTTTCTTCATCATGAACTTCTTCAGTAGGTCCATGCCCAGAAAATTCAACGTTGAAGCCACTGTCAGTAGTCGTTGAAGTCGACTCTTCAACTACTTCAAATACATCGTCAAAGTAATGGTCGAGCTTGTTCGTCCTTTCATCATAGTATTCTTCACTGGAATCACTTTCGATAGTCGTTGAAGCTGACTCTTCAGATACTTCGTAGGAGTAACGGCGGGTTGTATTAACGGTTGATTTGATAACTGCTGAATCAGAATCTGACACATCAGGTACCGTTTGACCCCCTAGAAATAAACAGTATCTATTAGCCCCTGCTACTTTGGCTTCTTAGACCATCAAAGCCTAAAGTTATATTAAAAATATCAATTCAAACTTACCTGAGACACTCAAGATTGCAACGAACAAAATTATATTTTTACTATAACCCAACATTCTCACTGTGTAGATAATGACTGAGATTCCAACGTCTCGTCACTACTTTATGTATCATCTTCTAACACAGATAATCTCGAACTTTGGCCTTATTTTTTCGTAATAATGGCCAGTTGATAGTTTGTTATCTATTGTTGTTAATTGAATCCGTAATGAAAACAAACAATTCGAAATAATTATTTATTGACAATAATAAGAAAAAGTACAAAAAGGTTCAGTCTGTATTATGACTTCTAAATTAAACATATCCTTATATCTATAACAAAATTTAGTTCTTATTTTGTAGCTTTTTACGTTTTTCCATAAGTTCCATGATTTCTTCTTTCTCTTCCTCTTTCTTTTCAACTTCACGAAGTGACACATTTGCAAAAGAAATCCAGAACGCCCCAAAAAGGCGGAAAGACCAACCGTAGACGGTATACAACATGTACGCGTTAGCAATAACATCCAGGAAAAATTTAACCACCTTCAGTAACATGAAAAGTCCAGCAAGCCCAGCAGAGACACATCCGAACCAAGAAAATGGGGTCCAGATTGTAGACCATAAGTCCGAAACATTTGATTCAACACATAGTTCGACAATGACTTTTCGATAGAAATAGGTCCTTCCATGTTGTTGGAGAACTGTTGAGACAGCGTCTCTCTGACAGCCACCTGCTCAACGGGGAACATAATGGTCTCTCTCAACAAATCCAAGTCTTTATTGGAGTAAAGTCCGCTGCTCCCTAGGTTATTGATTTTCCGATAACTCCAGGTCATTTTCGCAATTTGTTTTAGCCTTAGAGGCTCCTTAGCCGACTCAAGTTCTGGTGTCAGCATGTACCATATATTCTTGATTTTATAATGCTCCCTCAGAGCGCCGTTACAGGGAATTTCGTTTGCACGTTTTACAAGAATGTGGGTCCGAGGCATCATAAACATACTGTCATTTCCTCTCGAGACTGGCAGACGGTTGTAACACTTTTCAACTTTTCTAAATGACACTTCTACCGGCAGACACCGAACAATATGTACTACCTCTCCCGCCAAGACTGCCATGTGCCCTGGCCCTCCCATATACCGGAACGCAAATTCGTCCGGTTGAGTCGCTGCTATTGCCAAAGTATTCGCTAAAATCTCCTTCTCTAGTCTGCAATGATGATGCATTACTTCTGAATACAGCGACTTCATTTCAGTTCTGATGTGTCTCTCAACGTAGACGAACTTCGCGTTGATGTATTGGAAGATACCCATATTGTCGGTGTGTTTTTCTACAATGTTTGCTTTTTCCAAGTTCGCCAAATTATTGCTGTCGACAATAAGCAATTTGGGAGAGTCAGTTTTCAGCAGTGTCATGTTGCATGAAGTTTCCAATCCAGCTACTGTGAAAGAGAAAGTATTCCCCATAGCATTGACAGTGTAGACCGTTTCGTCATCAGACTTCAACTTGGTGGCTGGGCCTTCGTATAATTTAGTGTAGGAATGGCGACCGCAATTTTTCTTCCGAAGTGAATCCCAAAACGTGTATCCACCCTCGAGGTCGATGCATTCCCCCTTGCTGAGCTTGCAGTGAACTCCTGAAGGTAGATAAACTTCATCGTCTTCAACTTTAACCGATGCTCGTTCTGATTTTAAGGTGATAGTCACGCTACATTTCGCAGCAACGTTTTTCCAAGATCCAAACATATCTTTGTATTCGGCGCCACTACAGGTACCGTCATCGTCAACCGTACCAGCAAGTGTAAGACTGCGTTGATTGAGTTTATTCAGCTTTAGATTATCTATGGGAATCCCTTTAAAGTTTAGCGAAAGAGTTTCGACTGCTTTGACGCAATTTTCTTTGGAAATTGACTCGATGTATGAGTGAAATCCTTCGGACACAATAGAACTATGAGAGAACATTCCGCAGTTGAAGATAATCCTGTTGACATCTAATTTGCACTGATGAATTTGTACGTGATCGAATTCATTCAGTTGAAGTAGTGCGATTCGTTCCTCAGATGTTTCTACATTGTCTCTGTCTTGAGGTCACATTCGTCTATATCAAGGAGGGATATAGTGGTCATATTTGTAATTGTACTGCTACAATCGTATGCAAATAGGGCATCTGCAGGTTGAAATCTTATAGCTATGAAGAGAGCTAGTATTCCCAGATCTGAAACAATGAAAGAAAGTTATGGTTTAGCGTCGAAATCAAAGCTTGTTTAGTACGTACTGATTTGTTGTCTTGGAAATTTCAATTGTAGTTTACTTTCAGCTTTGGGGCGTGTAATTTAATATCCAATAAGTTATTGTATTTGAATAACAAGGATGCATGACTGATCAGTATAAGTAATCTAATTAGTTGTTTTGAAGTCAGCCTCAATATAGTTTATTGTCAGTTAGCGCCTACTTCACGCAATAACACTTGAAATTAAAAAAATAATAATACAATAGGAATTAATGATTGCACCTGCCAGGAGATTAAATGTTTAGAGCCCCGAATAGCACTTCAGTATTTTATTTCTGATTGTAATAAGACTATTTGGGTCAAGAGCAAATCGTTAAAGTCTACAATGAAAATTAATTATTGAACTTTTCGAAACCTGTAAAAATTGATGGCATTACTTGATGAGTTTTTAATGTGATATTCGCGTAAGGACATTTTTCACAATGTTACTTTGCCGGAGATTTTATTTCACTATTATTTACACGGTGTATTGATAAGCGATAATATAAACTTGTACTTACAGGGAACAAATGAAGTAGCTCGAATCATGATGACCACTTTACGACAACAATGTCAACTGTTTACTTGACCACGAGTGTAGTTTCATTGGACGGGAGTCTTTTTATATGCTAATTCCGACATATTAATATGCGTCATGATTGAAGCTATTGAATTGTATCGTGTTATGATTCATTCCAATTTCAATTCTGACCCATGACCTCGTAAAAGGAAATAACAAAGTGATAGCCATAATCAAAATGTTCAAGCGTTGTGGTTGGTGACAAAAGTACGATACAATCACGTATTTCATTTTCTGTATAATATTTCAAGCGAACTCTTATCTCAATTCCAGAATGTTTTCGTTGGAGATAAACACAGTAGAGCTTTGATTATCTGTCGGTGAACTTTAGACCTTTTGGAATTTCAAATGAAAGCTTTTCTCTTTGAAATCTTCATCAATACAAGTAATCAAAATTATCTTGTCGATTTAACCCTTTAAAGACGAAGTTGGATTCAGTCTGACTTGCGGCGCTGGAGTGGGGAGCGTGTAAAGTAAATGTAAAAGGAGGCGTTCCACTAAGAGTGGGGAAAACGCCCAGAAGCATGAACAGGTTAAGCAAATCTAATCTACAATCTCGGTTCTCGGTATTGATGGTGGAACATTATAATGAGACGCCATCTAGCTTTCTGTTTTTTTAATTGTTTGCGATCTTTTACCAACGGTCGGTTTTGGCTGATGATTAATATTTGATATAGATCAGCTGCACTAGAAATATAATTCGATAACTTTTTTTTTCTTATCATTCTTTTATTAGTTACAGTGAAGGGGAGTATATATATAAATATAAATATGTGAGTCTATTCGCGGTGATTTATTTCACTTCTGGATCTAAAAATTTAAAGAGTAATTGATATTTATTACTATATTCTTGTAACATAAATATTTTCAACAAATAACATGATAGAGACATTTTTGCACGCCTCATAAGCGGAGCGTGAGGTAGTGCTCTACTCTCGACATGTCAAAAAACCCAGTCTTTCGAAACTTAAATGACGTTTTTTTTTTTAATATAACACTTACAGGATAATATGAGTGTACTAATATGAAGTTAAATAATCTGTCTAGCACATATATGGTACATTTTATAAACAATTAATTTGTTTAATATAATAAACAATAACATTAAAACTAATCATTCTTGGACGTCCGTGAGTCTGTGTTTATGTGACCATGTATGTGGCAGAGAAATTGGTCGAACAATTCATCTTACCGGAATACTTTTGTTTTTAATATATAAAGTATTACACTGTGCTGATTCCTAGTAAATATTAGTGTTCTAAGTACTGTCGTTTAATTATTATTTATAAAAAACTAAAATACGACTGTATATTTGTATATCTATATTTATTTACAAATGAAGATTAGCCTGAAGCCAAATGTAAAAAGGTGAGAACAGCGCATGCGCCATTATAAATATCTCGCGAAATGGTGCGACACTTGAATTTGATAAATCTTCGTTACATTTTATTATCAAAAACTCTATTAAAATTGTTTATTTTAGTTAATGACCGCGGTGAGGCGTGCACTTTTGGATTTTCCAAACTTTATTTACATTTTATTGAATCCCAAATCATTTATAGGACACTTGAAGCATTTGCAAATTAAATTTACAAGGAATTTCTTGAAACAATAAAATACTGACTGGAAAATTTTAAATTGTGTCGCAGTTCCATACAGTAAAAAAATTTTTGTATTTGTGTTAAAAGCGGTTTTTGTTAGAATCGATTGTGTTGATTTTTTGTGTTGAATTGACACTTTAATGAGATAGTACTTGCAAAATTGTAAAAATGCTTAACCCTTGGTCATATATTTTTTAATTTACTCCATTTACATTACCACAGACACGGAAGAAAGCCCAAAGCTTTGTATCAATCGGAAGTATTTAAAAAAAATTATTTAGTGGCCTAGCATGAGCTCAAAATTAAAAAAAATGAGGTATAGCTTGAAAAAATAGTAAAAATGCTTAACACTAGCTCAAATATTTTTTAATTTACTCTAATTACATCCTAAAAGACACTGAAGAAAGCCCAAAGCTTAGTATCAATCGAAAGTATTTTTTAAAAATTATTTTTTACAACACCCGCTCGAGAAGTTGACTTTTCGAGCGCTGTATGTCACCTTCAAAATACACAATAATCGCATACTTAACTATATGTGTTTCATAAACGCACATGTTCGGTTATAGACTACATAACTGCACAGATTGCTAATACACTATACTGTTATAAAATATAACCCTACGGATAGTGTCTTTATTTAACTGGCCCTGTATTTCTCACTATACTGGAAACTAACAGAACGCCATCTGGCGCCCCTGTAGTAATGTAGTTTTTATTGTTCATGTAAATCATAATACTGTGATGTTTTCAAAATGATTATATTTCTCTCAAAGTCAACTTCTCGAGCGATTGTTGTAAAAAGTATTGGATGCTACTTGCGGAATAAGTAGCAAATATGACAGTCGTGATTACGGCATTCGCTTTAAGGTTGATGAGACATTCTTATGAAGAATCGTGTGGTAGTCGCAACTCGCCTACGAATCGTAGCGACATCTACCACACTAGTCTTCATAAGAATGCCCTATAACCTTACGCTCACGCCGCAACACCACGACTGTCAGATTATTTGCTACTTATCCCACTTGTAGCATTAATAACTATAGTGGTCTAGTATGGGGTCAAAATTAAAAAAAATGAGGTATAACTTGAAAAAATAGTAAAAATGCTCAACCCTTGGTCATATATTTTTTAATTTATATTTTTTTTTCTATATACAAATTCTGACACAAATTTAGTGTTGAAAGTTGTAACATAATTTTACACAATGTTTTTTACTGTGCTGTGTCCGTTGAAAGACGTGCTATCGGGTCATTAGTAACCTTTTGCTCATCTACATATATCTAAGCGATTCTGTTGTTTACTTCAATGAACTCGATTGATAAGCGCTTATGAAAGCAAATGACGTATGCTTAGGTGCCATCTAGCTTCCACATCACAGTTTAATTAGCAAAATTATCGACCGTAGATCTTATGGTTTTTTTATTGGTTATAGAACCCCCACGGAAAAAATATATATGCTAGGATATATCCCGAGAGACATATCCGGGAATGTATCCCGGGATATAATTTTTTTGTCACCAGGTATATCCTGGGATATATGCCGGATATATCTCTCGGGATATATCCTAACATATGTATTTTTTCCGTGGGAGAAGAAGGGAAGTATGTAGAGTGTATAATAATTTGTGCAAATAATACAAAATAATTAGATTCATATTTTTATTTAAAATACTTATGATGTGCATTAACTTAATGGGACATTGTTATTATGCAGTTCAGGGGAATGCCGATGTTTTATATAGAAAATTAACACAAATATTATAGAACTGACTACAAAAATTCCGATCATTGTTAAAACTAACCAAAGAATTAGCATATTTGGATCAACTGTCTTAACTTTATTATCTAAAACGGTCTCTGTAGATTCTTCAAAGACGAAATCATTTTCGGTAGTGGTTGAAGATGACACTTTAGACTCTTCAGACCCTACAGTTTCTGCAGTGACTTCGTTAGAGTTATGGTCGTGCTCATTTGTTTCTTCATCATGAACTTCTTCAGTAGGTCCATGCCCAGAAAATTCAACGTTGAAGCCACTGTCAGTAGTCGTTGAAGTCGACTCTTCAACTACTTCAAATACATCGTCAAAGTAATGGTCGAGCTTGTTCGTCCTTTCATCATAGTATTCTTCACTGGAATCACTTTCGATAGTCGTTGAAGCTGACTCTTCAGATACTTCGTAGGAGTAACGGCGGGTTGTATTAACGGTTGATTTGATAACTGCTGAATCAGAATCTGACACATCAGGTACCGTTTGACCCCCTAGAAATAAACAGTATCTATTAGCCCCTGCTACTTTGGCTTCTTAGACCATCAAAGCCTAAAGTTATATTAAAAATATCAATTCAAACTTACCTGAGACACTCAAGATTGCAACGAACAAAATTATATTTTTACTATAACCCAACATTCTCACTGTGTAGATAATGACTGAGATTCCAACGTCTCGTCACTACTTTATGTATCATCTTCTAACACAGATAATCTCGAACTTTGGCCTTATTTTTTCGTAATAATGGCCAGTTGATAGTTTGTTATCTATTGTTGTTAATTGAATCCGTAATGAAAACAAACAATTCGAAATAATTATTTATTGACAATAATAAGAAAAAGTACAAAAAGGTTCAGTCTGTATTATGACTTCTAAATTAAACATATCCTTATATCTATAACAAAATTTAGTTCTTATTTTGTAGCTTTTTACGTTTTTCCATAAGTTCCATGATTTCTTCTTTCTCTTCCTCTTTCTTTTCAACTTCACGAAGTGACACATTTGCAAAAGAAATCCAGAACGCCCCAAAAAGGCGGAAAGACCAACCGTAGACGGTATACAACATGTACGCGTTAGCAATAACATCCAGGAAAAATTTAACCACCTTCAGTAACATGAAAAGTCCAGCAAGCCCAGCAGAGACACATCCGAACCAAGAAAATGGGGTCCAGATTGTAGACCATAAGTCCGGAAACATTTGATTCAACACATAGTTCGACAATGACTTTTCGATAGAAATAGGTCCTTCCATGTTGTTGGAGAACTGTTGAGACAGCGTCTCTCTGACAGCCACCTGCTCAACGGGGAACATAATGGTCTCTCTCAACAAATCCAAGTCTTTATTGGAGTAAAGTCCGCTGCTCCCTAGGTTATTGATTTTCCGATAACTCCAGGTCATTTTCGCAATTTGTTTTAGCCTTAGAGGCTCCTTAGCCGACTCAAGTTCTGGTGTCAGCATGTACCATATATTCTTGATTTTATAATGCTCCCTCAGAGCGCCGTTACAGGGAATTTCGTTTGCACGTTTTACAAGAATGTGGGTCCGAGGCATCATAAACATACTGTCATTTCCTCTCGAGACTGGCAGACGGTTGTAACACTTTTCAACTTTTCTAAATGACACTTCTACCGGCAGACACCGAACAATATGTACTACCTCTCCCGCCAAGACTGCCATGTGCCCTGGCCCTCCCATATACCGGAACGCAAATTCGTCCGGTTGAGTCGCTGCTATTGCCAAAGTATTCGCTAAAATCTCCTTCGCTAGTCTGCAATGATGATGCATTACTTCTGAATACAGCGACTTCATTTCAGTTCTGATGTGTCTCTCAACGTAGACGAACTTCGCGTTGATGTATTGGAAGATACCCATATTGTCGGTGTGTTTTTCTACAATGTTTGCTTTTTCCAAGTTCGCCAAATTATTGCTGTCGACAATAAGCAATTTGGGAGAATCAGTTTTCAGCAGTGTCATGTTGCATGAAGTTTCCAATCCAGCTACTGTGAAAGAGAAAGTATTCCCCATAGCATTGACAGTGTAGACCGTTTCGTCATCAGACTTCAACTTGGTGGCTGGGCCTTCGTATAATTTAGTGTAGGAATGGCGACCGCAATTTTTCTTCGGAAGTGAATCCCAAAACGTGTATCCACCCTCGAGGTCGATGCATTCCCCCTTGCTGAGCTTGCAGTGAACTCCTGAAGGTAGATAAACTTCATCGTCTTCAACTTTAACCGATGCTCGTTCTGATTTTAAGGTGATAGTCACGCTACATTTCGCAGCAACGTTTTTCCAAGATCCAAACATATCTTTGTATTCGGCGCCACTACAGGTACCGTCATCGTCAACCGTACCAGCAAGTGTAAGACTGCGTTGATTGAGTTTATTCAGCTTTAGATTATCTATGGGAATCCCTTTAAAGTTTAGCGAAAGAGTTTCGACTGCTTTGACGCAATTTTCTTTGGAAATTGACTCGATGTATGAGTGAAATCCTTCGGACACAATAGAACTATGAGAGAACATTCCGCAGTTGAAGATAATCCTGTTGACATCTAATTTGCACTGATGAATTTGTACGTGATCGAATTCATTCAGTTGAAGTAGTGCGATTCGTTCCTCAGATGTTTCTACATTGTCTCTGTCTTGAGGTCACATTCGTCTATATCAAGGAGGGATATAGTGGTCATATTTGTAATTGTACTGCTACAATCGTATGCAAATAGGGCATCTGCAGGTTGAAATCTTATAGCTATGAAGAGAGCTAGTATTCCCAGATCTGAAACAATGAAAGAAAGTTATGGTTTAGCGTCGAAATCAAAGCTTGTTTAGTACGTACTGATTTGTTGTCTTGGAAATTTCAATTGTAGTTTACTTTCAGCTTTGGGGCGTGTAATTTAATATCCAATAAGTTATTGTATTTGAATAACAAGGATGCATGACTGATCAGTATAAGTAATCTAATTAGTTGTTTTGAAGTCAGCCTCAATATAGTTTATTGTCAGTTAGCGCCTACTTCACGCAATAACACTTGAAATTAAAAAAATAATAATACAATAGGAATTAATGATTGCACCTGCCAGGAGATTAAATGTTTAGAGCCCCGAATAGCACTTCAGTATTTTATTTCTGATTGTAATAAGACTATTTGGGTCAAGAGCAAATCGTTAAAGTCTACAATGAAAATTAATTATTGAACTTTTCGAAACCTGTAAAAATTGATGGCATTACTTGATGAGTTTTTAATGTGATATTCGCGTAAGGACATTTTTCACAATGTTACTTTGCCGGAGATTTTATTTCACTATTATTTACACGGTGTATTGATAAGCGATAATATAAACTTGTACTTACAGGGAACAAATGAAGTAGCTCGAATCATGATGACCACTTTACGACAACAATGTCAACTGTTTACTTGACCACGAGTGTAGTTTCATTGGACGGGAGTCTTTTTATATGCTAATTCCGACATATTAATATGCGTCATGATTGAAGCTATTGAATTGTATCGTGTTATGATTCATTCCAATTTCAATTCTGACCCATGACCTCGTAAAAGGAAATAACAAAGTGATAGCCATAATCAAAATGTTCAAGCGTTGTGGTTGGTGACAAAAGTACGATACAATCACGTATTTCATTTTCTGTATAATATTTCAAGCGAACTCTTATCTCAATTCCAGAATGTTTTCGTTGGAGATAAACACAGTAGAGCTTTGATTATCTGTCGGTGAACTTTAGACCTTTTGGAATTTCAAATGAAAGCTTTTCTCTTTGAAATCTTCATCAATACAAGTAATCAAAATTATCTTGTCGATTTAACCCTTTAAAGACGAAGTTGGATTCAGTCTGACTTGCGGCGCTGGAGTGGGGAGCGTGTAAAGTAAATGTAAAAGGAGGCGTTCCACTAAGAGTGGGGAAAACGCCCAGAAGCATGAACAGGTTAAGCAAATCTAATCTGCAATCTCGGTTCTCGGTATTGATGGTGGAACATTATAATGAGACGCCATCTAGCTTTCTGTTTTTTTAATTGTTTGCGATCTTTTACCAACGGTCGGTTTTGGCTGATGATTAATATTTGATATAGATCAGCTGCACTAGAAATATAATTCGATAACTTTTTTTTTCTTATCATTCTTTTATTAGTTACAGTGAAGGGGAGTATATATATATAAATATAAATATGTGAGTCTATTCGCGGTGATTTATTTCACTTCTGGCTCTAAAAATTTAAAGAGTAATTGATATTTATTACTATATTCTTGTAACATAAATATTTTCAACAAATAACATGATAGAGACATTTTTGCACGCCTCATAAGCGGAGCGTGAGGTAGTGCTCTACTCTCGACATGTCAAAAAACCCAGTCTTTCGAAACTTAAATGACGTTTTTTTTTTAATATAACACTTACAGGATAATATGAGTGTACTAATATGAAGTTAAATAATCTGTCTAGCACATATATGGTACATTTTATAAACAATTAATTTGTTTAATATAATAAATAATAACATTAAAACTAATCATTCTTGGACGTCCGTGAGTCTGTGTTTATGTGACCATGTATGTGGCAGAGAAATTGGTCGAACAATTCATCTTACCGGAATACTTTTGTTTTTAATATATAAAGTATTACACTGTGCTGATTCCTAGTAAATATTAGTGTTCTAAGTACTGTCGTTTAATTATTATTTATAAAAAACTAAAATACGACTGTATATTTGTATATCTATATTTATTTACAAATGAAGATTAGCCTGAAGCCAAATGTAAAAAGGTGAGAACAGCGCATGCGCCATTATAAATATCTCGCGAAATGGCGCGACACTTGAATTTGATAAATCTTCGTTACATTTTATTATCAAAAACTCTATTAAAATTGTTTATTTTAGTTAATGACCGCGGTGAGGCGTGCACTTTTGGATTTTCCAAACTTTATTTACATTTTATTGAATCCCAAATCATTTATAGGACACGTGAAGCATTTGCAAATTAAATTTACAAGGAATTTCTTGAAACAATAAAATACTGACTGGAAAATTTTAAATTGTGTCGCAGTTCCATACAGTAAAATTTTTTTTGTATTTGTGTTAAAAGCGGTTTTTGTTAGAATCGATTGTGTTGATTTTTTGTGTTGAATTGACACTTTAATGAGATAGTACTTGCAAAATTGTAAAAATGCTTAACCCTTGGTCATATATTTTTTAATTTACTCCATTTACATTACCACAGACACGGAAGAAAGCCCAAAGCTTTGTATCAATCGGAAGTATTTAAAAAAAAATATTTAGTGGCGTAGCATGAGCTCAAAATTAAAAAAAATGAGGTATAGCTTGAAAAAATAGTAAAAATGCTTAACACTAGCTCAAATATTTTTTAATTTACTCTAATTACATCCTAAAAGACACTGAAGAAAGCCCAAAGCTTAGTATCAATCGAAAGTATTTTTAAAAAATTATTTTTTACAACACCCGCTCGAGAAGTTGACTTTTCGAGCGCTGTATGTCACCTTCAAAATACACAATAATCGCATACTTAACTATATGTGTTTCATAAACGCACATGTTCGGTTATAGACTACATAACTGCACAGATTGCTAATACACTATACTGTTATAAAATATAACCCTACGGATAGTGTCTTTATTTAACTGGCCCTGTATTTCTCACTATACTGGAAACTAACAGAACGCCATCTGGCGCCCCTGTAGTAATGTAGTTTTTATTGTTCATGTAAATCATAATACTGTGATGTTTTCAAAATGATTATATTTCTCTCAAAGTCAACTTCTCGAGCGATTGTTGTAAAAAGTATTGAATGCTACTTGCGGAATAAGTAGCAAATATGACAGTCGTGATTACGGCATTCGCTTTAAGGTTGATGAGACATTCTTATGAAGAATCGTGTGGTAGTCGCAACTCGCCTACGAATCGTAGCGACATCTACCACACTAGTCTTCATAAGAATGCCCTATAACCTTACGCTCACGCCGCAACACCACGACTGTCAGATTATTTGCTACTTATCCCACTTGTAGCATTAATAACTATAGTGGTCTAGTATGGGGTCAAAATTAAAAAAAATGAGGTATAACTTGAAAAAATAGTAAAAATGCTCAACCCTTGGTCATATATTTTTTAATTTATATTTTTTTTTCTATATACAAATTCTGACACAAATTTAGTGTTGAAAGTTGTAACATATTGTAATTTTACACAATGTTTTTTACTGTGCTGTGTCCGTTGAAAGACGTGCTATCGGGTCATTAGTAACCTTTTGCTCATCTACGTATATCTAAGCGATTCTGTTGTTTACTTCAATGAACTCGATTGATAAGCGCTTATGAAAGCAAATGACGTATGCTTAGGTGCCATCTAGCTTCCACATCACAGTTTAATTAGCAAAATTATCGACCGTAGATCTTATGGTTTTTTTATTGGTTATAGAACCCCCACGGAAAAAAATATATATGCTGGGATATATCCCAGGATATATCCCGAGAGACATATCCGGGAATGTATCCCGGGATATAATTTTTTTGTCACCAGGTATATCCTGGGATATATGCCGGATATATCTCTCGGGATATATCCTAACATATGTATTTTTTCCGTGGGGGAAGAAGGGAAGTATGTAGAGTGTATAATAATTTGTGCAAATAATACAAAATAATTAGATTCATATTTTTATTTAAAATACTTATAATGTGCATTAACTTAATGGGACATTGTTATTATGCAGTTCAGGGGAATGCCGATGTTTTATATAGAAAATTAACACAAATATTATAGAACTGACTACAAAAATTCCGATCATTGTTAAAACTAACCAAAGAATTAGCATATTTGGATCAACTGTCTTAACTTTATTATCTAAAACGGTCTCTGTAGATTCTTCAAAGACGAAATCATTTTCGGTAGTGGTTGAAGATGACACTTTAGACTCTTCAGACCCTACAGTTTCTGCAGTGACTTCGTTAGAGTTATGGTCGTGCTCATTTGTTTCTTCATCATGAACTTCTTCAGTAGGTCCATGCCCAGAAAATTCAACGTTGAAGCCACTGTCAGTAGTCGTTGAAGTCGACTCTTCAACTACTTCAAATACATCGTCAAAGTAATGGTTGAGCTTGTTCGTCCTTTCATCATAGTATTCTTCACTGGAATCACTTTCGATAGTCGTTGAAGCTGACTCTTCAGATACTTCGTAGGAGTAACGGCGGGTTGTATTAACGGTTGATTTGATAACTGCTGAATCAGAATCTGACACATCAGGTACCGTTTGACCCCCTAGAAATAAACAGTATCTATTAGCCCCTGCTACTTTGGCTTCTTAGACCATCAAAGCCTAAAGTTATATTAAAAATATCAATTCAAACTTACCTGAGACACTCAAGATTGCAACGAACAAAATTATATTTTTACTATAACCCAACATTCTCACTGTGTAGATAATGACTGAGATTCCAACGTCTCGTCACTACTTTATGTATCATCTTCTAACACAGATAATCTCGAACTTTGGCCTTATTTTTTCGTAATAATGGCCAGTTGATAGTTTGTTATCTATTGTTGTTAATTGAATCCGTAATGAAAACAAACAATTCGAAATAATTATTTATTGACAATAATAAGAAAAAGTACAAAAAGGTTCAGTCTGTATTATGACTTCTAAATTAAACATATCCTTATATCTATAACAAAATTTAGTTCTTATTTTGTAGCTTTTTACGTTTTTCCATAAGTTCCATGATTTCTTCTTTCTCTTCCTCTTTCTTTTCAACTTCACGAAGTGACACATTTGCAAAAGAAATCCAGAACGCCCCAAAAAGGCGGAAAGACCAACCGTAGACGGTATACAACATGTACGCGTTAGCAATAACATCCAGGAAAAATTTAACCACCTTCAGTAACATGAAAAGTCCAGCAAGCCCAGCAGAGACACATCCGAACCAAGAAAATGGGGTCCAGATTGTAGACCATAAGTCCGGAAACATTTGATTCAACACATAGTTCGACAATGACTTTTCGATAGAAATAGGTCCTTCCATGTTGTTGGAGAACTGTTGAGACAGCGTCTCTCTGACAGCCACCTGCTCAACGGGGAACATAATGGTCTCTCTCAACAAATCCAAGTCTTTATTGGAGTAAAGTCCGCTGCTCCCTAGGTTATTGATTTTCCGATAACTCCAGGTCATTTTCGCAATTTGTTTTAGCCTTAGAGGCTCCTTAGCCGACTCAAGTTCTGGTGTCAGCATGTACCATATATTCTTGATTTTATAATGCTCCCTCAGAGCGCCGTTACAGGGAATTTCGTTTGCACGTTTTACAAGAATGTGGGTCCGAGGCATCATAAACATACTGTCATTTCCTCTCGAGACTGGCAGACGGTTGTAACACTTTTCAACTTTTCTAAATGACACTTCTACCGGCAGACACCGAACAATATGTACTACCTCTCCCGCCAAGACTGCCATGTGCCCTGGCCCTCCCATATACCGGAACGCAAATTCGTCCGGTTGAGTCGCTGCTATTGCCAAAGTATTCGCTAAAATCTCCTTCTCTAGTCTGCAATGATGATGCATTACTTCTGAATACAGCGACTTCATTTCAGTTCTGATGTGTCTCTCAACGTAGACGAACTTCGCGTTGATGTATTGGAAGATACCCATATTGTCGGTGTGTTTTTCTACAATGTTTGCTTTTTCCAAGTTCGCCAAATTATTGCTGTCGACAATAAGCAATTTGGGAGAGTCAGTTTTCAGCAGTGTCATGTTGCATGAAGTTTCCAATCCAGCTACTGTGAAAGAGAAAGTATTCCCCATAGCATTGACAGTGTAGACCGTTTCGTCATCAGACTTCAACTTGGTGGCTGGGCCTTCGTATAATTTAGTGTAGGAATGGCGACCGCAATTTTTCTTCCGAAGTGAATCCCAAAACGTGTATCCACCCTCGAGGTCGATGCATTCCCCCTTGCTGAGCTTGCAGTGAACTCCTGAAGGTAGATAAACTTCATCGTCTTCAACTTTAACCGATGCTCGTTCTGATTTTAAGGTGATAGTCACGCTACATTTCGCAGCAACGTTTTTCCAAGATCCAAACATATCTTTGTATTCGGCGCCACTACAGGTACCGTCATCGTCAACCGTACCAGCAAGTGTAAGACTGCGTTAATTGAGTTTATTCAGCTTTAGATTATCTATGGGAATCCCTTTAAAGTTTAGCGAAAGAGTTTCGACTGCTTTGACGCAATTTTCTTTGGAAATTGACTCGATGTATGAGTGAAATCCTTCGGACACAATAGAACTATGAGAGAACATTCCGCAGTTGAAGATAATCCTGTTGACATCTAATTTGCACTGATGAATTTGTACGTGATCGAATTCATTCAGTTGAAGTAGTGCGATTCGTTCCTCAGATGTTTCTACATTGTCTCTGTCTTGAGGTCACATTCGTCTATATCAAGGAGGGATATAGTGGTCATATTTGTAATTGTACTGCTACAATCGTATGCAAATAGGGCATCTGCAGGTTGAAATCTTATAGCTATGAAGAGAGCTAGTATTCCCAGATCTGAAACAATGAAAGAAAGTTATGGTTTAGCGTCGAAATCAAAGCTTGTTTAGTACGTACTGATTTGTTGTCTTGGAAATTTCAATTGTAGTTTACTTTCAGCTTTGGGGCGTGTAATTTAATATCCAATAAGTTATTGTATTTGAATAACAAGGATGCATGACTGATCAGTATAAGTAATCTAATTAGTTGTTTTGAAGTCAGCCTCAATATAGTTTATTGTCAGTTAGCGCCTACTTCACGCAATAACACCTGAAATTAAAAAAATAATAATACAATAGGAATTAATGATTGCACCTGCCAGGAGATTAAATGTTTAGAGCCCCGAATAGCACTTCAGTATTTTATTTCTGATTGTAATAAGACTATTTGGGTCAAGAGCAAATCGTTAAAGTCTACAATGAAAATTAATTATTGAACTTTTCGAAACCTGTAAAAATTGATGGCATTACTTGATGAGTTTTTAATGTGATATTCGCGTAAGGACATTTTTCACAATGTTACTTTGCCGGAGATTTTATTTCACTATTATTTACACGGTGTATTGATAAGCGATAATATAAACTTGTACTTACAGGGAACAAATGAAGTAGCTCGAATCATGATGACCACTTTACGACAACAATGTCAACTGTTTACTTGACCACGAGTGTAGTTTCATTGGACGGGAGTCTTTTTATATGCTAATTCCGACATATTAATATGCGTCATGATTGAAGCTATTGAATTGTATCGTGTTATGATTCATTCCAATTTCAATTCTGACCCATGACCTCGTAAAAGGAAATAACAAAGTGATAGCCATAATCAAAATGTTCAAGCGTTGTGGTTGGTGACAAAAGTACGATACAATCACGTATTTCATTTTCTGTATAATATTTCAAGCGAACTCTTATCTCAATTCCAGAATGTTTTCGTTGGAGATAAACACAGTAGAGCTTTGATTATCTGTCGGTGAACTTTAGACCTTTTGGAATTTCAAATGAAAGCTTTTCTCTTTGAAATCTTCATCAATACAAGTAATCAAAATTATCTTGTCGATTTAACCCTTTAAAGACGAAGTTGGATTCAGTCTGACTTGCGGCGCTGGAGTGGGGAGCGTGTAAAGTAAATGTAAAAGGAGGCGTTCCACTAAGAGTGGGGAAAACGCCCAGAAGCATGAACAGGTTAAGCAAATCTAATCTACAATCTCGGTTCTCGGTATTGATGGTGGAACATTATAATGAGACGCCATCTAGCTTTCTGTTTTTTTAATTGTTTGCGATCTTTTACCAACGGTCGGTTTTGGCTGATGATTAATATTTGATATAGATCAGCTGCACTAGAAATATAATTCGATAACTTTTTTTTTCTTATCATTCTTTTATTAGTTACAGTGAAGGGGAGTATATATATAAATATAAATATGTGAGTCTATTCGCGGTGATTTATTTCACTTCTGGATCTAAAAATTTAAAGAGTAATTGATATTTATTACTATATTCTTGTAACATAAATATTTTCAACAAATAACATGATAGAGACATTTTTGCACGCCTCATAAGCGGAGCGTGAGGTAGTGCTCTACTCTCGACATGTCAAAAAACCCAGTCTTTCGAAACTTAAATGACGTTTTTTTTTTTAATATAACACTTACAGGATAATATGAGTGTACTAATATGAAGTTAAATAATCTGTCTAGCACATATATGGTACATTTTATAAACAATTAATTTGTTTAATATAATAAATAATAACATTAAAACTAATCATTCTTGGACGTCCGTGAGTCTGTGTTTATGTGACCATGTATGTGGCAGAGAAATTGGTCGAACAATTCATCTTACCGGAATACTTTTGTTTTTAATATATAAAGTATTACACTGTGCTGATTCCTAGTAAATATTAGTGTTCTAAGTACTGTCGTTTAATTATTATTTATAAAAAACTAAAATACGACTGTATATTTGTATATCTATATTTATTTACAAATGAAGATTAGCCTGAAGCCAAATGTAAAAAGGTGAGAACAGCGCATGCGCCATTATAAATATCTCGCGAAATGGTGCGACACTTGAATTTGATAAATCTTCGTTACATTTTATTATCAAAAACTCTATTAAAATTGTTTATTTTAGTTAATGACCGCGGTGAGGCGTGCACTTTTGGATTTTCCAAACTTTATTTACATTTTATTGAATCCCAAATCATTTATAGGACACTTGAAGCATTTGCAAATTAAATTTACAAGGAATTTCTTGAAACAATAAAATACTGACTGGAAAATTTTAAATTGTGTCGCAGTTCCATACAGTAAAAAAATTTTTGTATTTGTGTTAAAAGCGGTTTTTGTTAGAATCGATTGTGTTGATTTTTTGTGTTGAATTGACACTTTAATGAGATAGTACTTGCAAAATTGTAAAAATGCTTAACCCTTGGTCATATATTTTTTAATTTACTCCATTTACATTACCACAGACACGGAAGAAAGCCCAAAGCTTTGTATCAATCGGAAGTATTTAAAAAAAATTATTTAGTGGCCTAGCATGAGCTCAAAATTAAAAAAAATGAGGTATAGCTTGAAAAAATAGTAAAAATGCTTAACACTAGCTCAAATATTTTTTAATTTACTCTAATTACATCCTAAAAGACACTGAAGAAAGCCCAAAGCTTAGTATCAATCGAAAGTATTTTTTAAAAATTATTTTTTACAACACCCGCTCGAGAAGTTGACTTTTCGAGCGCTGTATGTCACCTTCAAAATACACAATAATCGCATACTTAACTATATGTGTTTCATAAACGCACATGTTCGGTTATAGACTACATAACTGCACAGATTGCTAATACACTATACTGTTATAAAATATAACCCTACGGATAGTGTCTTTATTTAACTGGCCCTGTATTTCTCACTATACTGGAAACTAACAGAACGCCATCTGGCGCCCCTGTAGTAATGTAGTTTTTATTGTTCATGTAAATCATAATACTGTGATGTTTTCAAAATGATTATATTTCTCTCAAAGTCAACTTCTCGAGCGATTGTTGTAAAAAGTATTGGATGCTACTTGCGGAATAAGTAGCAAATATGACAGTCGTGATTACGGCATTCGCTTTAAGGTTGATGAGACATTCTTATGAAGAATCGTGTGGTAGTCGCAACTCGCCTACGAATCGTAGCGACATCTACCACACTAGTCTTCATAAGAATGCCCTATAACCTTACGCTCACGCCGCAACACCACGACTGTCAGATTATTTGCTACTTATCCCACTTGTAGCATTAATAACTATAGTGGTCTAGTATGGGGTCAAAATTAAAAAAAATGAGGTATAACTTGAAAAAATAGTAAAAATGCTCAACCCTTGGTCATATATTTTTTAATTTATATTTTTTTTTCTATATACAAATTCTGACACAAATTTAGTGTTGAAAGTTGTAACATAATTTTACACAATGTTTTTTACTGTGCTGTGTCCGTTGAAAGACGTGCTATCGGGTCATTAGTAACCTTTTGCTCATCTACATATATCTAAGCGATTCTGTTGTTTACTTCAATGAACTCGATTGATAAGCGCTTATGAAAGCAAATGACGTATGCTTAGGTGCCATCTAGCTTCCACATCACAGTTTAATTAGCAAAATTATCGACCGTAGATCTTATGGTTTTTTTATTGGTTATAGAACCCCCACGGAAAAAATATATATGCTAGGATATATCCCGAGAGACATATCCGGGAATGTATCCCGGGATATAATTTTTTTGTCACCAGGTATATCCTGGGATATATGCCGGATATATCTCTCGGGATATATCCTAACATATGTATTTTTTCCGTGGGAGAAGAAGGGAAGTATGTAGAGTGTATAATAATTTGTGCAAATAATACAAAATAATTAGATTCATATTTTTATTTAAAATACTTATGATGTGCATTAACTTAATGGGACATTGTTATTATGCAGTTCAGGGGAATGCCGATGTTTTATATAGAAAATTAACACAAATATTATAGAACTGACTACAAAAATTCCGATCATTGTTAAAACTAACCAAAGAATTAGCATATTTGGATCAACTGTCTTAACTTTATTATCTAAAACGGTCTCTGTAGATTCTTCAAAGACGAAATCATTTTCGGTAGTGGTTGAAGATGACACTTTAGACTCTTCAGACCCTACAGTTTCTGCAGTGACTTCGTTAGAGTTATGGTCGTGCTCATTTGTTTCTTCATCATGAACTTCTTCAGTAGGTCCATGCCCAGAAAATTCAACGTTGAAGCCACTGTCAGTAGTCGTTGAAGTCGACTCTTCAACTACTTCAAATACATCGTCAAAGTAATGGTCGAGCTTGTTCGTCCTTTCATCATAGTATTCTTCACTGGAATCACTTTCGATAGTCGTTGAAGCTGACTCTTCAGATACTTCGTAGGAGTAACGGCGGGTTGTATTAACGGTTGATTTGATAACTGCTGAGTCAGAATCTGACACATCAGGTACCGTTTGACCCCCTAGAAATAAACAGTATCTATTAGCCCCTGCTACTTTGGCTTCTTAGACCATCAAAGCCTAAAGTTATATTAAAAATATCAATTCAAACTTACCTGAGACACTCAAGATTGCAACGAACAAAATTATATTTTTACTATAACCCAACATTCTCACTGTGTAGATAATGACTGAGATTCCAACGTCTCGTCACTACTTTATGTATCATCTTCTAACACAGATAATCTCGAACTTTGGCCTTATTTTTTCGTAATAATGGCCAGTTGATAGTTTGTTATCTATTGTTGTTAATTGAATCCGTAATGAAAACAAACAATTCGAAATAATTATTTATTGACAATAATAAGAAAAAGTACAAAAAGGTTCAGTCTGTATTATGACTTCTAAATTAAACATATCCTTATATCTATAACAAAATTTAGTTCTTATTTTGTAGCTTTTTACGTTTTTCCATAAGTTCCATGATTTCTTCTTTCTCTTCCTCTTTCTTTTCAACTTCACGAAGTGACACATTTGCAAAAGAAATCCAGAACGCCCCAAAAAGGCGGAAAGACCAACCGTAGACGGTATACAACATGTACGCGTTAGCAATAACATCCAGGAAAAATTTAACCACCTTCAGTAACATGAAAAGTCCAGCAAGCCCAGCAGAGACACATCCGAACCAAGAAAATGGGGTCCAGATTGTAGACCATAAGTCCGGAAACATTTGATTCAACACATAGTTCGACAATGACTTTTCGATAGAAATAGGTCCTTCCATGTTGTTGGAGAACTGTTGAGACAGCGTCTCTCTGACAGCCACCTGCTCAACGGGGAACATAATGGTCTCTCTCAACAAATCCAAGTCTTTATTGGAGTAAAGTCCGCTGCTCCCTAGGTTATTGATTTTCCGATAACTCCAGGTCATTTTCGCAATTTGTTTTAGCCTTAGAGGCTCCTTAGCCGACTCAAGTTCTGGTGTCAGCATGTACCATATATTCTTGATTTTATAATGCTCCCTCAGAGCGCCGTTACAGGGAATTTCGTTTGCACGTTTTACAAGAATGTGGGTCCGAGGCATCATAAACATACTGTCATTTCCTCTCGAGACTGGCAGACGGTTGTAACACTTTTCAACTTTTCTAAATGACACTTCTACCGGCAGACACCGAACAATATGTACTACCTCTCCCGCCAAGACTGCCATGTGCCCTGGCCCTCCCATATACCGGAACGCAAATTCGTCCGGTTGAGTCGCTGCTATTGCCAAAGTATTCGCTAAAATCTCCTTCGCTAGTCTGCAATGATGATGCATTACTTCTGAATACAGCGACTTCATTTCAGTTCTGATGTGTCTCTCAACGTAGACGAACTTCGCGTTGATGTATTGGAAGATACCCATATTGTCGGTGTGTTTTTCTACAATGTTTGCTTTTTCCAAGTTCGCCAAATTATTGCTGTCGACAATAAGCAATTTGGGAGAATCAGTTTTCAGCAGTGTCATGTTGCATGAAGTTTCCAATCCAGCTACTGTGAAAGAGAAAGTATTCCCCATAGCCTTGACAGTGTAGACCGTTTCGTCATCAGACTTCAACTTGGTGGCTGGGCCTTCGTATAATTTAGTGTAGGAATGGCGACCGCAATTTTTCTTCGGAAGTGAATCCCAAAACGTGTATCCACCCTCGAGGTCGATGCATTCCCCCTTGCTGAGCTTGCAGTGAACTCCTGAAGGTAGATAAACTTCATCGTCTTCAACTTTAACCGATGCTCGTTCTGATTTTAAGGTGATAGTCACGCTACATTTCGCAGCAACGTTTTTCCAAGATCCAAACATATCTTTGTATTCGGCGCCACTACAGGTACCGTCATCGTCAACCGTACCAGCAAGTGTAAGACTGCGTTGATTGAGTTTATTCAGCTTTAGATTATCTATGGGAATCCCTTTAAAGTTTAGCGAAAGAGTTTCGACTGCTTTGACGCAATTTTCTTTGGAAATTGACTCGATGTATGAGTGAAATCCTTCGGACACAATAGAACTATGAGAGAACATTCCGCAGTTGAAGATAATCCTGTTGACATCTAATTTGCACTGATGAATTTGTACGTGATCGAATTCATTCAGTTGAAGTAGTGCGATTCGTTCCTCAGATGTTTCTACATTGTCTCTGTCTTGAGGTCACATTCGTCTATATCAAGGAGGGATATAGTGGTCATATTTGTAATTGTACTGCTACAATCGTATGCAAATAGGGCATCTGCAGGTTGAAATCTTATAGCTATGAAGAGAGCTAGTATTCCCAGATCTGAAACAATGAAAGAAAGTTATGGTTTAGCGTCGAAATCAAAGCTTGTTTAGTACGTACTGATTTGTTGTCTTGGAAATTTCAATTGTAGTTTACTTTCAGCTTTGGGGCGTGTAATTTAATATCCAATAAGTTATTGTATTTGAATAACAAGGATGCATGACTGATCAGTATAAGTAATCTAATTAGTTGTTTTGAAGTCAGCCTCAATATAGTTTATTGTCAGTTAGCGCCTACTTCACGCAATAACACTTGAAATTAAAAAAATAATAATACAATAGGAATTAATGATTGCACCTGCCAGGAGATTAAATGTTTAGAGCCCCGAATAGCACTTCAGTATTTTATTTCTGATTGTAATAAGACTATTTGGGTCAAGAGCAAATCGTTAAAGTCTACAATGAAAATTAATTATTGAACTTTTCGAAACCTGTAAAAATTGATGGCATTACTTGATGAGTTTTTAATGTGATATTCGCGTAAGGACATTTTTCACAATGTTACTTTGCCGGAGATTTTATTTCACTATTATTTACACGGTGTATTGATAAGCGATAATATAAACTTGTACTTACAGGGGACAAATGAAGTAGCTCGAATCATGATGACCACTTGTACGACAACAATGTCAACTGTTTACTTGACCACGAGTGTAGTTTCATTGGACGGGAGTCTTTTTATATGCTAATTCCGACATATTAATATGCGTCATGATTGAAGCTATTGAATTGTATCGTGTTATGATTCATTCCAATTTCAATTCTGACCCATGACCACGTAAAAGGAAATAACAAAGTGATAGCCATAATCAAAATGTTCAAGCGTTGTGGTTGGTGACAAAAGTACGATACAATCACGTATTTCATTTTCTGTATAATATTTCAAGCGAACTCTTATCTCAATTCCAGAATGTTTTCGTTGGAGATAAACACAGTAGAGCTTTGATTATCTGTCGGTGAACTTTAGACCTTTTGGAATTTCAAATGAAAGCTTTTCTCTTTGAAATCTTCATCAATACAAGTAATAAAAATTATCTTGTCGATTTAACCCTTTAAAGACGAAGTTGGATTAATTCTTGCGTTAATCTCTTTGATGTACCGCCACTGGAGCTATCGCCTAACGCCAAACGGCAATGTTGATGCCGTTGTCAAATTATGACGTTTAGTCGTGGCTACACCTACGGTTATTATTCATTATCGCGATAATTAATGCCATTTCTCGTTAGTGTAGTCACAGCAACGTGTCCTCTGAAGTACGAATTCATTTTCTTATCAGCTAACCAGTTGATTCAACCTGTATTGTCCTAAACAAACTGGAAACAACTTTACTAAGTGACTTTATGAAATAGAACCCACAACCTCTGGATCGAGAGACTAACGCTCTAAACACTAGACCACCGAGGCAGATTCTTGTGTCGCGTCTACTATGGTTACGGTTGAAATGTCCACATATCGACCCACGTCTACATACCCTGTAATTTGAAGCTAAACATTGTGAGAACAATGATATGAATGGTGTAGTGTAATCACCAAATTTGTAGCTATATCGTTGTAGTTAATGGTTTCATCAATATTTCTCATCTCAATAACGGTGACGTCAGTGTCACTATTTTGCATCATCATATTAATTTCTTCCTCTGCTCTGCTGTATGAATGAAGGTATCGAAGTCCGTTTTACAGTACACTTTATGGTTAACCGATCTGCAAGCGTTGTTGAATTTTCGTCCCTTACAAGTTTACTACTCGTGGTTCATTTTTTGGAGGCCATTGAAGTAAACCCTCATTATATTTCTCCCAGCGACTTGGTACGACGGATAGGTAAGTTTTCCCTTTTTCAAGTGTCTCTATAATCTTGAACGCCATGTTGAACCTAAAAAGTAAGATTTCGAAATAAATATAGTTGTATGCAAATACTGTGCATACCTTAGTTAGGTAGATCGTAGGTACACTATTACAACATTACCTGAACAAAAAGGTTAAGAAATTTACATTTCCCCTATTACAACGAATTTACTTATGAACGTTCGTTATATATACTTACCTAATGAAAAAGTACATAAAAGGTCCGCTAAATGGCGCGGTGAAGTAAACTGAGTGAAAGTAGTTCCATATTTTAAAATTAATAACAAATAATTTAGTAAAGCCTAAAGTGTAAATTGTGTAAAATATCAATTAAATCAATGCATATTCAGTGAAAAAGTGACAATAAGTTTCATATGTGTCGAATCAAAGTGCTAAAATTCGTTAATAAATGCTTGTACGTCGACTAACTATAACCAGCTACCACAGTGCAAAGACACTGGGCAAATCAATAACAAGTTAAAACGAGTAAAGGAAAAAGTTAAAATATAACCTAACGGTTCAAATTTGCCATATCATTATTGATCTACAAAATTGTATATAGCGACACCTATGAGCAAAGTGTTAAACTAAATCAAAATAAAACAGTAGGCGACATCTACCGTTTAAGTGGCAGAACTAATACCTCACTTAGAAAACTTACCACTTGAGGTAAATATCGAAGACTTGATTGATAAACTAGTAATTAGCGGAACAGCTCAGAGGGCGCTACATATACCATAACAATGGCAAATATAGAGCAACTAATTAGAGAGCTCAGAATGGATATAAATAGAGATTCAGAAGAATCACTAAAAAGGCTAGATTGTTTCTAGCCTTTTTAGTTAGAATTAACATAAAACATAAACGAGCATACTGACCAACAATTAAGCGTTAGAGCGGGGGCACACGATGCGTTGCGGCGCCGCACCGCAAAGATGTCACCGTGTCAGTGGGCACACGAGCGGTGCGGCGCCGTAACGCTGTTATGTCGCAGCGGCGCCGTAGCACCGTTGGACAGTCTGTTAATGAAAATGGATCGTAAAACTAAACTAACTGAGCGGTGCCGCTCCGACGTCGCCCCTCCCTGCCTCGTCGTGGTGGTTGCAAGTCCGGTGCGGCGCTCCGGGGCACACGATGCGTTGCGGCGCCGCACCGCAAAGATGTCACCGTGTCAGTGGGCACACGAGCGGTGCGGCGCCGTAACGCTGTTATGTCGCAGCGGCGCCGTAGCACCGTTGGACAGTCTGTTAATGAAAATGGATCGTAAAACTAAACTAACTGAGCGGTGCCGCTCCGACGTCGCCCCTCCCTGCCTCGTCGTGGTGGTTGCAAGTCCGGTGCGGCGCCGGAGCGCATCGTGTGACATGCCACAGATATTTCTATGTAAGACGACGCAGCGACACCGCTCCGGCGCCGCACCGCCGCCGCAACGCATCGTGTGCCCCCGCTCTAAGAACGTGCACGCCGCGAGATCGCAAGTGACGCAAACATGTCTAGTATAATGAAAAAAAAAGAAGTTTGTGCTTGCTTACTTTATGTATAGAAAATGGCAAAAAGAACGTCGAGTTAGAAAGTTGTGGGTTCATCCTATGCTGTCGGCACGGGAGCAATATGGTGAATTTCATACACTTTACGAAGATCTCCGAAAAGACGAAGCCAAGTTTTGTGATTATTTTCGAATGAATTACAAGACATTTGATAAATTATTAGATTTATTAAAGAACAAACTGCAACACACAAATATGCGAGCAAGTATATCTGCTAAGGAGAAATTGGTTGTTACATTGAGGTAAAGTAACATAATATATATATATATATATATATTAATTATTCTGATGTAATGTAGAAAAATCAAAATCAATCAAGCAAGAAGAAGAAGATGGACTTGGGATGCTTTGTAATGAATCGGTTTCAATGCTATAATTCGAAGCCTGTGATTGAGCTCTCGTACTGGGTCCAGCAGCAGTATTGTAACCGTAGTGTGCCGGGGTGTCCATTGCATCTGCTGTGCGTGAATGATGAACTCTCGTACTAGGTCCAGCTAGGCTATTCTGTAAGCTATCTCGACAGCGAAATCCGTGGTAAGATTCGAATTTCATACTACGAAATTCAACCGTATTACGAACGTGATACGATTGAAATTCGTACTACGAAATTCGAATCTCACCGCGGATTCCCCTGTCGAGATAGCTTACAGAATAGCCTAGCAGCAGCAGTATTGTAACCGTAGTGTGCCGGGGTGACCATTGCATCTGCTGTGCGTGAATGATGTGGAGCGCTATAACAATTTTTATATTGAATATTTCTTATAATATTCAATACTTGATACTGGAATTCAACAATGTCTTTGTCTTTGAAGCGTTCCACGGTAGGAGCTATACCTCTAAAAAAAAGACATCATTCTACTATCGTCATCTTTTTCTAACTTTTCCATAAATTTAATCATTTTTTTATCTACAGGATTTATTTCTTCGTTTTTCTTTCTTTTGTTGACTTTTGTTCATTAGTAACTTCAGATTTTTTTTCTTCCGGCATGTTTGATCCAGATTGGGGTGGCCGCGTGGTAATTTTTTTCAAAAATTGTAAATTATCATAATATTGATATTTATGTACTGGTTTTGCACCTGATCCAGATTTCGATTCACGTATCTTTTTGTCGCATTTCATCCACGCATCTCTTATATTCTTCCATTTCTGAGATATTATTTTACCTGAAATAATTAATATTAATAATCCATTTTATTTTTATAATGTTTTTTTCAATTGCAGGTATTTAGCAACCGGAACATCATTATCCGATCTTAAATATCTTTTCAGAATGGGTAAGCGTAATCATACGAGAAGTGTGTTCTCTAATATGGTCTGAACTTCACCCAAATTATATGAAAATGCCACGTATGAGCGAATGGCTAGAAATAGCACATAAATTAGAAGTTTCTGCTAATTTCCCTCATTGTGTCGGTGCTGTAGATGGAAAGCATATCAGAGTAATTAAACCAAATAAAAGTGGATCGATGTTTTTGAACTACAAACATTACTTCTCGATTGTATTGATGGCAGTCGCCGATAGTGACTACAACTTTATTTATATCAACGTCGGTGCTTATGGAAAGGATTGTAATTCAGGTGTTTTTAAAGATACAGCTCAGAAAGCTGTATGTAAAATATGCTGTAAAAGCTGTGCCAGAAGCACAACATGATTAACAATACTTTACAGTGTGGAAATTAAACTCAGGCCCTGGAGGGAAACTACTTTAAATCCTTAAGCTAGCTCATTTTACTTAAAGGAGACATTCCTTTATTTTTGAAAAGAAACAAATCTGCAATAAAAGATTTTTTAAAACTCGCTTGCTTCGCCCGGGACTCGAACCAACTGAAATTAAAAAAAATAAACACTCTTTATTTTAATATACTAATCGGTAGTATTAATATTCAGGATAAAGTTTCTCTAACAAACATTAGGTCTTAAAAATAAAAATAATCGTTAAATCTAACATCAACTTTATTTTACTATCAATTTTGTAACACTTAAATTATTTAACTGATAAATTGTTCGAAATGAGCCCCGTCGTTCCGGCTACATTTTGAGCAATTTTAGTTAGAACAATTATGGACCTTTCTAGTTCATGTACCTTTAGAGTTCCTGTTAGTTTGTTGTTTGGGTTTTTACAATTGTGAATAAATCTAAAAATCCTTGCGTAGACTCTCTGTAGAATGGACAGTTTTGAATATTTTTGTAAGTTTATGTCAGGTACCGCAGGTACATCCTCCGCCACCAAAGCGGGCATCGCTTTCAATTCAGGTAGCTCCCACATTCTTTTCCACAGTAAAGGTAGGCCAAACTGATTCGGGTTGCTTGAGAAACGGTGGGCCATGCCACCATAAAGTCAAGTTATTGACTTCTCGGGGCTCAACGCCCCTTGAAGCGAGATCAGCTGGGTTTTGAGATGTGGGAACGTGGAGCCAAGCTTCGAAATCAGTAAGCTCACCTATTGCAGCTACTCTGTTTGCTACAAAGTTTTTAGTTTTATTAGGTGATCTTAGCCAGCCTAGCACAACACTGGAGTCGGTCCAGAAAACAGAGCGTTTTAGCTTGATTCTCAGAGCCCCTTTGACCGCAGTACTTAATTCAGCTCCTAGGAGAGCGCCACACAGCTCTAAGCGAGGGATGGTGCAAGCTTTGATGGGAGCTACACGAGCCTTGGAGCATAGTAAGTTAACGTGAACGCTGCCGTCTTTGTCGACTGATCTGAGGTAGATACAGCTTCCATATGCTAGCTGTGAAGCGTCACAGAAACAATGCAGTTTAACATTACTTGTGCTGTCGGCTAGCACATGTCTTGGGATCTTTAGAGACGATAGTGAGCTTATATGCTGACTGAAGGTTTTCCAAGAGATTTGGATGGGGTAGGGGACTGGCTCATCCCAATCTATCTTTGCGGCCCAAAGCCTTTGAAGTAGGATTTTTGCGCTGATAGTGCACAATGACAATAGACCAAGGGGATCAAAAATTTTGAATATTGCGGACAAAATAGTTCTTTTTGTAGAAGCAGTGTCCGGAGAGTAGTCAAATGGAAAGTTTATATAATCGTGTTGGGGAGACCAGCCAATGCCGAGTGTACTGGAGGCATTGCTGATGATTAGGTTTGAAGTGTCTTCGCAAGTGTCAGAGTCGCATAGTAGATCAGGTAAGTTGGAGCGCTATTTTCTTAGTGTGAAGCAACCCTTAGCAAGTTCGTTGGAAATGGTGTGTTGAATGTAACGCAGCTCCTCGGCGGTATCAGACCCAGTTAGGAGATCATCACAATAAAAATCGTTTTGAATTATAGTCTTAATAGCCGAGTCGTTACACTCTTCACCAATCTGTCGAATACATCTGGTGCTAAGGAAACTGGAGCTTGCGAAACCATAAGTTATTGTATTTAGTTTTAGCGTGCGCAAAGTTTCAGATTCACTGTCACGCCAAAGAATTAGGTGCAGGTTACGATCAGCTTCTCGAACCTTCACCTGTCGGTACATCTTCTCTATATCTCCAGTAACAACGTACCGGTACTGTCGAAATCGAAGAAGAATGTTGAATAGCGAATCTTGAATCGTTGGGCCAATCATTTGAAGGTCATTGACCGAAAGGCCAGAGGTAGTGGGTTCCGACGCGTTAAATACTACTCGGAGTTTGGTAGACTCACTTTTCTCTCGGATGACTGGATGATGAGGAAGAAAGTAGGAATCGGGAGGTTTAGTTTCCGAAGACTCTGAAAGATGGCCAAGGTCTGCGTACTCATGAATGAAGTCTGAGTACATCCTTTTCAACTCAGGATTTTTTTTAAATCGAGATTCAAGGTTTTGAAACCTTTTCTTAGCAATAAAGTAGGATTCGCCAAGGCAATCTAAGTCGTCCTTTAGTGGGATACCTACACAAAAACGGCCATCACTTTCGCGGCAAGTAGTGGAGAGATAGAACTTCTCACAAAGCCTTTGTTCCTCGGAAAGAGGTTGAACTATGGGAATGTTCTCAAGTTCCCAGAACTTAGATAGGTTTTCTTCAATGCCTGAGTGATTTTCTTGATTTAGAAGAAAATTACAAGCTAGAGACTTATTAGGCTGAACTTGAATAGGCGCAGCCTATGGCAGTGACAGGACCTGCAAAAACCTAATCGTGCTCGAGTTCGACAGGTCTACAATCACCGCAGCAAAGGTGAACGGGGCCAAGGATTGCAGTATCGCACTCGCTTGCCGACAACGACCTCGGGCCTACATCACGGTGGGGCGCATTGGAGGTGCCTACGTCCTGGAGCCGCCTAAGCAGCTGTCAGCACAGCTGGGGATCCCGGACACATGCCTACATGCCATGCCTACCATCTCTGAGTGAGCCCGTTCCTATAATTTTCCTTGTTTTGACCCCTTCGATTTGTGTTTATGCCTAGTGTTGGTTTCTCTGAGTGTTTTTGGTGAGATCATTGATTCTAATAAAGTGCAAGGTGCCACACGTGCCTATAACGGGTAACCACGTGCCTACAGAGTTAGCGGTAAGCATTTGCCTAACCATCCCAGCAAAGGGAATCTGCACGCTAAATTCACTGCACGCCTAAATACTTATTATTTGATTTCACCAGCCTATTTGTGTACTCTCCTATATGTATTGCAAATTATTGCAATATTGCCCCCATATACAACAATACTCAAGGTGTTCTTTCTATATTACTCGTATATAAGCAGAGTATAAATCTGCACTCAGATGTCTAGTAACATTTTAATAATTCTAAAAAATAGGGTTATAATGTATAGCTTGTAATTTGAAAGGGTAACCAATGTAAAGAGTCCGTCAACTCTCATACTTTCATCGATGTCCTACTAGTGTTCTGCATATTGGCAGTAAATATATTATTTAATTTCAAGACAAATTTCAAACTGTATTGAAACATTCTCCTGTAGTCTCCTTTTATCACGATCGGATGTTCAGTTTCATCACTGTTAATTCCAGCGTAAGCGACTGCGGATGCACTACAGGGTGCGCCGTGTTCCCGCTGTTACCTGAGTGACTGTGCCGCTGAGCCGATCGTGAGCCTTGCTGTTGAGAAGCCGGACCTCCACGTCGCGCCGGCCAGTGAATCGAGGAGCGTATCGTACACAAGTTTTATAATTTATTACTTGCATTCTGATAATTCATCGCGATGACTTCTGAACCAAATTTTAAAGAGTTAAATACTAAGCGTAGTTCCATTAAGGGACGCGTAACTAAATTTAAAATATACATAGATTCACTAATGACGTTTGAAAGTATTTCTGCAGTAGAAGTCAGCAAGCTTGCGATGAAGTTATCTAGAATAGAGGCGTTGTTCATGGAGTTCGACAGGTTGCAGAGTCAAATAGAAGTACTTAATGAGTCCAATCAAGACGTAGAATTAACTACTCGCGATTTAATAGAACAAGAATTTGATAATTGCATCTCTCTTGCTCAAGATTTGATTCAATCACACAGCTCGCCTCCCAAGGTCGCTGAAGGTAATGTGTCCAGCTGTTCTCATTCCAATGGCTGCCATCATCATCATGAAAATGATGCTTGCCATACACTAGGTTTCAAATTACCTACTATAACTATACCGAAGTTTGATGGCACCTACTGCAAATGGTTAGAATTCAAGGAGGTATATTCCTCACTAATTCATGATAATACTCAAATAAAGAACATTCATAAATTCCATTACCTCAGCTCTTATTTGGAGGGCGAAGCTGGGCGCGTATTAAGCAATTTAGAAGCAACTGACAAAAATTATGTTGAAGCTTGGTCACTTCTGTGCAACCTGTTTGACAACAAAAGGCAGCTCATAAACAATCACTTAAAATCGTTATGTTCAATCGAATCTGTTCGTGAGACTGACAAATCTCTGAGATTTATTATTGACCATGTAAGCAAAGATCTCAAAGATGTTCTCGAGACTGTCAATAGAAATAAAACTGACAAATAGACATACAATAAACAAGTCCCTAACAATTCAAACCAAAACAAGGCACAAGTTAGATCTTTGGTTGCAACGTCTAAGGAGTCTAAATCGTCTTCACCTAGTCACATTGAATGTGTTGTTTGCTCCGGTAAACACCGCATTTATGATTGTTCCACATTCAAGTCTAAGGCACCTGAAGATAGAAACTCTACTGTTGCGTCTCTGAAGCTATGTACTAACTGTCTAAGATCCGGTCATACAAGTCAGGCTTGTAAGTTGCCCGGTTCATGTCGTTCTTGTAAACAAAGGCATAACTCTCTGTTACATGTAACGGATACTGAGTCCTCGGTTTCTAACCCATCTAAATCCAGAGTTATGACTGCTTTGTCAGCCCCCGAAGTTCTGTTATGTACTGCTAAGGTACGCTTAACTAATCCTAATACCAATGACACAATAAGTGTTCGAGCGTTACTTGACAGCGGGAGCCAATCGTCATTTATCACTGAAAGTGTTAAGCTAAGACTCAACCTGACTCCTCAGCCATCAAATGTCAGTATCATAGCTTTTTGAAATAACAATCTAAACCTAAGTCCCGAGCGATGCGCTCTCAAACTACAATCCATAGCAACTTCCTTCGAAGTGACTATGTCCTGTTTAGTATTGAAGACTATAACGGATGACCTACCCAAGCATCCCTTCAATATTAATTCATTAAATTTAAATGACTATGAACTTGCAGACCCCCAGCTTCAACGAACCATCTCCTATTGATATGCTTATCGGCTCTGACCTGTTTTGGGACCTTATCGGCTCCAAACAGCAGTCGCTAGGGTGCAATAACCCTAATCTTCGCAGCTCCAAGCTCGGCTGGCTCATTGCAGGTCCTGTCACGGTCGCCACTTTTTGTTCAGAATAGAACAAAATTTAAACAAATGTTTAGATTTACATGATTTATTCTGGCGTAGTTGCTAATAATGCAATTTAGTATGAAAAACAAGGGCACTAGAGCCTTTAAACAAGTGACTTTGAAAAACAATTGAAATATATTTTTAGGTTAAATACAAAGAGTTTTGCTCCTGTCGTAGCTCGTTCGAAAGTGGCTTGAAAAAACGTCGGCGTGGCGTCTGTCCTTGACGCGGCTTGCCATGACGTGATGCGCAACCTCAGCCATTGGTCCCGTCGATTTCGCATCATGGCGGCTGCATTTGATTGGGTGAAATTAATAATATGAATACTCCGTTCAGAATCTTGTGGTTGAGGCGTTCAGGCATGGAACGGCGTAAACAGAAGTTATTTTAACATTATCTCATCCAAAAACTTGAGTGTCGACATGTCTACACCGTTAGCGGCACAAATTGATGCTCTTCTCAACTTTTTGGAGGAGCATCGAGATTGGGCTCGAGGGAACATGAGAAGCATCGAGGGTCGCCTGCTGTCCCATCGGTTGTGGGAAGAGATTTGCTCCACGCTAAATGCTATGGGCGGGTCCATTAAAACGACGAAGCAGTGGCAAAAAGTAAGTTTTCTTAAGTAATTTAGATATATGTGTGTTGCTAGTAAAATTCATAAAATCAATACAAACTCTGATTGCAGTTATATATTGTTAGTATACTATGTCATATACCCAAGATATTTTTTAATTTTAATTAAATAATACTTAGGTACTAACTTGTATATCTATATATGTCTGATAACATATACTTTCATAATTTTGTCAATTTAAATTGATATAACAACCAATTTCAATATATTTTAGGTGTGGACTGATAAAAAATATCTCGCAAAGAAAGTAGCAAGTGCTGCACGGAGGTCTGCCTCTGCTACAGGAGGTGGACCATCTACTGCTCCTTCGCTCTCTCAGTGGGAAATTAAAGTTATTTCCATTATGGGCGATGGATTTGGTGATCCGCAGACTACGGCAAGAGTGCCGGCTTATGTTGAAAGTAATTTTACTTAAATAATACTTAGGTATTAAATTGTATATCTATATATGTCTGATAACATATACTTTCATAATTTTGTCAATTTCAATTAATATAACAACCAATTTCAATATATTTTAGGTGTGGACTGATAAAAAATATCTCGCAAAGAAAGCAGCAAGTGCTGCACGGAGGTCTGCCTCTGCTACAGGAGGTGGACCATCTACTGCTCCTTCGCTCTCTCAGTGGGAAATTAAAGTTATTTCCATTATGGGCGATGGATTTGGTGAACCGCAGACTACGGCAAGAGTGCCGGCTTTTGTTGAAAATGTATGTATTATTTCTTTATAATATTACTCAATATATTATATTTTAAATACAATATTGTTCCTGTGACTTATCTGCTTAGGTATACTTTAAAAAGAAATAAAAAAGGTAGCTTTATCTCAACCGATATATTTTGTTTTTCAGACACATGAAGAGACATCCACTACTAGCACACAATTTTGCCCAGGGGACGTGTTACAATTAAATGGTATGTATTATGAAAAAATAAATATTAGAGGCAGTTTACTACTACTACATACTCTGATTATTTATGTTGTACCCCCTGTAAGTGTTTAGAGCATGATTATTATGAATAGAATTTAGTATATTAATATATTTTCACTTGCTGAATTCCGCGGCTTCGCCTGTGTTGTTGTGTTAAAAGTAATCTATAGCCTAATCCAGGTCTGTCCAAACTACATACCTTAGCAGGCTAATTAAATGTACTAAAAAAGCTACAAAAGCACAGAAAAAAAATCATCGGTGTAGCTGGGATACGTATGTGTCTTATTAGTTTATGCTACCCAAAGACACTATTCCACACGGACGAAGTCGCGGGCACAGCTAGTAATTCTTTAATTCAAACTATTTGTCTTCATCTTACAACATTGTCAACTATTTATGTTTTCATCGCCCATGCCGCAAAGCCTGAAGACGAAAGTCTTTAACGAATGCTTCCTACCTATTATTACCACCGTAGCCGAGATGTGGACGCTGGCAGTGTGACTTGTTCACCAATTCAAAGTCGTTCAGCGAGCTATGGAGAGGGCTATGCTTGGAGTCTATCTGAAGGATCGTATTCAAAATAAAGTCATCCATCAGAGAACCAAAGTTATCGTCATAGCTCAAAGGATCAGCAAGCTGAAGCGGCAGTGGGCTGGTCACATCTGTCATAGAACCGATTACCGTTGGAGTAGTGTTCAAGAGTGGAGACCACGGCTCAGTAAACGTAGTGTAGGGCGCCCTCCAGCTAGGTGGAGCGATGATATATGCAAGTTGGCTGGCAGCAGTTGGAAAAAGAGAGCTGAAGATCGAGCTCAGTGGCGTGCCATAGGTGAGGCCTATGTCCAGCAGAGAACGGAGATAGGCTGATGATGATGATTTATGTCTAAAACTATTTTCTGATTAAAACATGCGTCGCGGGCCTCATGAAAACAATTTGTCTGGACAGCCCTGGCCTAATCCATAATATATAACTTTTTAGGTTTTCATGGTCACTGATACTATTAATAGAAATATTCACGAGATATTTTCTATAAATAAATATCCCATGATTATTTTTATTAATAATCCATAATACTCGCTATCCCTGTACATAATTTCAGCTAAATCAGTACAGCCGTTTAAGCATGAAGAAGTCTCAAAGAACAAATAAACAAATTGACTTTTACCTATATAATATTGGTTGAATGTCATCAATTTAAATTTAAATATAAAATATTATATTAACAACAACATATAGTGTACAACAACTACATACTATAATGTATGTACTTGTTAATAATAATAAATATATTACCAACAAATTATATTAACTATAAATTATAGTAACACAGTAGAGTATTCTACAACTATGATTTTTCGCAACTTAAAAATTAACTTTGTTTTTCATAGTGTTTGTATGAAAAACAAAGTTATGTTTGCGGTCTCTATATCTCAAAAACTGCTGACTGTATCTCATTCTAACCAATTCTTCTCAGATACAACATGATTTCTTGTTTGTTGTAATGTAATGTGTATGAGACCTTTGGCAACAAAGATTTATTATTATTCACATATTTATTGATTTTCTTAGGATTAGTTTTTTTTTCAATATAGACTAAAAAAATAAAGGTAAACAATAAAAAATAACCTAAACCTAGGGTCCTACCGGCAGCAAGGCAGGGTTCAAGCTACCAGTGATTAGGGCTCCAGAGCTGCTGATAATTATTATTATAATTTATGCTTACCTAAGAGATCGTTTGTCTCGGTGAGACACTCCAGATGGCCCTTGATCTCAGACTGAGACCAAATAAAGGCATCGTGCGTCGCTCCACCATATGAAGCATCCACATTTAAAATAACACAATCGGTGTCACATATCTAAAAAAAACATATGTCATGAGTCTTCTAATGCCTCATTGTATAATGCCAAAATAGTTATTTGTCCCCAAAAGAAACTTACCACTTGCGTGTTAATGGAGTGGAAATGTTTTCTATTAAAAAAACGCTCCTCTTGTCCACTAGGCCTCACAATTGCAATGTGAGTACAATCAATACACCCAATTATACCCGGTATATTAAATTGTTCATAAAATCTGTAAGTATAAACATGATTTCATATTGTAACATTAATAGTATCGATTTCAGCTAGGTATGCTCGCATCATACATCATTTAAAAGATTTATTTCAGTATTTTCTTTTTACCTTATACTATTGCACAGTAAATTGTTTTGCAAATAATTAGAATAAACATAAAAGAAAACTTTCAAAACTCACTTCCTCTTGATAATATTTCTCTCACTAGCATTCTGTGGAAATTTTATAAATTTCCGGAGTATATCGGGTGTATTTATTGCGAGTGACACCTCACGTATGCAGCGGGAGACAGTTTGCTGTGCCATTGGGGCATCATCATTCTGCCCTACAGAGCCTTGATAACCGCCCCGAGCATAAAAGTATAATAGCATAAAAGTTCAAGGCAACAAGTATCTAAAAATGAAAGCATATATTATTGTTTACTCTTTCTATGGCTAACATCGTAAAATTACATATTTATTATATACTATTTATTAGACAGAAGATAGAGTACATAAACATAGGTAGGTACACTAAATACCTTTTTTGTGGGATCGATAGCACGGCTATTACGCTTCGGGGTAACAGAGGAACTAAATCGTGGCAAAGTTCTTCAAATAGTGTCCGACTGAGTCGGTAATTTGCTATAAACTCAATGTCTGCCACAATATTAATATTACAGGAGTCACGCAGGCGTCTTCGATTTCTTCTGCGCTCCAAACGCTCTTCCGCGAGGGCCTCATCCACCAAAAACACTCTAATCATTTTTATTCAGTTTTAGTATCATAAAACTCCGTAAAACTCAAATTATTTCACACAGTTCAACAAAATACAAATTACAAATACGATAAGCAAAAGAATTCACAAGGTAGCCATTTTGCTATCGTGAATTTTGACATAAATCGACGATGAAACGCTTGTCAAATTCAAATTTTCGGTCGGGCTTTTTTCGTTCAGAGTAGGGTTTACGATACAACAAATGTCAAATTTACGTTCGGTCGGACCGAATGATAAATCGCAAACGACCGACCGAAACGAACGTGATTCGTAGTAGAAAATGCCCGCTAATTTCGGCCGACCGACCGAATGACCGGTTCGGAGTTGGCCCCCTGACTCGCGAGGTGGTGCGCCGCGTGATGTGTGCCCGGGAGAGGAAGCAGCATGTAGCAGTGCTGTGCTGCGACCTCTCGAAGGCGTTCGACGTCGCAGACCACACAATTCTAGCACTGAAACTAGATTACTACGGCATACAGAATAGGACACTCGGCATACTGTGTGATATGATGCGGGGCAGGTCGCAAGTAGTCGTGGGAGACGCGGGCCGGGAGCGGTCGGACCCACTTCCGTTATCTATGGGCGTAGCTCAAGGATCGGCCGTGTCTAATATACTGTTCTCATTACTGCTGTTGCCAACCTTTTGAGGTGTGCACCATTTCTCGTCCGGCTAGCCTATGATAACGAGCTGTGGGTTCTTTGTCTGCGGGATGTTACATACTGGAGTGTTAGTTTTGAGGTAGTGTCCTGTTCTATAAGGGCGCCACCAGTATAGACTGGAAAATTCTAAATTAATAAATGATTAACAAACCATATTACAACAATTATGTATTCATTCTTAAAACCTGAACATTGTTGATTAGTTCTTAAAGATTGGTATTAAGACACAGTTCTTTCTTATATTCTATTCTAGAGTTATAGTTTAACTAGTTGCATTTCTTATACAGTGCCTTCTAGTGAACGCTATTCTGACAATTATATGTATATAGTCAATGAGTTCTTATTACATGTTTTTAAATGTATGATTTAGTCTACGGACATGAGACGGGCCCGTCTGCATGCCGAGTCTTTACAAAAGTTATCCTTAGGTTCTAACTAATCTTAATGAAGACTTGAGTGTACCATCAGGGACTTAGTTGAATTTAAATTAATAACAAGATTAGATGGAGAATTAGATTAGAAACTAAATTTTGGAGAGGTTACAAAAAATGTTACTAGGTTATCCGGACGGGAGAAACTCGACGATCACTTGTGTAAGATCGAACCGACGGTCTGGATGACGAAGTTGAAATTGACTAACGAACGAAGCGAAACAACATATTTATGTGCCTACATAAGCGGTCGGACCCACTTCCGTTATCTATGGGCGTAGCTCAAGGATCGGCCGTGTCTAATATACTGTTCTCATTACTGCTGTTGCCAACCTTTTGAGGTGTGCACCATTTCTCGTTCGGCTAGCCTATGATAACGAGCTGTGGGTTCTTTGTCTGCGGGATGTTACATACTGGAGTCTGGATGACGAAGTTGAAATTGACTAACGAACGAAGCGAAACAACATATTTATGTAGGCTACACGTAGGGGTCACATAAGGGTGGAACTGAACTAGTTTTACATGCTAAATGTTAATGACTTGGAGTCAGGGGCTCTCTTCTTAGACGGAGAGTGTCCGCGTCGAAGGATCCAATTCTATACTAGGAGTAGGAGCGACAACCTGTAAACGAACAACACTTCGTTACAAACTGCCACGTAAACTTTTCTATTTCTACCAGATTATCGCGAGTAACCAAACAAACTGACCTGCCGCTCCATTCTATGCTCAGCATTGGTGCACTTGACAAAAAATATGGCCGCGACGCCTTTACCGCCACGCGGCGTGGCACGTCACGCTTTCAAGAGACGACCATTTCTGGAGGACCTGTCGGTAGATGTTAGATTTTCTTTACACGGCACGATACACAGGGCAAGGGCTCTCTTTCTAGCTTCCTTTAATATGCCATACCTTTACTTCTGCATCACAACCAAGGGGTCAGCGAACCATCTTGCCGGACGTCTCATTGAAGAAAAAAAGACATAGCCTACCTTTCGAAGCTCTATTTTTCTCTTTCGTTCTTTGGCTTCGGTCGTGCGTGTTATCTAGCCGAAACCATAACAATAACAATTTAAGTTCCAAGCAGAACGAAAACAAATACCACTTGAAACGAGTATAATATGATGCCATTGAAAGATATCAAACAATCCCTGTAAATAACAAAGGCTACACAAAATCTTAATCCTCAAAAACCTACTGGCGACGAATCGAGAACCTCCCTCTTTTTGTAAGTCGTTTGTGAATAGACCATTTCGTTGATCTGTGGTCACTTGCAAGAATCGCTATTCCGAAACGATACATTATCTATGGTAAGTATTTATAATGTCAACTGTCGCTGTCACTGCAGTCAATTGTCAAAATATTGTCAAAGCACTGTCAGTCAGTTTTACAATCTATTATGGTTTATTGATAAAATTCAGCTATTTTGTCTTTCTTTCAGGTTTTCCAGAAGAAATACCACTAATAAATACGCCTAAAAGTTGAGATAAACTCTAACTTTGAAATTTCAGGCCTGTGATACCCGATTACAATGAGACATTATGGCGCAAAGACTACGCCAACAGATTCTGTCTTATGACGGGACGATTCTAACTCTGCTTCGATGTGAACCTCTGTGACTACCAGCCAGAAATCTATGTTATCAACGTCAGTGCCTAGTGTCTGTGAAGTTAATATCGTGTTACAGTTATTGCATCAAAAAAAACACTATGCAGAAAAAGAACTGCAACACTGCTAAACGACTTGCCTGACGTAGTAACTGCGGCCGACGTGCTTATGTACGCGGACGACGTCGCGGCAGTGGTTACGTCACCGTCCGTTGACGTGCTCGAACGACGACTGAACGAGGCGGCGCGACAACTCGCCTCATGGTTTCGTGACAGTGGACTAGTTTTAAATTTGACAAAGACCCATTACATGCATTTCTGTCTGGGCGGACATTGGCCGCGGAAGTTGCAGGTCTATGCTGAAAGTGGGACTGAGCTGCATCAGTGCGACACCACCGCATTCCTGGGCTTCGAGCTGGATAGAGCTCTCACCTGGGAGTTTCATATCGATAGGGTCTGTGGAAAGCTAGGCAGTGCATGCTTCGCTCTCTATAGGCTTTCTCGCTTTCTTCCCGAGAGTGTGGTGCGGTCGTGCTACTTCACGACGGTGCACTCGGTGCTACAGTACGGCACGTAGCTCTGGGGCCGTGCTGCGGAGTGGCTGCGCGTGTTTAGAATGCAGAAGCGTGCCGTGCGTGCTGTAGCTCGTATTAAATGGTCCGATTCTGCCCGGCCATATTTCAAACAGTTAGGTATACTGACACTGCCATCTATGGTAATCTACCAGGTGGCAGTGTATGTTAGACTGAACCCTGACTTGTTTGCAAAAAATGGAGACCACCATCTGTTCAACACACGCCGCGCGGGGAAATTGGCCTCTGTATCACGCAACATGGCAAAATCTGATAAGCTGACGCATGTCATGGGCCCATCAGTTTACAACAGACTTCCTGATACAGTAAAGCAGGCACCGAGTCCTGCTTCTTTTAAAATAAGACTAAAGAGCTGGCTTATCGACCAGGCCTTCTATACATACGGCGAATTTATAAATTCTGTAAAGGATTAATTATTTTATTCATTATATGTATATTATTTTCTTTTTATTATATTGTTGACATTATTATTATTTTAAGTGATTTCGAGTATTTACAATTGACATCTATGATAATAATATGAATAAATGAATATGAATATGAATATGAATAAATGAATATGAATATGAATATAATTACAACCTCAAGATGAAGAGATGACAGCAGCAAATGTCATTAGAGATGAATTTGCAAGCTATTTTATGAGCAACAGAGGGTCTCTACAATGGCAGTTACAGAAGATTTGATCATCATAAAAACATTAAATAATTACTTACCTATCTGGTTCTTTATATCAGGAGCAAAATTATCATAGTCTATAAATAAAATTTTGGTAATTTGCTCCCATGCTTTTATTTTCATTGTTTTATTTTTAAAGTCTTCATTGGACTTATCCCAAAGGTTTTCCCGTTCTTGGACTTATGTAATTAGGTAGTTTATATCAATAACATCTAGGTTGGCACTCATTTTTTAAAACCTCAATCACAATAAACAAAAATACTTAGAAAAAAAATCGAAACGAGCGAGCGTGTGTCCTTCCTTGTGACGCAAAACAACTGAGCGGTGCCGCTCCGACGTCGCCCCTCCCCGCCTCGTCTTGGTGGTTGCAAGTCCGGTGCGGCGCCGGAGCGCATCGTGTGACATGCCACAGATATTTCTATGTAAGACGACGCAGCGACACCGCTCCGGCGCCGCACCGCCGCCGCAACGCATCGTGTGCCCCCGCTCTGAGGTTTGCCGCACCGCCAGATCCCGCGGCGGGGCGCGGCCGCTGCGCCGCTCGGCCCCGGCCGCGCCGCTGCCGCCTCGCGCCCTCCGTCATACGCCGCGCGCTCGCCTTGTGCAGGCCCTCGGCCGGCTCGCCGCCGGGTACCGCGCGCGTCGCCGCCGTGGCCCCGCTCATCTCGGCGTGCCGCTCGGCAGCTTCCAACGCCAAGGCCACCTCCACCGCATCCTTGTATTTTATGTTTCTTTCAGCAAAAATTCGCGAACGCATAGCTTCGTTCGCCAAGTTCGACACGAACTGGTCGCGTAGATTCTCCTCCAGTGACGCTCCGAAGTTACAAGTGGTCGCGAGATGTTTAAGACCTTGTAAATACTTCGGTTAATATTTCGCCGCCATGTTGTCTTCTCAGACGAAATACGTGACGCTCGGCAATTTCGGAACGCTGGGGCTCCAAATGATCCGAAACGAGCTTCACCAACTTATCGAAAGTTTTTGATTCCGGATGATGCGGCGAACACAAATCACTCACTAACGAATAAGTCGTATCACCGACCACCGTAAATAACAACGAAACCTGCAACTCCGTTTTTATTTCATTCAACAAGATATATTGTTTTACTCGACGAATGTACGCAGGCCGTTGTGTAGAACACAGATCGAACGGTTCTAATTTGCCGGCATCGTAAACACAATTAAATTACAATAATTCACTTTAAAATCGCGTGGAAATCGACTCGTCGCCAATGGTACATCAATGAAAGGCCGTGGTCGAGAGCTGACTGATTTTTTAATCTACCGCCTAGAAAGACGGTGACATACAAGTAACTTAAAACTACCTCTTAATCATTATTATTAAACCTAACAGTTAGTATCCTGGATAGAAAGGCATTTCTTCTCTTCCTGGGTGAGGACCAGGTATAAAGTATTCGGAAGGCTGGGGGATATTAGTGAATCCGTAAATCTTCTTAACTGCAGGGAGTGTCTCTGGGTTTTGATGATGAGTACATGCTGGTGTAAACTTTCGTCAAGCATGATTTTGGTACAATCTGCCGCACCGTGTGGATGTCGTCTATGGTGCCGTAACCGCTTCGAAGCCCAGCCAGTTCCGGAGGTTGGAACTCGTCGAGTCTTCGCGCAATACGGTTCGTGATGACCCTTGAAAACAGCTTGTAGACAGACATGCCTCAGAAGCGAAATCGGGCGGTAGTTTTTCTGTAGGGTTTTGTATAACTTATAGTAAAGCAGATAAACTTAGGTAAAACTTATAGTATAGCAAAGCAAGCTTTTGTTTCGAGCCAATGATATGGCATCTCGTGTGATGGGATTAATGGGAGATGTGTAACCTTTGTGTTCCCATTCCGAATTTGCATACTTATCTATTATGAATGTCTACGAAAGAAGAAAACTATAAATATCTATCAAAACAGAAATATCAATTTTCCACGGTTTCTACAAAAGGCTCTATATGTTTTATAGCCCGCTTCGTTTCCTTGGGGTAGTAGCCCCATGCGCCCAGCCCGGGTAACGAGGAAAACCTCGACCCCGTCCCCAAAAATTAATAAGACACAATAATAGTTAAGTGTGCGGCGTTAAGTACTGGTTGAGGTAATGTCGTTGATCAATTATGAGTCGGTGTTATGAAAGTTGCGATGTATTTGGCACGGAGAAATGATAGCAATAAGAGACATGCATCTGCGCGGAGTATTGTATTGCGGGCTGACTGCCGCGAAGGCGGCCATCGGCTACCGGCCGGCTCGGTTCGTCTGGTGCAAGCTTCAGTGTGACGTAGGTACCTCGTCTATTGTTTTATCGGGTTAGCTTGGAAGCTTTTACAGCGAACGTTCACAAATGCTTAATTCACAGTTTCCGTGATGCAGGCCCGGTGGCGTAATCGGGAGAACGAGCGGCTTTGATGCCGTGGTACCGAGTTCAAACCGCCGTGCATCAATGGATTTTTCTATCGAAAAAATTTATGTGCGCTTCTCACAGTGGTCCTCCGGTGAAGGAAAACATCGTTAAGAAACCAACAACCCCCCCGCATGGTGGTAGGACACTATCTAGTGTCCGCCTGGCCAGCTACCACCCTTAAGTTAGAAAATCTGTCACCAAACATCTAATGTGTTCCGGCAGCTATCCTTGAGAGCCAGTTCCCATTCTAGGCCTAGCGTGCTACCATCCTCGACCGCATCATCACTTACCAACAGGTGAGATAGTGGTCAAACGTTAGCCTATAAAGTATTTTAAAAAAAAGGGCCTGAAGAATGTCTCGCGGAATATGAAATGATCACTCTAGTATGCTATAAACTATTTATTTACACTGTATAAATAACGCTATTAATGGACTGTATGCTATAGATATATGCTAGATTAATGATAGAGATGAGTGCGCTCGGTCGCTGCTGCTAATTGACACTGGTGTGACCCACTAAGACCGCGAGCCACACGAAAAGGTAAAGTGCTGTTCGGTGCAATTTGTATCGAGATTGCTCTAGATACATAAAATGCTGTTTGATGCATTTTGCATCGAACAGGGCCACTGTGTACCTATCTGTTCTTGTTAACTCTCGGTGGTTTGTATCACTACATGTCCTTGTTTGCAGTAGCTGGGCATCATTGTTACATACAGTCATAAAATTGTGGTTTGTCTGTGTACAGAATAGAGAAATAACTATGTAACATTTTCATGTAGGTACCTATTTACTTATTATTTATAGTTTTGCAAACAAATACTTAAAGAAAAGAGATATTTCACCATCAATCATAACCTTGTGCATGTGTAAACTGTAAATCATTGTTTGGTTCTCAGAGTACTTAAAAACGTCTGCCTGTAGTTTAATAAACTCATAAGATTTACTAATTAAATAAGACTAAGGACCAGTTCCACAGGTTCCTGATAGCGCTAATATGAGGAAATCTGACAGATTTTTACAGCTTTTACAAGGCGCCATGTGTCAGATAACTATCGAACGCATTATCAGGAACCCGTGAAACTGGCCCTAAAAGTAACAACAATATATATATGCATTTATTTACCCAACCCACATTATATTGGAACTTTTTGATACTATCATAATAATAGGCTAGCGTTTGATCATAATATCACCATCGCCTGTAGGTAAGTGATGTGTTTTTTTTAATATCGTATAGGCTAGCGTTAGACCGCTTCCTCACCTGTTGGTAAGTGATGATGCGGTCGAGGATGGTAAGCACGCTAGGCCTAGAATGGGAACTGGCTCTCAAGGATAGCTGCCGGAACACATTCATACAGATGTTTGGCGACAGATTTTCTAACTTGCGGGTGATAGCTGGCCAGGTGGACACTAGATAGTGTCCCATACTGCCAGGCGGTGTTTGGGGGTTTCTTAACGTGTCCCGTTAAGTTTGTTATTGCCCTACCTTACCTATTTGGATATGTATAAATAAAAGAGGTAGGGTAAGCTTAACGGTGAACAGTTTATTTTTTTGTTCCTTTTTACAGGGCACAGTAGCTCAGTTGGTGGGATATAGGTGGGTTAGAGCCTATACAGCAATGTGGTTCTTTTCCTTTGTTCTGGGCTTGCTCTCCCCTGACGTCACACGCCGCTAGTGTAGGTGGGCGCCCAAGAAGTGATGGCCAGGCTCAGGTCGGAGTCGTCAACGGCGGTCAATGAAAGGAGCTCCAGCAGCTTCCTTAGCTGGACCTTGGACCCTGTAATGTGCCAGAGGCGAAAGCATTACAATCGGCCATAGACCGTGAGCACCCACGGCAACGGATGAGCAGCGAAGCGCTAAGTACGTGGCTGTATTGCCGTGGATGTTCACTACCAGATATGGAGATTACAATTGTCTCGATAGAAAAAGGAAATAGAAATGAAATTACAAAATGCAAGTGATTTAAAAAATGAAATATAGTATGTAGGTATGTAAGATAAAGGGCGTTGCCATGAAATGAAATTAAAATGTATATAATAATAGCTATCAAACCCACTACGTGCAAAGTACGTAATAATGAAATTAAGGCTGAAAGAAAAAGAAACGGTTAAGCAAAAGAAATCGTTATTCAATTAAAATTACATGAGTTTATGATTCAGTGCACCACTTACCCAGATCTGGGGTTAAATTTTCCTGTTATAAACAACAATTTGTTGTGATATTTTCAAAGGGGAACGCTAGGGACGCCTCTAAATAAAAACGCAAATAAAAATACAATTTGCGTGTTAAGGTGGCCATACACGCTACGAGAAATGGTTACGATCAAACTGTACAGTTTGAACGGTGCAGTTTATCGTAGCTGGCATACAAGCTATACACGCTACGAGAAATCGTTACGATCAGACGGTACAATAAATGGTGCCGACGCACACGTGTCAGTGATGGCTTCGACGGACGACGTTTTGTTGGACGCAATTGTTGGATTAATATTCGCCCTGAAGGAAAAAAAGGTGAAGCGGAAAAATCGTAGCATCTGGTGTAAAGAATGGCTAATGAAAAGAAGAGTTCATTCTCATGTCAATTTGTTGGTGGAATTAAAGGTTTTTCCAAAAGACTGGCATAATTTTCTAAGAATGGATCATGATACGTACTTATATCTACTGAATTTGGTAGCACCAATTATCGAGAAGCAAGACACTATTATGAGAAATGCTATTCCACCCCATGACAGGCTTGTAGCTACTTTGAGGTTTTTATCAACAGGAAGAAATTATGAAGATTTGAAATTCTCTAGTATCATTTCATCTCAAGCTTTGGGTCGCATAATACTGGACACCTGTGAAGCAATATATAAGGTTCTCCGCAAAGACTATTTGAAGGTAAGAAATAAAAAACTACTAATTACTTAGAATGTAATGTTTATAAATTTGTACTTATAATGATGGGTTAACATTAAGTAAAATTAGACAAATAAGTAGCCGCTGAATTTTGCATTTGTTGGAACTCTTCTTGTTGAGAAGTTTGCATTATTGGGGTTTGGAGAATTGACTGGGAGCCTGGTTGTGTTTGGAAATCATAATTTGAATTCTGATAAGGTACTGGACTAGGATTGTTTCCAACAGGGCTGGGAGTACTTGAAACGGGGCTGGGAACGTTGTAACCATAATTAGTAAAACGCACACTGGTTGAATCCATCACTTGGTGTGATATAGTCAAATTTTCCATCTCTGCCAGAAATAATGTTTCGTTAATTATTTTTTCGGCCAAAAAACGTTGATGTTTTGTGAGGTCTCTCAGCTTAGCTGCGACGTTTGCTCCATAAATATCAAATCGATCATTAGTAATTGCTGGCCTTTTGAAATGGTTTTGAACAGACTGTAAAACTTCAGTAGTTAGGTTTTCATTTGCATTCCTTTTTGGCCGACTCCTATTAAACAACGTGTTTGTAGTTGAACGAGTATCGGGAGTTGACTGTGAAGTTGATTGTGTGGCTGGAGGTGACTGGGGAGTTGACTGTGTGGCTGGAGGTGACTGTGGAGTTGACTGGGCGGCCGGAGATGCTTCACTTTCAATTTCCTGAACAATTAATTTTTTTACAGTTCCCACGCTCGAAAGAAGAATGGAAGGATGTGGCCAAAGTGTTTGAAAAGAGATGGAATTTTCCGCATTGTCTAGGCGCGATGGATGGAAAGCATATATCAATTTTTCTTCCTAATGGATGTGGCTCAGAATATTTCAACTATAAAAACCATCATAGCATGGTGTTATTGGCAATCGTTGACGGAAATTATCGATTTCTTTTATGTGAATTTGGAACAAATGGAAGAATTTCAGATGGTGGAGTACTCACAAACACTAAGTTTCTTGAAAAACTTGATAATAATCAGTTGTGTATTCCAACCGAAACAGTTGTCGCAAATAGCACTAGAAAGTTGCCTTATGTGTTTGTGGCTGACGATGCGTTTCCACTTAGAACAGATTTAATTAAGCCATTTAGACAAGCATACTTGACCACAAATAAAACCAGAATTCTAAATTACCGCGTATCACGAGCAAGGCGCATTGTCGAAAATGCGTTTGGGATCTTGGCATCTCGATTTAGAATTTTTCACACAAAAATTAGTATTAATCCGAAGAGAACAGAGTCAGTCGTGATGGCCAGTTGTGCTTTACATAATTATTTAATGAAGACTTCAGAAAGTTCTTACTGTCAACAAGAATGCTTCGACGTAGAAAATGTTGATGAAGGGTCAATAACCCAAGGATATGATACAACGGATTCAGCCATATTTAATTTGCAACGAAGAAATCTTGGTAATACTTCGATTGCCGCAAAAAAAGTCAGAGAAGAGTACATGGAATATTTTGCAAGCGAAGGCAGCGTTCCGTGGCAAAATAATTTTATACGTTAACTCTTTGAGAATAAAACATTTAATAAAAAAGTTATTTAGTTTTATTTAAATACCTACATGTTAATTCACTCAGGCTAGATTTCACCAACCTCCTAATAAGTTATTAGGGACTTATTCGGCAAATAAACTCCAACTTAGGTATATAAAAAGTGGTTTATTATTATTATTATTCTACTCTGCTGGCACCACAGGGCTAAAAACCATACAAGAAATAAAAAAAATCGTAAGAAAAGCCGACCTTACTGTACTCTGTATAATAACCAGTGATCGGAGTAGGTAGATTGAATTGGGGTCATTCTGCTGGAATTTCCCAATTGGTTGATTATTAGGATTTTTTATACTTAAGTAAACATAAAAATGAGCAATGTTATATTTCTAATACTTAACGGTATCGGTTTTTTAATACGCGTATTAAAAAAATCTAATAATCAACCAATTGGGAAATTCCAGCAGAATGATCTCAATTCAATCTCAATTCAAGAAAGGTAGGGCATAGTGAATTTATCACTCGTATTGGAGCAGCCTGTCTGGGGAAGTACCTCCACCTTACAGAAGACCGCAGCCAAGCAGCAAAACCTTGGTGTTGTTGTGTTCCTGCGAGTGAGTAAGGTCGCCAGAGCTCTTGGGGTGCTACATTAGTAGCAGGGGTTAGGGTTTAAAGGCCGGCAACGCTCCTGTGACCCCCCCGGGTGCTGCAGGTGTGATCGGGCGGCGGTGATCACCACATCAAGTGACCCGCCTGCTCGTTTGCCTCCCTCTTACATAAAAAAAAAAAATCTACCTACTCCGATCACTGATGATAACACGCAAACAACTTACCTCGTTGTCTGTTGATTCGTCGTCCATATTAGAACGTGAACGTCTTGGTTCTTCTTGGTCATCCAAAAACAGCAACATAGAGTAATACCATAGTTTTGGTTTATACACTTCATGGGTTCCTGATCCTGATTTCTTCGAATCAGCGATCTTCTTACGCTCTTTTTTGTAAGTAGAGCGAATGTTGTTTATTTTTTTTACAACAGCATCTTTGTCAGCACTAGGGTCTACTGTTTTAAATTTTTCAACCAGCTTAGTATATGCTGCACGTTTTAAATCACGATTGTGATACTCTTTGCCTTTAATATTCCAAAGACAAGGTTAATAATTTTTATACATGTTTTAACGTGCGCCGACGCGTCCGCCTACACCAAGCCTTGCGAACGAACTGAATGATTGGTCCGACTTCCGTATACACACCACGATAAAACTGTGCAAACGCGATCGACAACGATTTATCGAATAGATTTTGAACCTTGCTCCGATGGCTTGCACCAACCAAAAAAACTGCGCCGATTTTTGTACATACGTTCGATAAAGAAAAACGAATAAACGAACTGTGCAGTTCATTTGCGCAGTTTTATCGTTGTCGTGTATACCGGCCGGCGGTGCAGAGAGGCGTACGTTCCGCCTGGAATCAGTGTCGTTCTGAAGCCGGTGGCCAGCGCAAGTGCAGCGGGAGCGGCCGCGCCGATCGAACAATAGGACTGGTTTTGTGGCCACCTAGTATGCTGCTGATTTAATACAAGCGTGTTGATAAAATGTAACTAAACATTATAATAGTAATTTTTTATTTATATATTGGTTAATTGTTGTTGTTAAAGTTGTAAAAATATTTTTAATCAAAATTAAGAATGTTTAAGTATTTTTAGTAATTTTATATTTTTAAAAGTAGTTCACATGTAACGCATAACGTTACAAACGATGTTTTTCTTTCACCGGAGGGCCACGTGAAAAGCGCTCATACATTTTTATTTTTCAATAAAAAAGTCTATTGGTGCACGGCACGTATTGAACTCGGTTGAGGATGATTGCGCGCTAGGCCTAGAATGGGAACTGGCTCTCAAGGACAACTCTTGGATTAAATATGAATTCACAGTTTACCTGTTTTATCTACATTCCAAAAAAGTACAGTTAGGTCATTTGTTATAAGAGACCATTGATATGCACGAATTGGGATTAACGGCCAGCATACTTAACTGCGTCTAGTAGTGGCGACGTGGATACGTCGGATGCTGCGCTTGCGATGACATTAACTAAAGAATTGATAGTTCGTTTGTTCTGGTCTGTTTTCGAAGAAGATCGACGATGTGCTGAGCCTCTTTATAGCAATCTATATTTAACTACTTACTAATTATATTAATCTCTTTATAGCCTCTATTAGAGCAATAGCTGGCATACCGCCGTGGGAGTCCAAGCCTCTGTTCAAAAAGTACCGTATACTTACTTTGCCTTGTATGTACATTCTGGAAGCAGCCAAATTTACAAAGAGACATCCTGATATATTTATCACCGCTAAGGAAAAATACCCTAGAAACACTAGGAATCCAAATAAAATAGTTCTACCGCGGGCTCCAAGGACAGCATTATTTTCAAAGAGCTGTCTCGTAATGTGTGGCCGCATTTACAATTCTGTTCCTAAAGAGATAAAAAATCTTCCCATGACACGATTTTGTCAAAAACTTAAGTGTTGGTTACAAGAAAAATGTTTCTATAATGTAGCAGAGTTTTTAAAATAATTTATAATCCTACAATAATTGACATCTATATATATCTATAATATACATTGAATATACACAAAAACATTGCTGTTTTACTTTGCACTTGAAAAAAGAGAAGATAACTTACGTGTGTGTGTGTGTGTGTGTGTGTGTGTGTGTGTGTGTGTGTGTGTGTGTGTGTGTGTGTGTGTGTGTGTGTGTGTTTGTTTGTGTGTGTGTGTGTGTGTGTGTGTGTGTGTACATGTGTGTACGTGTGTGAGTGTTTTTTTTTTGTAGGCTATTTGGTTATTTGTTTGGTATTTGAATGTTTTTTATATATATTTGAATCTTTTACTTGAAAACTGACCTGAAATTTGATTTTATATTTACTACTATAAATCTATAGTTATCGTGAGTTTGAATCATGATTATAAAACACCGACTATACTATGTGACCCTCAATATATAAAGACAGAGCTCGAGCACGTGAGGGGTGTACTAGAGGACAATGGATATAATTGGAGGCAGTGTGAGCGCTTGGTTAGCAACAGTGAACGTAACCGAGCACCGTGAGTGGAATGTTCTCCAACGTAACTGCCGTTCGTAAGAGGAGTAACGGATAAAATCGGATATCTCTTACGACGGAAATATAACATCAAGACATTCTATCGTCCACCAGGCCAACTCAGACAGATGTTACGTTCACCAAAAGACAAAGATCATTTGAACGTACCAGGGGTATATAGAATACCGTGTGACTGTGGCAAGAGTTACGTGGGAGAGACTCGACGCAATATCGCGACTAGATTGACTGAGCATATCAGGAGTATTAAGAATATGGACATCAATAGCTCCGCCTTGGCTGAACACGCACATCTCTCGGACACCAATCACTACATTCGGTTCGACAAGGCCTCCGTATTAGCAAGAGAAAAGTACTTCATACCTCGAAAAATACGTGAGGCCATCGAGATAACCCGCCACCCGAATATGAACAGAGATCGTGGATGGAACCTGCCTACAACATGGATACCTATTCTTAATGCTTCCTCAAAAAAGAAAGAGTTCTCCAGTCTGGAACGTGACACGGTCAGCTTTGTTTGTAACAATGCTTTTGACGAGAGTGACGATGAAGATCTGTCAAGCATCGGACAAACTCAATCTCACACCATCACTGAGCGGCGCCGCTCGCCGAGCCCCCCTCCCCTGACGAGCCGCGCGCTGCGAGCCGCGGCCCGCAGTGCTCGTCGCGATCTCGCTGCGTGAACTCCCGAGGATGTGCATCGGACATGCATGAAACCTAGGTCGAGACAGTCGACAACAAACTGAAATGTGATCTCTACGACTAAAATTCATAAAAACTTGAAGAATTTCAATCCTTGACACTGGCTGAATACACTAATCGTGTGGAGCAATAATGAAAATTAAAAAAAAATATTGTGCCTAGACGCTCCAATAAGTTTTTAGGTCCATATCCTCGTTCTTTGACAGGTGCCGGGAGATGCGTTCTTGATATTTAAGCCTTACACGTTTCCGTTTCGGCATGGGCTACGAAGCATTAATACGCTCTATTATGCAATCCGTGTTCTTGTGCCCTTTAATGATTTCAAATATAGTTTTAAATATGTTACATATACGTCGGCCCAACAAAATATATCACCTATGCCAGGAGTCGAGGGTATTTTGCGTTAGGGTGTACAATTGTGATCGGTAACAGTCAACTACTGACTACATAGAAAACTTAGGAATTTGGGTTTACAATGTGAAAATGTCATCATCGAGTTACTATTTTTTGAAATCTTTTGTAAACTTTAAACTTTCGCGATTTGAACACATAGTAAATAAAATATCTAACTGAAATATTTAACTGTAATATTTAACCGAAACACTCAACTGAAAAATTCAACCAAAACATTCAACCAAAACATTCAACATAAACATCTAACTGAAATATTAAAGTGAAACGAGTTGGGAGCGACGGAGTCGGCAGCCGCAGCGTCGTCGAGTGAAGGCAGCGACGCAGCAAGTCGGCGCGTGCACCAGGGACAACAACCTGCGATGCTCTGCCACCCACTGCACCCGCACACACCACGAGCTCCACTCCCAGCCACCTGAAACATGAAATAGTTGGTAGTCCGCTATGGATGTGTTGTTGAGTTGGGAGCGACGTCAGTCGTCTCGTGACCACGATCAATGCAACTTGGTCGAAACGTCGAGTAGATAAGATTTATGTTTTAGGCGCGATAAGTCCCGTATTTAAATATTTATAACTGGATATTTCGGTTTAATATTTCGGTTAAATATTCAGTTGGATATTTCAGTTAAAACATTTCAGTTAAACATTTCGGTTAAACATTTCAGTTAAATATTCGGTTAAAGTATTTTAGTTAAATGTTTCAGTTAAATATTTCAGTTAAATATTTCGGTTAAATATTTCTGTTAAATATTTCAGTTAAATCTTTGTTTGAATAAATGGAACGGGGCAGGATTTGAATGTCCCACCCATAAGGCAATATAGTGCCTCGATTATTAAATTGAAAACTTTTTTTGTTAGTAAACACAATTACGCAAGTATTATTTTCAATAAAATTTTCAAACCATTCGTTTTCTATTTTTGTATATTACTCGGGAATATAGACATCTCGATTTTCCGAATTTCGATTCTCGATCGTACCTACGTGGACCGCACTGCCGCGCGACATGTCCAGACATGTCTGGACATGTCGTGGTCGCAGCCGGGTAGGCTCAAAATAAATAAAAGGAAGTACATTGCGAATGCAAATATTACAAAGTAAGGTAGTATGCTTCGTGAGCAAGTAATGCACTGACGGTTTATGGGTTGGTAGGTACTGTTACTTACTTGTTTTTCTTCATTCTCTCCCAAATCTCCCACACCGTCACCGTTATGCACATAATAATTGCACTGAAAAATGAAATAACATTAAGAACTAACATAAATATAAACATTAGATACGATTTTAGAAAGCAAATGTTTCAGCCTAGGTTAATTAAGATACTCACATCATTTTCTGTTTACGATACTCAATGCAAACTGCAAGTCGCAAGTTCTAAACTACTCAAAACTTCATACGAAGTAATGAAAAGATCACAGATAACTTTTTATTTTCATTTTGGCTTCACATGATTAGTGTTTTTAGCAAGTGTCAAAGTAATATTCTATACGCGCACTGCGGTTGCGGTGTGTTTATTCTATCGCACTTCTTTGAAGTATGGAGTGTCTCGTTGGTGGTACCTGGGTACTATAGTGCTCAGCGACACCATAGAAGCACTCTGGGTACTACAGTACCTAGTCCGCAGCGCCGACAAAAATCGCCTTTTCTGCTTATAGGAGCAAAAATAATGCTTCTCTCCTTTTGTACGAGAAATGTTCAGGTGCTTCTGCGGGTTTTTTTGTACACGGCGCCCGGTGCCGCAAGCGGTGCAACTTTTTTGCATACAAACTACCGTGCGGTTTTACTTTCACCTTTTGCTTTTACTTTTATGGCCTAACTAGAGGCAATACAATACACATAAATATCAGTGTAACTTTGGACCCATATGGTGCTACTTTATTTATTTCAGATACAAGATGATACTGCTGACTTGCACGGTGTCTCTCAACAGGTTGTTAGCAAGACTTGCAAAAGTGTTGCAGAAGCTTTGGCTAAGAAGGCTAACTTATTTATTAATATGCCATCTACGCTTGATAAGCAGTTTAACACAATAAGAGATTTTAGAGCCATTGCAGCCTTCCAGTAGCGTCCAGTATTTCCAGGGTCGATGATCCTGGATGTCGTGACATTTGTGCTGAGACTGGCCTGTTTCAGCACTTCATAATATTTAACTTTAAGCATTTTTTATTTGAATATGCTGAATAAATGATTTTTCTTTCTTTCTTTCTTTCCTTCCCTTCTGTGGTTGGAGCTATCGACTGCACTCACATCAAAATAAAAAGAGTAGGAGGAGACTTAAGTGAAGCCTATGTGAATAGAAAAGGATATTTTTCTAGCAATGTTCAAGTTGTCTGCGATGCACATCTATAAATGCGAGACGTGGTTGCATGATGGAGAAGAAGTGCTCATGATTCCCATATTTTCAATGAAAGCTCAATTAAAGAACGCTTTGAAAGAGGAGAGTTCCGTGGAAGGCTTATAGATGACAGTGGCTATGGGTGTACACCTTATTTGTTTACTCCGGTGCTTAACCCGCTAAATGAGAAGGAAGAAGCCTACAATTGGGCGCACATTCGAACAAGGAACACTGTTGAAAAGTGTTTTGGCCTACGGAAGCAAAGATTCAGATGTCTTTTAAGAGGAATGTTTACAAAATTAAATACTGCCAACCTACACAGTAGTGGCCCTAGCAGTGCTTCATAACATAGCCATTGATATGAATGAGAGTACAGACATTGTTCGCTATGTACATCAACCTTCGAGCAATTACCAATGGAGATGTTAACGTTGTAATCCGCAAACATTTTTTTCTGCCGATACTTACGGAGGACGAGGTAAACACGCATTGCACACACACAAATCACTCACTTTAACGATCTCGCACACTAGCTAGAAACACGCACACAGTATTAAAAATACAGCGTAGTTACGCACGTTCATATGGCCAAAAATGTCTATATGGCCAGCAGAGGGGTACGCCTTGCGTTAACATCTCCTTTGGTAAATGCTCGAAGACATTAACGGATGGCAAGTCTACAGAACCCTCCAGATACATTAAGAGGAAATATTGTAAGGAGGAATTTCATACAAAATCATTTTTAGTAGAATAGTATTTTTATTAGCATTTAGTTTCAACGTATAATATATATATATATATTTTTTATTCAGCCTGTTTTGTCCCACTGCAGGGCAAAGGCCTCCCTTCCCTCCTTCCACACATCGCGGTCTATTACTTGTTGGGTCCAGGTGCTAGAATAGTTATCCAGCTCGTCCCGCCATCTCCGTCTGGGTCTACCACGTCGTCGTCTAACGTTCTGTGGAACCCACTCTGTTGAGAGTTTGGCCCACAGATTGTCCGACATGCGGCATATATGTCCGGCCCAGTTCCATTTCAGTTTGGCGGCTTTATGACCAACGTCAACAATTTGAGTTTTGGAACGCAGTATATTATTTCTGATGCGGTCTGAAAGTTTGCTCCTAATATACTGCGCTCCATAGCTCGCTGACAGACTCCGAGTGCGGACTTTTGATATTCTGTCAAAGACCAAGTCTGGGCACCGTAGGTTAGGACGGGGAGAATGCACATATCCATGAGTTTCTTCTTCAGGGTCAAGGGTAAGTCACCTTCCATGAGGTCTTTCATTGACCAATAGCTTCTCCAGGCGCTTTCGGTGCGTCGTGCAACTTCTTTTTCTTGTCGCGCCTGGAAGGAAACTAATTGACCTAAATAGATATACTCATGGACATATTCAATTTCCGTTCCTCCTACTTCTAACCTACGTTTTGTGCTATTAGTCATGAGTTTGGTCTTTGACATATTCATCTTCAGTCCGAACCCAAGGCTCGTGGTGTTGAGGTCGTTGATCATAGAGCCGAGTTCCACTGCTGAGGAGGAAAAAAGGACAATGTCATCAGCGAATCTAAGATTTGTCAATCTTTTATTGCCGATGACAATGCCCTTTGTCTCCCAGTTAGCTCTTAGAGATCTGAAAATGTCTTCGAGGGTTGCTGTAAACAGTTTTGGAGACAGTGGGTCGCCCTGTTTTACGCCTTTTCGTATTGAAAATGATGGTCCAGTTTTGTGTAATTTTATTGCTGCAGTACTTTGAAGATAAATTAGCTGTAGTAGATGAATGTAGGTTTGTTCTATACCTTGGTTTTTCAAAGCCTGGAATATTGAAATGTGAATAAGACTATCAAAAGCTTTGGAATAATCGATGAAAGCTAAATAGAGGGGAATATTGTACTCATAATATTTCTCGATAACCTGGTTGAGAGTATGAAGGTGGTCGGTAGTAGAAAGGCCGCGGCGGAAACCGGCTTGCTCTGCAGGCTGGTTGAGATCTAATTTGGCAGATATTCTGTTTTCAATAACTTTAATGAACGCTTTGTAGAGGTGTGAAATGAGGCTTATTGGTCTGTAGTTTGAGAGATCGGATTTATCGCCTTTTTTGTGCAGAAGAATGATGTTTGAATGACAGAAATTATAGGGAAAGGTACCAGTATATAAAATTGTGTTAAACATGTTTGTGAGTTTTGGCAGAAGAACTTGCTCTCCAACTTTTAGGGCTTCGGTGGTAATACCGTCTTCGCCAGGGCATTTGCTATATTTCATGCTCATAAGTGCTCGATGAACTTCATATCCAGTTATCGGCTCGATTCCTTCAGAACATGAATATGCTTCAGCATATTGGAGAGGCAAGATTTCATTCTGACTGTAGAGTGATGTATAGAATTCCGTGCAAATGTGAAGATTTTTTTCCCTATCGCCTTGTTTTATTCCATTTTTGTCTCTCAAGTTACCGATACATTGACGGCCTTTATCTGTTCCTTTAATTGCGGTTTTAAGTGATATATTCTTCTCTAAAGCTGCCTTTACTAAGTTTATATTGTAGTTCCTGTATAATATATAATAATTAAAATGATTTTTTCAATAGTTTCAATTCTAGCTCTTGTTCTCTTTCTCGATTATTAATAGATCTATTTCTAATTTGTGCCTCAGCTCTTGATGGCTCAGCTCTCGGCGCTGGTACTGAAGTTTTAAAGCATATTCTTCCTCCATCAGGCTGAACATTTTTTGTTTTATATCTGTGTTCGTTTCTATAATGGAAGCTTGATGACTTTGACTTTTTCTGAAAATGAAAAGTATATACTATTATTATGGAATTATTGCAAGTTGCAAACATATACCACTATCACCTTAGCAAAATGAAGAGCTTTCACTGGCGGATAGCTGATGATACAAGGAGTAACTTAGGCCACTTTAGTTTTTGAAAAATAATTAGGGTTCCATGCAAATAAGAAAACCGTTACTGCGAGAACGTCGACGCGGGTGAAACCGCGGGAGGCAGCTAGTATAATCTAAGTACATAATATGACAAAGACAATATCTGTTGTGTGTAGGTTGTTAGGTTCATTTAATACATTTACCTCACTAAAGTGGCCTCTCAATTTGCATGTAAAGCCTCTGTGACCATAAGTGAAGTGTGATAAAAGTGTTCAAACCATATTAGTTTTTATGATTAAAAGAAAATACTCACTCAGTTTTACAATGTTTTCTCATTCTTCCCTAATATTTTGAGTAGTGAATAATTTGTCTAAATAATTTGCAATATCATGTTGGTCATCTTGTGTGTGTTTATCTATCTTTAGGTATTGTATTGTCTGTTTTATTTCATTAGTTTGTTTGACTTGTGTGCATTTTATGAGTCCCCATGTAGCTCTAGTTTTTAGATTTTCGTTTTGCTAGTCGGACTGAAGCTTTGAGATTTTTTTTATATTTGATGTAATGTTTAACATTCTTTTCGGATCTTCTTTTTTGTAGTTGCAGGAGTAAAGATCTTTTGGTGCAACTTGACTTACTTAACCCTTTTGTTTTCCAATTCGGTCTCTTTTTATAGGTTTTTTTTTTACATTTTCTAAGGGAAAGCAGAGGTCATAAATTGTTGTGAAAATGTCGAGAAAATTTTTGTAAGCCTCGTTTACATCAGTTTTTTTGTATATCTCACTAAAGGAAATTTGAGAAATATACTTTAAAAATATCTCTAAGTTTGCATCTATCCTACGTATGCCAAGTAAAAGTAAGTAAGTACATAAAACAAAACATAAGTACTTAGTCCAGTCGATCGTGGCAAAGCAAAATACAAAGTACTTAAGTTGGTAGATAGTCATGCATTCCGGTACTAGCGATCGTGTCATAACTATAAACACGCAAACTGCCGTGTAAGCGTCTAGACGACAGGATGTGCTGAATTGTGCTGAAATGCAAAACAATCCCCGGTAAATCCTTGTAGCTGTAGAGCTGATTTATGTGTTAGATTTAGTTCATTTTTAATTCTTCTCTCATGCGTATCGGACGCAAATTAAAATTGTGCTTTTTAAAAAGTTGTTTTAATAAAATTCAAGTTTACTGGCGCAGCCGGTAGGATTTCCGCGCGCGATATTTGACGTGAACATCGAGTTTACAATTAATCGCCGAGCCGCCTTGCACTTGCGTGGAAATCCAACATTAAAATCCTGTGTTTTTACGTGAATTTCATGGTGTCAAAGGTAAGTGTGTTTTGTGTTAGAAAGTAGGTAAAAAGATTTTAAAAAAGAGTGTGTGTACAAATGTACACGCGTTAGAAGTTATACTTCTGTGGCGTATGGAAAAAAAATAACTAAAATGCAGTAGTGATTAACGATAAATATTTAAATTAATCAAAAAGATTTTATTTAAATAAAAAAGGTTTTATTAACGTAAAAATATGATGTTATATATGACATATACAACTTGAACATAGTCATGCCACCTAGAACTAAGTTCACTGTGTAGAATTTAGGTGTCGGTGTGCGCGCGCATCGTACTACCTAGAACTAACTTCACGGTGTTAAATTTAGGTGTCGGTGTGCGCGCGCATCGTAAAAATTCACTCTCATCATTTTTCTCTATCACGCCAAAAGATGTGTTATCACTATTCCGCAACATCCTATAGTTTTTTCAATAGATAATTCTGAGAGCCAAGATAAGAAGTCTTCGCATTATTTCGGTAATAAATGATTTTGATTTTATTCACTAGCTGTACCCGCGACTTCGTCCGCGTGGAACAGTGACCTAGGGCAGCATTTTTAAGATATATCTTTTGTTTTATTTTGGACACCGTCGTTTAGATATTTAAAAAAAAACTTTATTGTAATGCTTCTCTACACACAATATTAGACGTATGTATAGCCATCGGGATTCAAAGCATACAGGTTGCTAGGTTTATTGCTACTACGTGACAGAGCCACATAAAGCTGACCGTGCGAAAAACAGCTAAATATTTAGATCCACACCCACCACTTTTAGCGTCTGACCTAGGGCTTTATAAATTGTCATCGCAAAACATTAACTTCTATGTATTATTATTATATAATCATAATCTATCTTCCTTATCCTCTTGTCCTGACCTGACCGACTGACTGACTGATTGACTGAGATATCCACGCACAACCCAATTTGGAGGATGTGTTCTCTGTATCCACTAAGAAAGGGTTTTTTTTTACCCTTAATTGGGTTAAATGGAAGGTTGAAGCTTCTAATAAACTTTTTAATCTCTGGTTCAATTGTCTCGAGAATTGGTACACATACTTTTTAATTAAAATAATTAGTTACGTGTATCACAGTTTTTCCAAAATCATCCCCAACGCGTTTGCCTGACTAACTGAATGATTGTCTGATATAACAACGTACAGCCTGATCCACTGGCCTTAGAGACATACTATTTACAGGATGTGTTCTTTGTATAGTGCAACTATCCACGAAAGGGTTTTTCGAAATTCTACCTCTAAGGTGGTGAAATCAGAGGTTTAATTTTCTGTGAAACTTTTAAATCTCTGATTCGAATGTTTAGAAAAATGGCACACATAGAAAGATAGGTAGATAGATAAACACTTTATTTGCACACCAATAATTACCGAAAATACTTAAGTTTCTTAAAGGCGGTCTTATCGCTTAAAGCGATTTCTTCCATACAACCAAGAAAAGAATAAGAAGACAACCAAGAAACAAAGAAAGAAGACTAACAACACATACTGTCTTATAAAAAAACAAAATATATATTGTTTTTGACAAAAAATATGTCATTTGTTTCCTGTAGGCTACGCAAGCGAAGCCGCGGGCAGAAGCCATTATTATGAAGTTTAGTAAAGGTCGAAAAGTTTGAGGTCCCGGTGGTGTAAGTGGGAGAACAGTCGGCTTTGATGCCAGAGATGCCGAGTTCAATCCTCTCCGTGCACCAATGGATTTTTTTGAAAAAAAAATATGTGCGCTTTTCACAGTGGCGTCCGGTGAAGGAAAAACATCGTTAAGAAACCAACAACCCATCTTTGTTGTAGGACATTATCTAGTGTTCGCCTGGCCAGCTATCACCCTCAAGCTAGAAAATCTGTCGCCAAACATCTGATGTGTTCCGGCAGCTATCCTTGAGAGACTGTTCCCATTCTAGGCCTAGCGTGCTTTCATCTTCGACCGCATCATCACTTACCAACAGGTGAGATACTGGTCAAACGCTAGCCTATAAGATATTATTAAAAAAAGGTTCTATCAATGCTACTGAACAGAGAAAGTATATATTATTATTAATAGATAGAGTAGATAGATTAACAAATGTTCGACGTGATTCTTTAAATTTACATAACTTTTTTATTTATAAACCAATTGACATGAAACGAACACTAAATGTTAAGTGGAGCTTACCACAATATATTAGTGAAAACCGTATCTAAATCGGATATGCCGTTTCTTGAGATTATCGTGAACAAATGCACAGAGAAACAGACAAACATTCTAAAAATAATTGTTTTGGGTTCTAGTGCGTTTCAAAAAGGTCCCAATAATATTTTTTCTTATATATCTTCCAGCTACAGACAGCGATCTGTTAGAATTTTATTTTTTTATTATTATATAATTTAAATTTCTATTTAAATTCACAGAGTACCGAATCACTCTACTACGTTATAAGAGTAGGCACTGGTAGGCACTTCCTGTCACTTCCATACATTGTTGATACCCGAATTATACTTTGTAGCCAACATAACAAAACAACGGAAAGTATTATGGTTATAAATTTAATAGAAACTTTTTTGCAGTGTTGGTTATTTTTATTTTTAGTTGTGTAGTTATTTCATTATGTATGCAATGTCGCGGGACTGTTTAGATTGACATTTTTTTTTTGTTATATCGCTTAGCGACCAATTGACAGTTTTTGATCCCTATTGAATGCGCAGCGGTACGGCTCACGTAGCCTTAGGCCTTGTCCGCACAGCGATATTTCACAGCGCGATTTTTATTCTAGCGATTTAAATTCCGCGACAATTTGCATCAAATCACAGATTTTCTCGCGCGATTTTTTTTCCGCCAGTGCGGATACGTCCAATAGATTCAATACGTCACAGAAATGCGACAAAAAAATCGCGCTGTGAAAAATCGCTGTGCGGACAGGGCCTAAACTGGAGGACCCTGTTTCATATGATTGATGATATAGATCTGAGGTAAACTTACAATGGTAATGAAAAATTTCTGAAACTGATCAATTTTATTATTACCATTAGGCCTTGTCCGCACAGCTATATTTCACAGCGCGATTTTTATTCAATTTGCATCAAATCATAGATTTTCTCGCGCGATTTTTTTCCGCCAGTGCGGATACGTCCAATAGATTCAATACTTCACAGAATTGCGAAAAAAAATCGTGCTGTGAAAAATCGCTGTGCGGACAGGGCCTTATAAGTTTCGAGCCAGTTCCCATTCTAAGCCTAGGCAAAGAAATTGTTCAACCTGATACTTTAAATAAGCATAATTTTTTTATTTATGAACCGATTGACATGAAACACACTAAATGTTAAGTGAATCTTACCACAATAAATTAGTGAAAACTGCATCTAAATCGGATAAGCCGTTTCTGAGATTATCGTGAACAAACGCAAAGACAAACAGATAAACAGACCAACAGACAAAAATTCTAACAATCATTGTTTTGGGTTCTATTGCGTTTGATAAAGGTCCCAATACTATTTTTTCTCATGTATTTTCCGTGTACAGACAGCGCTCCGTTACATTTTTATTATATGTATAGATTTGGTGAATAATGCTATTAGCTTGTACACAGTCACAGCACATCGCCGCACAAAACTGCGTACGCGTAATCTAATAACCATTTTGAATTTCAGTTTCTACTAAACTTTTGAGAAATGGAACGTTTCTTATCACAAAACTGCTTACGAAAATAACTGCTTATTTTTGATCCGCGAAACTACATATACATTTATTAGCCTCGTAAGCAGTTTCTAGCTTACCGCTTACGTTAAATAACGCCCACCACTACTTAGATATGATGTTTATTTATAAAAACTGTGTTGGAATGATAAACAGTACTGCTTGCAGGTCCCAGCTAGACAAAAGAAGCACAAGAAGTAGTCTGTTGAATGTTGTGGATCAACCTTTATTTTAGGTAATCTGTAATAGGTTATGCAGTCTGTGGTTTTTTTGCTGTACTTACATAGTTGTGAATAAAAGTTAATTGTGAAAAGTAATGGCTACTAGCCGGTGTTTTTTCTGTTCCGACTTCCAATATAAATCGATATTCATCATCCTATAACCTGCTTATCTATTCTATACTATAATATAACAGTAACTAAGCGAAAACTGTACATTAAATATTTTTTTGAAATTTAAATTAGGGAAAGCTTTATTAACGCTATAGATGCCGAAAATATAATTTTTAAAATGTTTGTCTGTATGTATGTCCGTTTGAAAAATCATCACGCCGAAACTACTGGACAGCATTTAATGAAACTTAAAGTGAGCATAGCTTATACTATGGAATAACTTTTAGAATATTGGTTATCGTGAAAAACATAAAGGTTTTGGTGGGACACGGGAAAACAGGATATTTTTATGTAAATGTTATGCAATCTATTAGGTAAACACTTCTCAAATGATACTTTGATCAAATGTATTTGTAGAACAAAGTTTTCATGAAAAAAAAAAAAAAAACAAGATACAGGAATCGTTCCTGGTTCCGTAATTATACGTGCAGATTTGCAGTGTTATTCTTAACTTCGCTGTATTGCACATGTAAATGATTGGATCAGGTGGAGCAGGGCTTGCTTTAAGAAGCAAAGGCTGTAGGTTCTAATCTCAACACCTGAGAAATTTTGTCGAAAATGTAATGATTTTGTAGTTATTTGTTAGTTATTTTGAGCTTATTCTCAATAATTCGAAAACATATTCGGATTCGGAAGCTTCATTTTTAATTTTATCCTTTTTTTGGTCCCTGAGCTGTTTTGCGCGGAAACCTTTCCAATAAATCACTTACCAATAAAGACTTTTTCAAATTGAAATATCAAAATTAACCGATCGGAGCAATGTGAATTGCAAAGACCCAAGTCGAAGTAAAGGCAGTTTCCGAATTCGAATTTGCTTTCGAATGATTGAGAATAACTTATAGAATCGATCGAATCGAAAAAATCGATATAATGCTCCTACTACGTGTGGCAAAAAGGTGGTTTGAGTTGTGACTCGCACGAACCAGCCATCAATCGAATAAAAGCATGCCGCTAATCGATTCGCTCTCAAGAAATAACATTAATAAAGTAATAAATATTTGAGAAAAATATTCGGATGATGGTGGCATACACACTCTCTTTTGTTATCTTAAGTTTAAGGAGATCAGCTGAGTTCGGAAAACGACACTCGATTGTTCTTCTGCCGATTATGGATTAAACACAGGCCTCATTATTATTGGAATATAAGCGAAACGAAACTAGCGTCCAGCTATATTTGAGTTACTCAAAGCCAACTATGTATGTATATAGCTAAGCGAAGCTAAGTAAGATAACCGAAGTAGGTTTCCATTTGAAACATGAGATGTAGATGACGAATTGCTATGCCAGTCGATGTTTTACTTTACATTATACACATTATAACTGCACATATTACAGGATCGTCGGGTTTCCCAGCTTCTGAATTCGTATCGCTGGCATGTATTAGGTAGAAATGTTGTGCAGTTTCGTACCATTTTAGATTCGTCATGTCTGTCCGTTTGTCTGTCCGTCCGTCTGTCCGTCAGTATGTAACAGCTATTTTATTCCGAAACTTTTAAGACTATTACACCTGGAATGACCGACAGACAAACAAGAAAGTAACTTACTATTTCATGCTAAAAAATCATCATAATAATAATTTACAAAAAAAGAGTTTGTTAACTTTTATTATGAAGATGGTCAAAAATATATCTATGTGTACTCTCCGTACTCTAATTTAAATCGAATACATTCAAATTTATTAAAAGTGTCATTTAAAATTATATAAATAATTATATTTCCCTGATTTAACGAATTGAAATGCAAGTATCTCCGTTCCGATAATTGTGAATTGCAAAGATCTAAGTCGAAGGGGAGGTAGTTTCTGAATCCGATTTTTTTTTCGAATGATTGTGAATAGCCCGGCTGAAATTGAAAGGTGCCTTTTATTAAAGGTTATATATGACAGTTTTTAACCGACTTCAAAAAAAGGAGGAGGTTTCTCAATTCGACCGTATATTTTTAATAAGCCTATCCCCGGTTGTCGAATTTATTGGAGTCGTCGTTGATGAGTTTTTCGATTCTGCTATCAAAAGTTTTAAGCAAAAATTTAAAAAAATCCAGCTAAGTAGACTTAGCTGGATTTTTTTATAACCGTCAACCATCGCTTTGATATAGATTAAACTGCTGTCCCGGGTGAAATATTGTCTTACTTTAGTCAAAACGCCAACTGGCTGACTAAACTTTAAGTTCAACTAGCGACCCGCCCCAGCTTCGCACATATGCCTGGGTAGAGCATATATGCCTGTATCTGTTTGCATCACTTTGTGGCGTCGAGTATGAATTAATCTTTACATAAAACCTTGACCAAACCAGCGCTTCTCTATGAGGCTGGATTTTTGAGCGGCTTGATACATTATAACGACGTTGTTATCTGCATACCAAAGTACAATATTTGCCAAATTTTCGTTGGACAATATATTATGTAATAGTATATGCTATTAAACATTGTTGAAGTATTCTATTTAAAATACATTGTCATTAAAATTGTATCTACCAAACTGGGCAATGCAATAGTGCCCATATATTGATGGTTAGTGTGGAATATTTAAATTAGAACATGAATTGTTACATTAAAAAAAAATTACAGCGTAGCAGATACAACTTCTCTTGGCCTAATCATAATGTAAGGCATTGATTTTACCCTAAATGAGACGAATAAAAAATTATGTGTAGCCACACTAACGTTAAGGTTTTGTTAAGTTTTTGTAGGAATCGCGAACGAAGTCGCGGGTACAGCTAGTTGGGAATAAATTAGAAAACGACCGACGCCAATACAAACGCCGGTCATCTGGCGATCGTGGCGTTCACATTTCATTGCAATTATGGAATCTATCAAGAAGATGGAAGGAAAGACAAAATTACGAGGCGTGGCTCGAACACAATTCACCAAGATGGCCAACAAATTAGAAGGCACTGAAGAAAAAGTCCTTTCCCAAGAAGGTGAGGTGAATTTCATGCTACTGGGCGAGCTCTCCAAAAAGCTGTTGTGAAAGCAATGTCACATCCGTCAAAGGGCGACGAATTGTGGACTCGAATTAAGTAATAGTAATTAAGTAAAATATGCTCCAATTGCAAGACAAGTCGCACCATAACGATTTTTATTGACTGCAAAGCAGGGTATTTTTAGCTAATTGGCGAAAAACGAAACGGGTTGTTTTTAAAATTTAAATTTAAATGCAATATGTGCCAAAAAGTAATTGTGCTTGATTCTGAAAACCCTGAAAATGCGGATATGGTTAATGTAAATATTGCTGCTATCTCAGGTATAGTGTCTACTGGTATAAGATTTTCCCAGTTTGAAGAGTTATTTTCTGCTATGGATGTACCTGTATTTTCATCAACTTCCTATACACATCTACAAGACATTGTTTATGACAACTGGGAAAAAATTTCCACTGAATCAATGGAAGCTGCCGCAAATCGCGAAAAACCAGCAGCAAGTGATGAAGGTCGTGTAAAAGACGGATATCCTCTCGTCGATGTATATGTTGATGGTGCTTGGTGCTCAAGATCCTATGGAAATAATTTCCGAGCTAATTCAGGGACAGCAGCAATTATAGGCAAAAGATTTGGGGAAGTTCTCTACATGGCCGTAAAGAATAAGTATTGTGCAATTTATGCACGAGCTGAAAAGAAAGAACAAGACCCAAAAGAACATCAGTGTTATAAAAATTACAAAGGGTCTTCTAGCGCTATGGAGGCAGCTATTATCTGTGAAGGTTTTAAAGCCTCCAAAGAAATGTATGGCATTATATATACGCAAGAATGATTGCTGATGGGGATTCATCAACTTACGCCACAATTCTGGCAGCAAAACCATACGACAACCACACCGTTGAGAAAATTGAATGCAGAAACCACATACTGCGGAACTTCTGCAATAAACTTTGAGCTGTAGTTAAAGACACAAAATATTCCCTGGCTCACAGAAAGACTCTTACAAACGAAAAAGTAATGAGCATGCGTAAGGTGATTGTTAAATCAATTAAATACCACAAAAATTCTGACACTTCGGAAAACGTTTCTATTACATTACTACACAATGACATTGCTAATTCAATAGCGCATGCTTATGGTGATCACAGACTTTGCAGTGAATACAACTACAAAACAAAAGTACAAAAGAAAAAAAACTGGCTGGAAGTACAATGAATCAGGTGCAAAATTCAACGTTCTTATTTCGAGTCAAAGCCATTATTGCTACCGCAGCAAATAAAGCTCGTAGTCTTATCGAAGATGTAGACACGAATGCTGTTGAACGTTTTAATAGTGTTGTTGCTAAATTCGTAGGAGGTAAAAGAATTAACTTTTCTTCGAGGAGAGGATATCAAGGGAGATGTGCCGCAGCCGTAGTTTCATATAATAACGAAACAGCAATATCCAGTGTGCAAAAAAAATACTTGGAAAAAGTCCTAAGGATAAAGTCAAAGAAATCGAAAGAAGGAGAGCATTAAAACGAAAACGAAAACTAGAACATCCAACAAAGAAATTACGAAAGATCAATGAAAAAAACAGTATTCAACATGATTATGGTCCTGCAAGTCAGGCTCCGGATATGACTACAGAACAGTTTGAGCAGGCGAAGGAGCTGTTCCTTGATAATTTGAAAAATCTAACTGTTGACAGAACGGAAATAGAAAGGAACACCATATTACAACGAGATAGCAGTGACTGGATGGAAATACGAAAAAAACTAATAACGGCTTCAAATTTTGGACCTATTTGTAAGAGACAAATATCAAGAAGCACTGCACCATTAGTAAAAAATATACTTTATAAAAATAGCTTAGCTCATGTTTCATCAGTAGCTCATGGTGTTGAGCACGAAAAACAAGTCTTGCAACAAATGGAGCTGCAAGAATCCATCAATATTGAACCCTGTGGGGTTTTCATTGACGAACAATACCCATTTATAGGTGCAACACCCGCTGGTTTGGTCAGAGATGACATTATTGTGGAAATGAAGTGCCCAATAACAGCTTTTAAAAAAGGGATCGACACAGCTATAAAAGAAATCAAAATACAACTATACAAGTTGGACTAAAAAAACAACACTAAAATAATTAACAAAACAAGTAACTGGTATTATCAAGTGCAGGGCCAGCTCCATGTTACGGGAAGACATTAAGTGTATTTTTGGAATTTGGTCCGGAGAAAATCAACCACTGATGATTGAGCATATTTATAAAGATGACGAGTTTTGGAAAGCAAAAATGGAAAAGAAAATTGTAAACTTTTACTTGAAATGCTTATTACCAGAAATTATTGATCCAAGACAAATTCGTGGCATGGCCCTAAGAGATGTAACATTAGGAGACACACCCGATGCAAGTCGAATCCACGATTGAAGAAAATGAAGCGGGAATGGAGCCTTGTGAGCTTCAACCTAGATATTTAAATTTTGACGAATTTTGACTAAATATAAATTTAGTGGCGTAGTGATAATTCAGTTAAAAAAATAATTAAAAATGACATACTCATTATATACAGCATTTTTCTTCCATAAATATTCAACTAACTTGAGCGTTTTTCCAGAGTGTACCAATTTAAAGGATGAGTTCCACCTATGAAACTGAACCATTTTCTCCAAGAAAAAAAAAACAAACTGCTCATTTTTTACGCCATTAGGCTTCAGCTAAACGCGCAGTTTTATTGGGAGTTCAATTTATTTTCATTTTTGCACATAGGTTCCTTAGGGAAAGTTATTCAGTTTCATGGGTGGAACACATCCTTAAAATTTTAATGGTGATAAAATACACATAATACCTAAATAAAAATACATTATTTTGTAAAAAGTATATCTTAGTACTAGCTGCCCGTCGCAACTTCGTTTGCGTAGTTCCCTACCCCTGCTCGATCCCTACCTCAACCCTACCACTCTACCACTACTGCCCTATCACTACCCTACCACTACTTTCCACTACCCTACCACTCTGGATAGAGACAAATACAACAAACCAAAAACCAAGAAAATCGGTCCAGCCGTTCTCGAGTTATAGTGTTCGAAAAACCAAACAAACACGACTTTGTTTTATATTTATAGATATAAAGTAATAAATTATTACTTAGCTTATTTAAAACTGACAAAAATAATATTTTACATTAATAGAAAATGATCATAGTATAACAGCTGAAATATTTATACTGTGGCGTAGTGCTAACGTTACGAGAAATGGACAGCGCGCGGAGTGTGAGACGCGCGGGCGGCCCCCCACTCCTCACCTCCTAAAATCGTAGTTCCTCGCCTACGTAATGCCTCGCCTTAAAGAAGAAATATATAATATTTTCCCTCAAGTCTTCGTCTTCATCCGACCCCTAATCCTCAACAGGTTATGGGCCCAGAATACGCGAGAGATGTGGCGGTAAAGCAATAGATGAGGATTAAAATGGTTTTTTGTTGCAGTACCTGAAAAAAAAAACAAAAGGCGGTTGTGGTTGTGTCATTGGGTTTTGAGAAAAATCGAAGAAAATATTTTTGCAGCACAGCGGCGGTAAATGCGACGTGTTGCTCAACATGGCAGGGCAGACGGATCATAAGAATGTTGTGTTGAACGGGAAAAATTGGGTTGCGTGGAAATTTCAGGTGTCAGTAATATTGAAGAGGTATCCGGAAGCGAAAGAGTGGATAATCAGCCCAAGGAAGAAGATGTAGAAGTATGGCAGGACAAGGACAATAAAGCCCAAAAAATTTTAGTAACAAGAGTGGAAGAAAAAGTAATGACATATTGTCATCGTGTACGACGAGCAGACAGATGTGGGAACGGTTAAGTACTCTTTATGAACCATCATCTCAGGTTAACGTTCATCTTATCCAACAACGGTTTTTTAACGGCTCCTCAAAAGGCAGTCCTTTTGAGGAGCCTCTGATGATGTTTATATAAAAATTAGAAGAAATCACTTATCAGTTGCAAACTATGGGTGAAGCGCCATTAGACAAGATGATAATAACTAAGGTTTTGATGTCGTTACCAGAAAAATACCGGCACTTTGTAAGTACATGGGAGTCAGTTCCAGAAAGTAAACAAAGTATGAGAGAACTTACATCTAGATTACTTATTGAAGAAGAACGTAGTTGTCAAGAGACCAGACCAAGTACATCGGCTTTTGTGTCAAGAACTAACCCAACAAAATCGTCGGTAGAGTATCCAAGCGAGCGTAAGTGTTTTACATGCGGTAAAACTGGACACTACAAGCGTGACTGCTACCTAAGAAAGTGATTTCTGAAGTAAGTATGAAATCGTTCAGGGTCTCTTAAGAGTCTTTGAAAAAGCGTGTGATATTCTCCTTCTTTGAAACGAGAATTAGGAATATCATTCACCCATATATACCGCTTTTTATATCTTTCCAGTTTTTCTGCCTCTTCGCATAATAAAGCTACCACTATCACTTCCTCACTTATTCCGTCCATCATGTTCGTCAGGTAACCACTTAGTTGGTTATGAATGAAATGAAAAATTTTTGCCGCTCGCTGTAGTGCCGCTGCAGTTAAGTGCGGCTAGGTAATACCGCGCCGCTCCGCCGCCGCGACGCGCCTCTCCGCTGCAGTGTCGCTATAGTGCGGTCTAACCTTAACGTGTACTTGACAAAAGTTGAAGTTTACAAAAGTATTCCACGAAAGTGAGAAGAAGAATATCACATTAAGATTGACAAAAGAATTTGTTGTTGACCAAACATTTGAGATTGGTCACAGTGGTGTTAAATAAATCTAGGTCTATATTAATATTACTATCTATCGCATTGTAACACCTGCATGCTCTTACCAGAAAACTGTTTTGTCTGTAGTTGCAGTTCGATACATCATCGAAGAAGTGTGAAGCAAGTAATGCTTTCTTACATTTCTTATCCTAAATGATGGTGCACTAAGTCCTATCTGTTGTCCTGTGTGTTGTTCCTATGTGCTGTGTTGTTCGAGTAACTCGGGGCAGTCGATAGTACCGTTAGCTATTTTCATTAAGTACGCTGCTATTATGTCTGCTACGCGAACTACGAAATACAAATAATAATAATATAATATACTCGTACCTACTATTAATAGCTAATCTAAAGCTGTAAATTATAATAAAAAAAACTAGATGAATAGGTAAATTGAATAGTATATTAATACATAGCAGTTTGGTAATTCTCTTTATTTACAAAAAAAGAGATTTCCACCATCAGTTTCTATCACTTCCACTGTTTGTAAAATCTTCTCTTCTTCTTTCTTCTTTACTTGAACATAAGTCACATCTCTATGTGTTTCTACCTACACACCCTGTAATTGCAAACCATATCCTATATCCCTTTGTTGTTATACCATACCCGAAAAATAATCCTAATTTTCCTTTTGGATCCCACTTGCGTCTCTTTTTTTTCGGAATGTGAGCATGCACTTCTGTTCCAAATGTTTTATATAAAGTCGCCTTTTACAAAACAGTTCATAAGGAGTTTTTCCGATTTGACTACTAGAACCTGTCCTATTTATTGTAAAAACTGCATTACTCACTGCTTCCGCCCAAAATTCCTTACTCACTCCAGCACTAATAATTATCGTCCTTGCAGATTCTACAACCGTTCTCATCTCTCTTTCTATTCTTCCGTTTTGTTCAGGAGTATAAGCAACAGTTGTCTCATGAACAATTCCTTTCCGTTTAAACAATGATTCAACATCTCTATTCATAAATTCACCTCCTCCGTCTGATCTAAACCTTTTTACTTTATATCCGTGATGATTTTCAATAAGCTCTAAAAACTCTGCAATCCTATCCTTAGTCTCATACTTATTTTTAAGAAAATATATGAACCTGTAGTTACTGCAATCATCCTTCAGCAGTATGAAATAAGAAGACTTACCCAATGAACATTCACCTCCTCCGTCTGATCTAAACCTTTTTACTTTATATCCGTGATGATTTTCAATAAGCTCTAAAAACTCTGCAATCCTATCCTTAGTCTCATACTTATTTTTAAGAAAATATATGAACCTGTAGTTACTGCAATCATCCTTCAGCAGTATGAAATAAGAAGACTTACCCAATGAACATTCACCTCCTCCGTCTGATCTAAACCTTTTTACTTTATATCCGTGATGATTTTCAATAAGCTCTAAAAACTCTGCAATCCTATCCTTAGTCTCATACTTATTTTTAAGAAAATATATGAACCTGTAGTTACTGCAATCATCCTTCAGCAGTATGAAATAAGAAGACTTACCCAATGAACATTCACCTCCTCCGTCTGATCTAAACCTTTTTACTTTATATCCGTGATGATTTTCAATAAGCTCTAAAAACTCTGCAATCCTATCCTTAGTCTCATACTTATTTTTAAGAAAATATATGAACCTGTAGTTACTGCAATCATCCTTCAGCAGTATGAAATAAGAAGACTTACCCAATGAACATACTTCCATAGGACCACATAAATCTGCATGAATCAGCTCTCCTGGACTCTCTGCTCGACTGTTGCTGTTAGAAAAGGGTAACCTGTGCTGCTTTCCTTCAATACAAGATATACACTGATCAATCTGCCCTTCACAGTTAACATTATTGTGTAATATTTCTTTTACATGTTTGAAATTTTGGTGGGCTAACCTTTCGTGCCATGTACACAAACTTATTAAAGCAATTTCATTAGTATTGTCAGTTCTATTTTCAATTATAAATTCCATTATGTATAAGCTGCCTACTCGAGTAGCCAGTGCTACTACAGAACCATCACGTAAGAATTTACATTGCTTTTCTCCTGACATAACTGTATAGCCACTACACAATGAAAAAAGGTTTGCATGTAAAGTTGGAAGATAAAAAACATTGCGCATTACTGACTGTACATAAGTTGATCCATCAAATGCTAAAATGTGAATGTCTCCTATTCCTTCAACATTTAATATGTTACCATCTCCTACAATTACCTGTTGATCAATTTTCCTGTAATTACATAACAATTCTCTATTGTAAGTCATATGATCACTAGCTCCTGAATCCATAATAAAATTTAATTTATCTTGACCATTATACAATGGTTCCAGTACAATAAATGCCTTTTTACCTTTTGCTTTATTATTATCTATGGACTCACTACAGTGCTTTGCCCGATGTCCTATTCCATTACAACGATAACATTTCATGAGACTACATTCTGCTGCTAAGTGTCTGGGGCTCAAGTCTACTATTTGCCAAGAAAAATTGCTTAAAAACAATGCAATTATCATTTAATTAAGATAATTGCTAAAATCAGTAGTCTGCTAAATTATCAATAGTATTTCGATTGAATTACAATTGCCTCGTTTTAGAATTGTAGGTAGAAATGTGATCAGAGTTGCCACTAAAAATAAAGTTATTACTACCATGTATTTTACTTCAAAAAGATCACTAAATGACGACGTAAGTGTCAAAAATATGTCAGGTATGTGTCAAACGTACATTTTGATGTCAGATTTGGCGCTATACTAAGAATTGAGATTTGGCGTTATTTTCGATTCGGCAATTTTAGATCTCAGAAAAGTTGTGGTTAAATATATTTATTTCTCAATAGCTAACTTAGAAAAGATGGTTTTAGTGGAGAGAATCGAAGCCCTCCTTGATTACCTTGAGGGGGTAATCGGGAGATGGCTCTCGGATACCACAAATCCAAGGAGGGGCGTAGCCTCAGCAAGAGGTGTTGGGCAGATTGCGCGAGAATACTCAACTCAGTGAGTGCAAACTGCGCAACAAAAACGGCTGAGGAATGGAGAACGGTAAGCACAAAGAACAACACTTTTATATATAAAACTACGTTGCTATGTACCTATATACGTAGCTATGTATCTACCTATATAACATTAATTTTGTGATTTTCATAATACCTAATATAATATACTTGCTAAACTCGTTTTTGTTTTAGTATTACAATGAATTTAAATTCAAAACGTTGAAGAAAATAAAAGGCCAAAAGGCGGAGCAACGTGCTACAGGTACAGGTAAGTTCTTATGCATACATCATTTGTATTGATATATAGTTGATAAAATTAGTGTATGATATTATACTAAGTTCAATTTCCTATTAAGGTGGCGGAACTGCTAAAAAGTTCATTCTGACACCAACGCAAGAGAGGCTGTATAACATCTTGGGGCGAGATGTCGGCGATCCTCTGCCTGATGTCCGCCACAACCCTCTTTATGTATGTCTATATTTACAATTTATTCATTTGTAAACACATTTGATTTGAATGTTTCCCTGGCTTTGCATGTATTGGTGGCACACTAATTATTATAAGATTGGTCTTGTTGCTTCATTAATATTAATTTACTGCTTGAATTTTGTTTGATAGCATGGTGAAGCTTCACAAGCGCTAAATGCTGCACCTACGCATGACATGTAAGTTGTACCTACTAACAGTGTTTATTTATATGCAAGGTTGTTACAGTTTTAATATATTTATGACCTTCCCTAAGTAGTTTTGTGCATCCAGACTAATATTAAAAAAACATTTCTAACTCTGTCTGTCTGTTTGTTACCTAATCATGCCTAATTCTTGGTTTACGTGAAGAAAGTTGTGAGAATCAGCTAGTTTTTCATAAATATATAAACTTACTATATACTAATAGATCAAAATTTTTAGCAGTACAACAGCTCAGCAGGCAAACAATAATTTCTCAGGAGTGTGCAGTTGGAGAGGCCTACGTCCAGTGGACTAATATAGGCTGATGTTGATGATGATACAATGATTATGTAAATAAATATCTGAGAATGTGTCACTTATTATCCTTGTATTAAACATACAAAAATGTATTTGTTTTAGAGCTATAAATAGATTGGCTGCGGCAATAGAACGAGCTGTAGATAGGCTCAGTGAGCCTATCATAATTGTGACGAGACAGGAGGACGGAGCAGGAGCACAGAATAATGAATAGTAGGAGGATAATATTATGTTTGGTAAAATACTTCTATATACTATTAAAGTAATATAATGTTATGGAAGAGTCATAAAGGTGTAGAGGATATAGAGACCTAAGAGAATGTAAATCTCATCATCATATCTATAATCTTTTTAACTAGTTTCACCTGTCTGAAATAAAAAAAAGCAAGTGATAAATGTAAGTAAACTGCACTGCCTGGTGGTAAGCAATGATGTAGTCGAAGATGATGAACTCGCTAGACCTAGATAAGAATTGTCTTACTCTCAAGGGCTGACTGCTGCCAGGACACCGTAAGGTTATGGAGGCAGATTTTATCCTTAATGGTGGTAAGTTATTTTGGTAGCGAGTAAGGCAGAACATTGATCTAATATGCTCCTATTACCTGTGAACCGACCCAATTAATTATAAAATTAATTTATTTCAGGAGGATTCTGTGGACTGATTGAAGAGATATATGTATATGTCCAATTTTATTGTTAGATAATTCATAATAAAAAATATTTTATTACAAAAATTACTTTTTTTCTAATTTTATTGTTTATAATAAGTATTACCTAGGTATATAAGGTAAGTAGAATACAAAAGTAATGTAGTTAGGACATGTAATATCGAAAGGCTGTACATTCCATAGTGATTTTTGATATAAGATCTCTATATCGGAATTCCAATAATAATGTTAGAATGAACATAAGTATTCTTTATAAATGAGTACTTGTAAGTACTTATATTCTTTTAAATATTCTTGTAAGCAAAGCATGTTTTTTTCCATACTTATAAATTGTAATAATAAAAAGGTAAATTTTGTTCAGCAAGGCTTTATTAGGTCCTCTCCCTCCACAATCGGTTGACAATAAACTGTTGCAATGCTCGACCTTCAGCCAGCTCTGGATTAACCCGATTGCTTTGAGGGCTTTCAAAATGTACTTCTTCAACCTAAAAATAGAAAGTTATGGTCATGGTATAGGCAAACAAGCAAAGTTTACATTTTAGAAATACTAAATGTATTGCATGTATTATACCTGTTGTAAATATTCAGCATTTGCTTCTTCCATTGTGAGTAGAGACACAGGAATTCTGCCTCTATTTGCAATGTTGTGTAGGACACAACATGCATTGACAATTTTGCCTGCTTTTATTGGATTATAATGCAATGCACGTGCTGCAAGTAAACATCTAAAAGAAAACATATTTTTACCTTATTAATTACTATATAATTTGCACATTCTGTATTACTAGCGGATGTTATGTGCTAATGAGCCCTTTGAAACAAAACAAAAACTAATTTTCCACATCAGTTCGAGTATCTTTGATTAATACACGGTGATTATAATTCTAATTTCAGCACGGAGGTTCCGCTTGGGGTGTATTGTGCATTCCCCCCTGACAGCGACTAACCAAGCCATCCCAGCTCAGGATGACAAAACAGAAGTTTTATGAATTGTTGCAAATTATAAAACCTCATATAGAACTACAAAATACATCTTTTCGTCAAGCAATAGGTGCGGAAGTAAAAACTCATGGTGACAATCAGGTATGTATTTATTTATTCATTCATTAGTTACATAAGTAGTTTTAGATTTTAATCTGAATTGTAAGTTATTTTTCCATCTGAATTTATGAAATAACGATAGCGAAGCTGTGATTCTGGCTGCAGAATACTTTGAGATGGTTGTAGTATGTATTCAGTTTCGTCATCTGTCGTTATACTTTGAGATGGTTGTAGTATGTATTCAGTTAAGTCATCTGTCGTTGGTTGTTCTGAAGCAGCCGTAGATATCAAATTCTCGGAATCTTCTTGAACGAATTGTGTTTTATTGTTCGTCACTCGTAGCTCTGACGCAGAAGACGCAGGTCTTATATTTTCAGATTCTGCTTGAGATACGATAGAATATACTTGGTTTTTTACCTTTAACTGCAAATCAGGAGACAAATTTACAACTGTATCGGCCATGGCCTTAAAAAAGGAATGTATAGGATTAATGGACTCTACAGAAGATGAAGTTGATCGGTTATCTAAATATTTCTGCTAATCTGTATCTGTTTCTTTTTTCTGGCAGTCATGTTTAAAACATTACATTTTTTCATCACACAGTCATCATCATCACTCACAATAGTATTGTCGATGTTAGATTTTGAGGTTCTTTCCTGGAAATAAGGACGCAGAAACTCCATTTGACTTTCATATCGCCACTTTTTTATTTTTTTTGCTCCATCTCCGCTTTTTGATTTGTCTTTTGAGAGATCTGTGATAAGCGTCCCTTAACGCCTCCCATTTGTCTTTGCAAACGCTATCTGGAAAAAAAAAACATTATGTTGTTCTTTGTTTCAGGTTTTTGGCTAACGGGGACTCATTTAAAACTATCGGAGAAAGTTTCCGTTTAGGATGTACTAAAGTTCAAGAAATAGTACATACAACTTGCGCAGTTATTTGGTAAGTCTTGTCAAAAATAGTTATGCCTGAACCTACTGAAGATACGTGGAAAGAAGCTCAGAATGGATTTGCACAAAGATGGAATTTTCCCAACTGTATATCAGCGATGGACGGAAAACACATTAAAATACAGGCTCCCTCAAATAGCGGGTCATTATATTTCAACTACAAAAAGTATTTTTCAATAGTGCTGTTGGCATTAGGAGATGCAAATTATAAATTCAATTAATAGTTCATGTTGGAGAAATGGGAAAAAATAGTGATAGAGGAATATTTTCCCGATCAATTTTAGCAAGAAAACTAGAAACCAATACTTTAAACATACCAGGGCTTAAAACTATGCCAGGAACAAATTGTGAACTACCACATGTAATAGTCGGAGATGAAGCTTTTCCATTAAAATCTTATCTGATGAGACCATATCCGGGGACACAAGTACGTAATGAAGACACAGTTTATAACTACAGGCATAGCTGGGCACGAAGAGTTTCCGAAAATGCGTTCGGAATATTGAGTCAAAAATTTAGAATTTACTACCGACCTATTAACCTAAGCCCAGGAAACGGCGACAATGTGATTTTAGCCACATGTTGTTTACACAATTTTCTTAGAGACGATCCAGTTAATTTAACTAATGAATCACAATCCATCGGGCAATTACAATTGTCGGACCTTCCACGGGTTGGCGGTAATTTCACGACCAGCGCTTTCGAAGTGAGAGATAAATTTAAAAGTTACTTTAATTCCGACGTGGGATCGGTATCTTGGCAAAGAGATATGATTCGCGAGGAAGTCGGCTACAAAGGCAAGAATAAATGTATTGGAGTAAAACACGCGAGGGACATTTGTGAAGCTTTAGATATTAAATAAACATAATTATTAAAAACAAAAAGTGTTTACTTACCATTTACACCCATTAATGTACTTATTTCGTACCATATATTGATTTTTCTCACATGATTCATGTAATTTTCGTTTTCTCAATCATATAATTCCGGATATTTACTAACAAGACAAATTAATTTTTCGTCGTCCATTTTGTGGCGTCGCGTCGTTCGCTCGCGCGGTACGTGAGTGAACTGACTGGTCGCACCGCGCCTCTCCGCCGCCGCGAGCTATACCGCACTAGCAGCAGCGGAGCGGCGCGGCGCGGTTCGATGCGGGAAATATTCTCCAGGAGGCAACTACGCCGCGCCGCGTCGCGTCGCGTCGCTCCGCTGCAGTGCTACTGTAGTGCGTCTTATTTCTTAGGAAACAGTGGAAAGAATATTTTTCTGGCCGCGCCGCTCCGCCGCCGCGACGCGCCTCTCCGCCGCTGCGCCGCTCTAGTGCGTTTTCACCTTTACAGTTACTTCCTGTTCAATTAATCAATTATATTATGTCAACACTTTTATGGCAATACTTATATTCGTTTAGGTCGGTATTTCAGACTTTCTACGTTAATATTAAGTTTTTTCTCAAATATGTGTGAAAACTTTTAAATAGCCATAAGAACTTTTTTTTTCACATTTATATATTGTAACTAGCTGTTAGTTTTCCTTTGATAATGAAATAAAATAAAATAAATAAATTTCAACACATAATGTACAAGTGTTACAAACTAAGGGATAGTAAAACAACACAAATTTCTTTACAAATAGAAATTTATGTAGTGAAAGATTGCAAAGCTAGACTAAACCAATTGGAACGCCACTGTAACGCTATATTTTTGGTATAGGGATTTATTAAATCAAAAAACACGTAGGTGGCTGTTATCTTTATTGTAGAGTTTATTAAGCATCGAGATACCACATACGACCATGATTTACCTGCATGATTACCGCGAAATTAGCTGTGTTGCGACATCGTCCGAACACCGGTGGGAACGAGGGACTTGAGAGCCACTTTCCGTTAACACTTCGAGCGTTCGTGACCTATTTAAGTTTAATTTTAATATTGTGATTTTTAATTGAATTAAACTTATTGAAACTATTTTGGTTTTTTTTGCGCCTTCGCGGTCCGGTCTACTTAATTGGCGCAGTCTTATGGATAATCCTAGCGAACCGTTTCTCGAGTTCGCGAAGCTCCAAAATCGAAAACGTCACCCAGCAGAGCGACGACTTCGGGGTTCCAGAACCTGTTGACCAGACACGAGGCGTATCCAGACATAGATACTGCAAGATAGGCCGAAATGAAATTTTTGTAAGCGCATTAAAATTATTTTAGTGTCTTGCCATTTCTATAATTATATTGTGAGTGTAGTAGTATATTATTTCCAAAATTACCACCCATTCACGGGAAACGCTTTGTCTGATTTAAATAACATTTTCTGCTCTCCGATTCTTGCCGAATTTTGACGATAATGTTTATATAATGTTTCTTATGTTTATATATATAATGTTTTTACTAGATTCATTCATTTAAGTGACCAATTGGCAGAAGAATTTATAGATAAAAACCCGGAAAGGAAACTAAAGACAGCAGCATTATGTAACGGAATTAATTTTAAATAAAGGCACGGGGCCCGCAGTTTGTGTTATTAATTCAAATGGTATCCCGATTACTTGGCAAGGCATTCGTAGAGCACTAGTTAATAACTTTTCAGACCAACGCGATGAGGCCGCCCTCTACAACGATTTAGCTTTGTTAAGCCAAGGTCAAAGCACTCCTCAAGAGTTTTATGAAAAACGCCAAAATATTTTCAGCACGCTTATGACCTACATCGCGATTCATGAACCCTTATTGCCCCACAGTGGAGGCCAAACTTTAACTAGCAATACCGGGTAGGTCCAACTCCTAAAGTGCAGATTTTTCGCGCTGCACCCCCAAACTACATCCCTCAAAGTAACAACACATTTAGGATAAAACCGAGATATCCCGCGCAACCACCTCCAAAACCACAACCTATGAGCGGTGTTAGCCATTACGTAACAAAAACGCTACCACCGACATCATTTATGCGAGTGCATGATTGGACGAAATCAGGCAATCCACCCCCTAGCAATTATTTAACGTTTAGGGAGATGAACTGCAATTACTGCCAGTGCTGCAAAAGCTCCTGATTTACCAGGAGATTACATGATTTTAGGCCTAATCTCCTTGTCTACTGTTTTTTTTTGTAAATTGAGAAAATCTACTGATATTTAGGATTTTTTGTTTGGCTTATGTTGGCTACTATTGGTTTCATCACATCATATCGAACGGAACGTATTTGTCAGGCGAGGTGACTGTATTAATGGTGAGTTTGACTTATTTACCTATACCATTCACGTTCGTAGTTTCGTGTCTGTGGTGTGAGGTGTGATGGCGGCTCTTCACTTGGCCGTACTTGCCAAATACTCGTGTTGCCGTCCCTTTCGTTTTCTATGTCAAACGAAAGGGACGCGAATACGCTAAGCAAACACGCTAAACCAAGTGAACTGCCACCATAGTAGAGTCTGCTGTATCTAATCTATGTGACTATGTATTACTTATTCTGTGGTGTGGTCTGTGGTTGTGTGTTGTGTTGTTGCCGAGTCGAGTGAGCGAGCACTGAGCACATAGAGTAAAGTAATATATACGGGAATAGAGAGCCTTCTCTCGAGTTTTTCGTGTCGCCCGAATTTATAGACTGCGCCTAACGACATCTATTAGACATTCACCTGAACTACATACTGATATACCAACCTATATATAGATCCACACTATAAAAACATATATACCTATATAATGGTCGGTTTCTGAGGTTTTATTGAGTTTATCTACGCAATTGTACCGTTATTGAATAGATAAACTCTCAATAAATGTAGTCCGAAACCGGCCATAAGTAAACCATATTTATATTCTCTTTGAAGTAAACCAACATAACATGCACTTTTTAGTGTTTCATTTAGATTCACTTTTAACAAATAAAAAAATAATACAGTAGATAATTATTGCAATATTTACATTATCGGTAAAGTTGAATCTGTATAAAATACTAAAAAGTTAGAGGTACATGTAGTTTAAGTTTTACTTAATATTATACCTTCATTATGAGACTTTAATATTACATGTTTAAATTTGTGTACATTACTACACTACATATCAATATGATAGATATTATAATTAGGTTATTGAGAATAAAACAAAATAATTTCACGATTCACTTTTTGTTTTTATTGTGTTTATGCTTATTATAATATATTTGTGCACTCATTTTAATTTCATCTTCACCATCATAGGAGATCTTACCACTTAGAATTCGGTTAATAGACCGGCACCAGCTGTAAATTGTCACATTTATAATAAGATTTTCAAACAAAGTTTGAACACTGTTTTTGTGTTTTGTACAATTAAATATGGAATAATCTGTAAAAATATCGTTAAATGATTTTACATTGCGTTTCACATTGTTTATGTCTACATTTCTTTTTAAAACATTGACAGTAACATTTGAAATCTCATTAAAACATTTTATGCACTCCATTGAAGGATAGCATAGCCAATTTTTATGACAATACTCTTTTTCTTTAATAAATCCATGAGCCGGTATATGTTCGGACACAAATAATTGACTTCTACAATTTTTGCAAGTCTTTATAAGCTTTGAGCATTTTTTAAGGACCCAACCGCAAACATATGTTTTTTGGCAAATGCCTTCTATTATTTCATTTCGATTTAAAAGCTCCTCATTTAATTCTATTTCTTCTAATTCTTTGCTTTCTTCTGTCATGCCTTCATCAAAATTGCTATCGCATTCTTTAATAAAAAAATCAACAGATTGTATGAAGTTGCAAACATCTTCCTCACAGTTAAATTTTTTTGAATGTGAAGTACTGAAATTATTCAGTAGCAGAGATTTGAAGGCTCCCTCAAAACCAATCGTATTCGGAGATACGTTTCTAGCCCCTAAACTTCGGACACTACCAAAAAAAGTTTTCGATTGGGTCCTGATTTAAATTTCTGCATAGCATTGTGTCCAAACCATACTTTTCATGCACAACTTTCCAAATAGCCTGCATTCCTTCAATGGTTTTGATAAAAAAATTTACAGAAGGCACAACTTTTTCAACCACTCTTACTTTAGAATTGCTTTTCTTTTTCTCTAAAAATGTTACATGTTTTAAAAACTTGAGGCTGTCCTGCAACAGTTTATGATGAGGAGAATTCCTTTTAACCCCAGCCCTAAATGTTTTTCCATTTAATACACCAAATGTGTTACAATTTAGACTGTCAAATAAATTGTCCATAATTTTAACAAATGGAGTAATTTGATGACATGCCGGAGCTCTCCTCTCTAGGATGATGGATTACAATCCATCATCCTAGTCTCCTCTAGTAGTTAAGTGATGCGCTGTCACTGCAACAGTGTGGCTGAAAAGTTGAGTTGCACTTTTCACTTTCATTTTTTTTATTTTATCAGGGTTCACTTGTTCTTCCGTGATTTTAAGGAGATATCTCAGCTCTCCTTGAGACTTGTCCGCTTCGTAAAGTTGCTGAAAGTACTCCCACTTCAAAATTTTTTCCTTATTTCCATCATCATGGTCGACATATTTTAAGTCTTTAGTAATCAAATTATTTCTTATGCCTTTTATTAAATGAGGTACAATATAAATTGGGATTATCTTTGACATATTCACCATAAATATGTCGTTACGCCAGGCTTGCCCTTTTTTTATATATATTTCCTTGGTATCCTGTATGAGGCTATCAATGGCGCCGACATTCACAGGAATTTGGTCACACACAGTTGCCACTATCTTCAAGCCTGTATTTTTCACATGTTGCACTACTTTCTTTACACAACTTTTCAGTTCAATCTTATTCAGATTTTGGGTAAAGTAATAGCAACAGGCTGCTTGTAATTTTTCTTTATACCCCTAACCATAAAGGTGAGGGCGTGGTCAGCAATTTTTTTTTTCCTATGGTGGAAAACCCCTTTAACTCATCGTTATTTGCGTCGTAATGCACTTGCGGATTTATCGACATTTCGTCAAACATTAAAACGCATAGACGATCGTCGTCGTTCCATTCGGCAACAGAGTCGCGAATTTTTGTAAAAATGGGTTTGTTGACCCCTGGTCTAATCTTTATTTTTCCCAACAAATTTCTTAATGATTTGCTGGATGGTAATATAAAACTTTTGTGTAGTAAAGTATATGCCCTTGGACTCCGTTTGTAAAAAGACAATGATAAAATTTTTTCTTCAAGTGTGAAGCGACGACCCTTTGGTTTCTTTTTTGTTTCACGGAACTGCATTCCAGTAAATATTTTGGCTGGTACGGTCATATTGGCCGTAACAATTTGAAAGGCTTTACTATTAGAGAGTTTTAATGCAGATTCCAGTCTGGATTTGAAACATTTGTTAGTTTTCCTTAATCTAAGGATTTCTCGTCGCAAATTTCTGGTTTTCCTTTCGGTCTCTTTATAATAAGATAAGCCAAAAGTTTTCTTTCTGGAACCTGGAAATGAATGTTTATAGAATTAAAGTTATTATTTTATTAGGGAAATGAACATACAAAAATTTCCCAGCAGGGCTATCGGACTATTTTGTCTTTCCACCTATCCGTGTTTTGTTTGGTTTGTTGTGGACCGCTGCTCAGACATGTTCATTTCGATTAGAGATCATGAAATATTTGAGCGTGTGTACGTGAATTTTTGTCAACTTTTAAAAGCAGAGGTAACTAATGTCAGTTGTAGACAGACATTTTCTTAGCACTTTTAATCAATTAATTTAGCAGTCGGCCCTAGAAACGTTAACCTTACTGATAAGTATAATCTTGTGTGTAATAAAGTATAATACTTTTCATAACATCTTAGTTTTCCTTTGCTATTTTGGCCACATATTATTATATTACTAACATCATGAACAAAGCTTTACATGATAGCAAATAAAAACTTCATTTATTTACAGTGTACGTATAAAAACGTTATGTATATATGTATTTTTGAGGGCCCGGTGGCGTAATCGAGACAACGGTCGGCTTTGATGCCAGAGGTACCGAGTTCAAACCCCGCCGTGCATCAATGGATTTGTCTATCGAAAAATGTATGTGCGCTTTACACAGTGGCCCTCCGGTGAAGGAAAAACATCGTTAAAAAACCAACAACCCCCGCATGGTGGTAGGACACTATCTAGTGTCCGCCTGGCCAGCTACCACCCTCAAGTTAGAAAATCTGTCACCAAACATCTAATGTGTTCCGTCAGCTATCCTTGAGAGCCAGTTCCCATTCTAGGCCTAGCGTGCTTACCATCTTCGACCGCATCATCACTTACCAACAGGTGAGATAGTGGTTAAAACGCTAGCATATAAAGTATTTAAAAAAAAACCATGTATGCCCCCCTTTAAAATTTTATATTTTTTATTTTTGTATAAAAATTGGAAAGCGGTTTACAGCATACATCTACCTACCAAGTTTCTGTGGTCCTAACAGTTTCGGAATAAAATGGCTGTGTCATACGGACGGACAGACAGACAGACATGACGAATCTATAAAGGTTCCGTTTTTTGCCATTCGGCTACGTAATCTTAAAAACAGACTTCACATGCCACGATAGTCAAAGTAGCCAGTAGCTATAAGCATGTCATCAAAGTATATAATTTGCTTATATCATTTATTTCCATATCTCCAGTGATAATTGTCAGATCTCTATAAAATTGACCAATAAGAATGGGACCAAACGGGAGGCATAATCTCTCAAACAAAAAAATATTTTTTATATCGGTTAAGATTTGACGCATGACAAACAAACATGAAAAAAAAAACAGTCGAATTGAGAACGTCCTCTTTTTTGTGAAGTCGGTTAAAAAGCTCGTACTCTTCAAACGGCTGAACAGTGAGATAGTGGTCAAGTACTATTGGCCCGATATAAAATAAACTGGCCAAGTGCAAGTAGGACACGCACTCGTAGTGTTCCGTACACTACAATATTTTATAAGATCGATCAAAAAATACCACTGTAATTTTTCGCCGGCAAAAAATTTACTTTGTTTTTCATAGTGTTTGTATGCATGACAAAGTTATATTTGTGGTTTTGAAAATGTGCTATATCTCAAAACTGCTGACAATAATATCTTGGTCAAACCAATTTTCGTTCAAATTAGATATCTACAGCATATATATTTTATTAAATTTTTAACGTTCTTATTTTAAAAGTTATGAGGGGTACACACACAAAATACCACTTTAGAAGAGTATACGATTGAATTTGAGAAAAAAATGTTTTACGAACCTCAATGTCATTTTTAAAGACTACAGATATCCCGCAAGTATAGGTTTGATGATAATTTTATTTTTTTGTTTCAGTACCATATATGTTACCCCTTAATCATTTATTTTTATATTTCTGTATAAAATCGTAAAGCGGTTCACATAATACATCTACCTGCCAAGTTTCAACTGTGTAGTCCTAATTGTTTCGGAATAAAGTGGCTGTGACATACGAACGGACAGACAGACATGACGAATCTATAAGGGTGGTTCCGTTTTATGCCATTCGGCTACGGAACCCTACAAATTCACGTAACACTTGTTATTTACCTTGCTTATTATTTGTTTTAGATGCTTTCCCACAAACTTGTTGAGCTGTAGGTTGTGTGGTCATTTTCCTTTTTTTTATGGTAGGACTGCAATAATCATGGTCCCTCATAACGCTGGTGACCGCATCTGATATAAAAAAAGATACTTAATAATTTGATGTTTAATGAAGTAAATGCTTCAATAATATAATAAACATAAACATTTATAAATACAATACCTGGCAGGCATAGTGTCTTAGGCGGGGCATTATTCTGGCTTGGCATATTACTTTTCCCTGCAGATCCTACTTCAGCTTCCAAGCTAATAATTTGCTCCTCATGCGGTCCTGAAAAAAAGTTTAAAATATTGTTTATGCATGTTAGATAAATAACCAAGTTTTGTAAAGTTTTTTAAGTTGCCAGATATGTAGCAGAAAGTTAAATCAGGTAAATATATATGTGATGCTCATTGTTGAGAATACAAGACAATTAAATAACATAGATAGATAAATAGATGAACACTTTATTGCATACCAATAAACACATTATAATCTAAGAAAAAGAAAAACTAATTAGGTGTGAAAATGGGCGGCCTTATCACAAAGAGTGATATCTACCAGACAACCTTTGGATGGACAGGAGCTAGTTTTGAAATAAATTATAAGTAAAAACTATTTTTAAAAAACAAGCTTTTATCTGGGACAATGAACTAAAATGTTAAAAATAAATTCTAGTAAGTATTTGGCGTGTAGGTACCATTGCGTACAGTTGTGCGTATCCAGTTTCAAAACATTTTCGGTTGCAAGTGTCGATTATTTTTCTAACCAATCAGATGAGCCAAAACAAAAAATAAAATTCTTACCAATCAGAAGAGCCAAAACCAAAAACAAAACATAATTTTTGGCTTTGTCCCTTCTTGTCATTGGTCAACAATGTCAACATAGACATAAGCGAGATTTGCTTTTGACCACCGCTTTGCGAATGTCGTCGCTCCACCTGGTCACAGGGCGTCCTACGCTACGTTTACCGATTTGCGGTCTCCACTCTAGAACCAGTCTACGGAGGCTTCCTTACCAACTCTTCAAACTAGGTTATAAGACAAACTTAACTGCAGCAACTTGCAGTGCCCTAGGCCGAAGCCTAGACACTATTAGTGCACCAACCGCAAATAAAAAGTTTGTAATTGTAGATGTGGGGGCACAGTAGGTAGAGCTGACGCGACATAACATGTAACGTCGCCCGCGTCCCGCATACCTATTGGCCCACCGGCAGTGGTTTCCCGGACGCGATATAGGACAGATGTCTTGACAATAAACGTAGTGCATATGTAACCACATCTTGTTATTTCTTCCCTCACACCAAATGAGAGAACACGCTATAGTAAGGGTAGTGCAGAGGTTCCCCTACAAAGGTACCTGCACACACCCCATGCTGGTGATCACCGCACACGGGTGATACCGCACACTGGTGACCCTCATACCTCAGTTGCGTTGTGGAGTGGAATGAATAGTGTACGTGAACATTAAATTGTGAAACATTTTCGTGTATGGAACATTAGCAGCGGACGGACGGGAAGCCATTCCCCGTCGACCACTACTCCGTCGGGTTAGTACTACAGCTTCATCATGACAACACCACCAACATTGCAGCAACCTTCGGCGGACCTCGCCGCTATCAGCTTGTCAACGAAATTGCCTGAATTTTGGACTGATATGCCACGCATGTGGTTCGTCCAATTTGAATCCGTGTTGGCTCCTCAGAAGCAGTCGGAAGTTACTAAATATAATTTAGTAGTCGCGAAATTGGGAAAAGAAGCGTTACAGCAGGTCAGTGACTTACTTTCTTCGCCACCAGAGGAAGATAGATATGAGAAACTAAAAGAACGTTTGCTTGCCGTTTTCGAGGAGAGTGCTGAGCGGCAATTTCAAAAACTTGTCGGTGAAATGGACCTTGGACAACAAAAACCATCGCAGTTACTTAGGCGGATGAGAGAACTTGCGCACAACACACAAGTTTCGGATGATGCTCTTAGAAAATTATGGTTAACTCGATTACCATCAAGCGCTAGAGCCGTACTCACCGTGAGTCAAGATTCTAAGTTGGATAACTTAGCAATGATGGCAGACAAAATTGTAGAAAACCTGAGAAGCGGAGAAATTGCAGCCGTGTCGTCAGGAGCAGACTCTACATTAGTCCAGCAAATTACCAACATGACATTGGAGTTGCAGCACCTACGGGCAGAAGTTAGTGAAATCCGAGGTCGTAGTTACACTCGAGGTAACCAGAGACGGAACTTCAGATACCGTCCGCGATCCAGGACACCGCGAAGGACGCCACAAAGTCCTGATTGGTTATGCAAACATCACTTCCGGTACAAGGAAAAATCTAGAGCTTGCGAATCTCCGTGTAGCTGGGACAAGCTACACAACCAGGGAAACTAGAGCCGATGCAATCAAGTGCGGTGGAAGGTTGCATCTCTCTATCGGATAACCATCGCCTCAGTGTCACCGACTACAAAACCGGACTAAACTTTTTAATAGATACAGGTGCCAACGTTTCTGTTATACCAGTGCAAAAAGTGAATATAAATAAACGTCGCGAGTGCGCGTATAAGCTTTTCGCAGCTAATAATACTGAAATTAATACGTACGGTACTGTCGTGTACGAACTAAATTTAGGTCTACGTCGACCATACAAGTGGACGTTCATTATTGCTGACGTGAAGCAGGCTATATTAGGAGCAGATTTTTTAAAGACTCATAAGTTATTAGTAGATTTGTATAGCAGAAAATTGATAGATAGTGTTACCAACCTGCAAACGGAAGGGACCATCACCAGGTATGACGAACCTTCGTTATCTAGTATCCAAGTGGATAACCCGTATCGTGACTTATTAGAAAAGTACTCGGATATTACTAAACCTATTTGTTATAAGGATGTGAAACCTTCACATTCTGTATGTCACCACATCGAAACAACAGGTCCACCGGTACATGCGAAGGCTAGACCTTTAGCCCCGGATAGATATAAAAAGGTGAAGGATGAGTTTATGTACATGCAGGAACTAGGTATTTGCAGGCCTTCGAAAAGTCCTTGGGCCAGCCCACTGCACGTCGTGCCCAAGAAAGACGGTTCTCTGCGACCCTGCGGTGACTATAGGCAGTTGAACGCGGTAACGAAACCTGACCGTTACCCAGTACCACGCCTTCAAGACTTCACATTTGGATTGGCAGGTAAGAAACATTATTGTCGAATTGACATTAATAGAGCGTACCATTTGATACCAGTATTTTCAGAAGATATAGAAAAAACTGCCATAATTTGTCCTTTTGGCCTATTTGAATTTCCATTTATGAATTTTGGACTCAGAAATGGTGCACAGACATTTCAGAGATTTATGAATAATACTGTTCTGCAGGGATTGGAATATATAACGGAACATGGAGAAGAGTCATATCTCTTTTGTTATATCGATGACGTCATTTTAGCCTCAGACTCCGAGACTATTAGTAGAAAACATCTGAATGAGCTTTTCAGAAAGTTCCAAGAAAACGGTATGACTATTAATTTTAAAAAATGTGTATTTGGTGAACCTGAAATAGATTTTCTCGGTTACAGAGTTACGTCAGAAGGAATACACCTACTAGAAGAGAAGGTGAAAGCTATCAGCGACTACCCCCAAACCGGAAACCGTTGAGCAGCTAAGGCGATTCCTTGGTATGACAAACTTTTATAGATCACATTTACCCAATGCAGCAGAACATCAACCAGAGCTGAATAAATTTCTTCACAATTCGCGAAAGAAGGACAAAACAAAAGTTGCGTGGACACCAGAAGCCGATACAGCATTCGAGAAATGTAAGGTAAGCTTACAAAGCGCCGTTACTTTGTCTCACCCTGTACCTAACGCTCCATTATCCCTAATGACAGACGCATCTAATACATGCGTAGGAGCAGTATTGCAACAGAAGATAGGAGATCAATACAAACCTTTAGGTTATTTTTCTAAAAAGTTGTCGGACACTCAGAGAAAGTACAGCACATACGACAGAGAACTACTTGCGATATATATGTCTTTAGTTCATTTTCGCAGTATGATAGAAGGTAATCAGTTAACTATCTTTACGGATCACAAACCTTTGACTTTTGTATTTAAAAAAGTAGGTTCCGATCGAGAAACAACTAGAAGAACCCGACAATTATTGTACATCAGCGAGTTTACAAGCGATATACAATACGTAGGTGGTAATTCTAATCCAGTAGCTGACGCGTTATCACGGGTTGAGTCGATAACATGCCCGACAGTTGTAGATTACACTGAGCTTGCAGTTGCGCAGGAAACCGACTCGCAACTTGCGCAATTCTTAGAAACAAATGTAACAAATAAACATTTACAACTAAGACGTATTACGTTTCCAGGCAGCACGATTCCGATCTTATGCGAAACGTCAAGAGACCATATTAGGCCATACCTAACAGATAAATTTCGACGTATAGCTTTTGATAGTGTTCATAACATAAGTCATCCAGGAAAAAGGACGTCGCGAAAGTTGATGTCGCAACGTTATTTCTGGCCAGGTATGAATAGGGATATCAATAAATGGGCTCAGTACACAAGTAACTAGACACACTGTATCTGAGCTACAAAGTTTTCCAGCTCGAGATAGATGGGAACAGGTACACATAGATTTGACCGGTCCATTTTCGATTAGTGATCAAGGTTACAAATACTGTTTAACTATGATAGATCGTTTTACACGATGGCCGGAAGCAGTACCTTTAAAAGATATCACAGCCGAGATTGTACCTAAAGCTTTTTACGAAAATTGGATTTGTAGATGGGGATGTCCAATTTATTTGACTACAGATCAAGGTAGACAATTCGAGAGCGAACTATTTCACAGTCTCATGAAAATGTTAGGTATAAATAAAATAAGAACAACACCTTATCATCCTGAATCAAGGCGGCAATAGCCCAATGGATAGGGTGTCGGACTGGCGATCGAGAGGTCGTGAGTTCGATCCCCACCCCACCCATTGCACTATTGACGTGAACCCACTCCAGACACAAGCATATTTAGCTTAGTTGGAGGAGTTAACAAGAATACTAGTAATGTGCAACCCACATTGCGAGTAATCTTTTAAAAAAAAAAAAAAAAAAATCTAATGGCATCATAGAAAGATGGCATAGGTCAATGAAAGTAGCTATCACTTGTCGTTTAACTGACAATTCGTCGTGGGTAGATGAATTGCCGTCAGTCATGTTAGGACTGAGAGCAGCGACCAGGAGCGACAGTGGACTCAGCGCAGCAGATGTAGCGTTTGGTCATACGCTAAGGCTGCCAGGAGATTTTTACGGACAAGTAAGTAATGAATCTTGTGATATGTATACTTACGTCAGTAAATTGCGTAATGTTTTAAATAGCTTGAAGCCTATGTCGCGACCAGCGCGGGACTCGCGTAAAATATTCGTGCATGAAGATCTTAAGGACTGCACATATATTTTCATTCGTAGGGACATGATGAAAAAGTCGCTTAGTCCTACTTATGATGGCCCATTCCGAGTGCTGAGTAGAAAAAACAAAGTGTATGGGATACAATTTCCGAATAGAGTAGGTTACGTATCCATAGATAGGTTAAAACCAGCATATGTGTTAGATGATAAGTTAGAAAGTAATAATTTAAGTGTAGACAAACATAATGTTGTTACGCAAAATGAACCTGTGACTGTTGACCAGGCAACCACTACTCTCATGGCGCAAAAAACGCGCAGTGGACGTGTTATCAAACGTCCGGTAAGGTTTTGTCTCACTTAATGTAAAGCTAAGCGTAGCTATAAATTGTTTACAGTTGTAGAAATATAATGCATGGTAGTGATTATAAGTTTATATCGCGTTCAGTTTTATCACTCATAGTATAACACAGTCTTTATATGTAATTGACTTGCAAGTAAATTTCGTAATATGTTAAAGGAAGTAGGTAAATAAAATGTCAAAGTATGCAAACTTATAAGTTTTAATAGGTAACAATTTTGTTCATTACTTTTTGTATATTCCTAGGGTACACACTTATAAGTTTTAATAGGTAACAATTTTGTTCATTACTTTTTGTATATTCCTAGGGTACACAGTACCTAACTTTTGTTTTTAACTGAAATTGAGTATAAAAATTACATAAAAATGTGTCGATCATATGTTAAACAAGAAGATATAATAATAGCGCAAAACGGTGCTAACAGTGCCACCCAGTCCACCATAGAGCAAAAAATTCAATTGTTCGGAATAGTGATAACTACGTTGGTAGCAATTTTCTTTCTGGTGATGTTATGCTACATATGTAAGAGGTGCAGTAAAAGTCCAAAAAAATGGGCTCGTAGAGAGATGGTATCAGCCGTGTCACTGACAATGGTAGATAAAACCGGTCAGCCACCGACACCAACGCCAAGTCAAAGTGCAGGACCAGCCCAACCGTTGCACTATGCATAAAAATATTCGTTAGACTATAGTTTCTAGTACTATGAATGTAGTGATAAAATGTGACATTTTGCTAACATAACTTTTATGTTATGAATATATTATAATGTTGTTATATACAGCAGTTACAATATTTGTGGTTAAATACAATTATTGGTTTTGTTCCGATATAACTCAGTTTGTTCATAAGTGTTTCCTACTTACGTATTAAAGTGTAAGAATGTTGTTAAAATAACTTGTATAAGTACAATCAGTTTGCTTCATATGTAATGTGAGAACATACTCAAGGCCTGCCTTCGTTGTTTTGCTTACATGACAAACTACATTGTACGCTGTATGGAATGTAAGCAAAAATTGCTATGTATAAAATAAGGCAGAGTGTTGACAGTCGATTTAGTTATTAAAATTTTTATTTGAAAATTTTTTTTTAGTAGAAGGAGATGACTGTGGGGGCACAGTAGGTAGAGCTGACGCGACATAACATGTAACGTCGCCCGCGTCCCGCATACCTATTGGCCCACCGGCAGTGGTTTCCCGGACGCGATATAGGACAGATGTCTTGACAATAAACGTAGTGCATATGTAACCACATCTTGTTATTTCTTCCCAACTGAGAGAACACGCTATAGTAAGGGTAGTGCAGAGGTTCCCCTACAAAGGTACCTGCACACACCCCATGCTGGTGATCACCGCACACGGGTGATACCGCACAGTAGATTAGATTTTTTGTTATTAAACTACATATTTACGGTTTTTAGATTATTATTAGTTTTTATTTATTTATATCTTATAGGCTTGCGTTTGACCACTATCTCAGCTGTTGGTAAATGATGATGCGGTCGAAGATGGTAAGCACGCTAGGCCTAGAATGGGAACTGGCTCTCATGGATAGCTGCTGGAACACATTAGATCTTTGCCGACAGATTTTCTAACTTGAGGGTGGTAGCTGGCCAGGCGGACACTACATAGTGTCCTACCACCATGCGGGTGTTGTCGGTTTTTTAGCGATGTTTTTCCTTCACCGGAGGGCCACTGTGTAAAGCACACATACATTTTTCGACTAGGAGTAACTATTATATAATCTGTGCCCACTATTATATAATTAGTACTCGTAAGTAGTAAAGAGTCGAGATAAGTAAATGCATCATAATACAAATGTTGAAATATCAAAAACGGCTCGGCCGATTTCGTTAAAATTACAATGGGATCACCTTGGAAACGTACCCTACCCATTAAAAAAAGAAACATTCAAATCCGATTACAATTGACGGAGTAATCGCGTAACATACACAAAAAATACATACAAAAGAATTGAGAACCTCCTCCTTTATTGGGAAGTCGGTTAAAAATGTTAAAAAAATATATGCTGTAGATCTCAATATACACTTTCAACGAAAATTGGTTTGAACAAGATACAGTCAGCAGTTTTTGAGATAGCACATTTTCAAAACCGCAAATATAACTTTGTTGTTCATACAAACACCATAAAAAACAAAGTAAATTTTTTGCTGGCGAAAAATGATAGATGATGATGAGTTATTAAATCCTCTACTATGTCACGGAACCATACTAGTACGAGTCCGAATTGCACTTGGCCAGTTTATTTCCTTTGAGGTACGGAACCCTAAATATGAGAATGTATTATTAATATATATTTATATTTATTCATGTGACATAGTAGTCAAGCGCTTGTATCTGCCTTAAAAAAAATGTATACAATACCTGGCAGGCATAGTGTCTTAGGCGGGACATTATTCTGGCTTGGCATATTACTTTTCCCTGCAGATCCTACTTCAGCTTCCAAGCTAATAATTTGCTCCTCATGCGGTCCTGAAAAAATTGTTTATGTATGTTAAATAAAAAAATTAAATTAACAAAGTTAAATCATCTTTTGCCAAATACGTAGCACAAAATTAGGTCAGGTAAATATATATGTGTTGCACATTGTTGTGACTATAAGTATTTTACATTATGTAATGCAATAATTATAGCTTCAGTATATAATTTTAACCCATGTGGTTCTTTCCGTTGACCTAGAATCATGAAATTTGGCAAGAAGCAAGGTACAAATAAAACAAGTTGAAAATTAAACATACATATGAGCGCTCATAAAATTTAGGAGTCTAGCTTAATTGGCACCAACCTTAAATAAGTTAAATAAATAAAATTGTGCTGTTGTGTGATTTATTTTATACGTAGTTAACCGAACTACAAAGTTAAGTTTGTCCCTTAACCAAGTCTGAAAAGTTGGTATGGAAGCCTCGGTGGGCGAGTCCAACTCGACTTGGCTGGTTTTTTCTGTTATGATGTATAAACAAAAAAACTTTATTATATATTTAACTTAAATCAAAACTTTTTTTTTATTTAAAATAAACCTCTTTCGAATTTGAAACAAGTAAGTAAATCAAAAGAGTTTTTTGAACAAAAATATAATTTGCAGATTCATCTCTATATAGATGGATTGATAGAATGATGGAATAGAATAAAATGATGAATTGATAGAAAATGCAAAAGCAAAGGAGCTTGGCTTGAACTTCATTTGAAAAAGTATCAATATTGAGAACCTCCTCCTTTTAAGGAGTCGGTTAAAAATGAGCAAAGCTCGGTCTTCCAGATAATAACTAAACATTTAAGTATACAGTACCTGACATGCACAATGCAGCAGACGGGACATATGTTTTGGCTTGACATATTACTATTCCCCGCAGATAGTTCTTCAGCATCCATGCAAATATTTTGCTTCTCATATGTTCCTAAAATATTGAGTATAGATTAAAATAAAATTACATTATTGTAAATATGAAGTATTATAAAATGAAGTACATTTAGTAATAAATCCACCAGACAAAAATAAGTCACCAATCTGTTCGCAGAGTAGTGCCAGCCAGTATGGAAGACGGTTTGGAATAGTTATGTGTGTGGATTGTGGTGGAAGTGGATTGGACTAAAGTCTGATGTCCTCCTGCTCCACAAGATAAGTGTTTTATAATTACACTATAATAACGCATTTGTTTGCTAGATTATAACTGTTGGTGGAGGATTATGGAACTATGGTGTTATGAAAAGTATTATACTCACCAGGAAGGTGCAAACTTGGTATTGCTAAAGCATTCAAACGATTGTTGCGATTCCGATGGCAGTCTTTAAAATGTTTGTCGCATACTTTCTAGGATATATCTCTTCATTTGATAAGTTTTTGAGCTGATCACCGGCTAACTCAACCCAGGTACGAAACCTCTCTGGAAACTCTCTAGGGTTTAGGAAACTATGAACTGTGAGACCTAGAATAGAAAAAAGATAAATTTTAATAAAATACAAAGTATAGAAGATGTATGACAATTCAATATAATGGTACCATCAAACTGAACTGATGATGAAGCCGGGGTATAGGGAGTGGTGTAGCTAGATTACTATATGCTAAAAAAGTTCTTAGCTCGAAGCGAAGTTCCATTTTCTATCAGAGAATGAAATGCTTACCTTTGGTCACACATCCGAAAACACAACGTCTAGAGGACGGCATCACGGCGTCGATCACAACATATAGATAAAAGCGTCCGTATCGCGAAATCACAAAACACCTGCAACCATGAAGTTTAAAATAAATGAAAACGTAGGTTACAGACACAACAGTGACTATTTTTATATGAGTACGGAGTACGGAGGAGAAATTACTTGACTCAACGCACAATTCGACGTATTTTCGTATATCCACTGTTTAGCTTTCGCAAAAGTAGAAACTGTGAAAACCGTTGAATTGAAACTTTTGTACTCAACAGCAGCAACCATTGCAACCAACCAACACGTGTAGCAAAAGGTGAAGTGACATTTGAGGTGTTGACATACTTGACATTGACAGCCAAGCCAAGTAGCAGAAGTAGTTTAGGTGAACGTATAATAGATGTAGCTAATGAGGCGTCTAAACGGGCCATATTTTACGACAATTTGTGGCTGCAATACTGTGGCCGGCAACATTGCTAGCAATACCAGCCACACTATGCAATATTTTAAGGATGGCCCGGCATTATAGCCACATATTTTTTGGTATGTCAAAATGTTTTTATGTGTTGCCGGCGTGTGGCCGAACGATCGCCTCGCAATCGAAAATACTGCAATATATCTGGGCCATCTATATTGTTCTTCTGTTTTACTGTATATGCGCGTCCCTTTCTCCCTGCGACGTGAAGTACTATGCGTTTCACTTTCTGCGCGACGTGAAGTGTGCTGCGAGTGCTGCGACGTCCATCAATACAGCTGTCATTCTTGTCAAAGATAATGTAAATGATTCTTGTCATCTTGTGTTGTTTTGAAAATAAATTAAAATGACTTGGTCTAATGAGAAGACTCTTGACTTTATTAATGAAGTGCAATTACATCCTGAAATATGGAATGTGGAAACAGGAATGTATAAAGACAGAAATGCAAAAAAAGATGCATGGTCTATTGTTGCTAGTAAGTTTGATATATCAAGTGATGACGCTTACAAGAAATTCCGAAGCCTGCGAACTTATGTGAAGAATGAGGAAAGAAAAAAGAATAAAAGTGGTAGTGCTGGCGGCAAACAAACAAAATGGTTTGCTTACGATGCGATGTCGTTTATTCTTAGTCAAGATACTCCAAATACAGGACTGGATAGTGAAAATGCAACAGAAAATGTATTTACCTATATTTATTAATAGATTATGGCTTTCCTAAATATTTGTCCTGCCATGCCACTCGTCCCCTCTCTGTCATAAAATAATGCATAAATTCATCTCTAATCGCTTTTGCTCTCATTGTTGAGTTCCTTCCCAATACTCTTAAATCTGTTAAACGCTCTCCCATCAGCTTGCCATGATCCTGGGATCACCGTTCCAAGGTCAATATCTTCCCTGTCAAAGGTCCCAGGTGGTGAATATAAAGCTTGTGCTCTTTATTATATTTAGTATTTCGTCGCAAAAAGTTATGTAAATATGCACAAGCCATAACTATATTTTGTACACCTTTCATCTCAACATTGATAGTAGTATGTAGTATACGAAAAATTGATGCCAAAATTCCAAATGAGTTTTCCACAATTCGGCGTGCTCTAGATATTCTGTAGTTACATACTCGCTTGGAGATCCTATGTTCAAATCTACAGTATAGGGCTTGCAAATATTTTCGGTTAAGGGAAATGCATCATCTGCCAAGAAAACATATGGTGTAGATACTTCTCGACCCGGAAGGGGTTCACAATGTGGTATGTCAAGATTTTGGTTGAGGAGTGCTTGCCCAAAAGCCGTATGCCTAAAAACTCCCCCATCGGATATTCTTCCCTGAACTCCAGCATGTACATACAAAAAATTGTACCTTGCGTCTGTTACCGCGAATAGCACTATGCTAAAAAAATGCTTATAATTAAAATATTGAGTACCACTGTTGGGTGGACAAATAATTCTAATGTGCTTGCCATCCATTGCACCCAAACAGTGAGGAAAATTCCAACGGTCTTCAAAATCCTTTGCGACTTGTTTCCATTCAGTCGCTTGTGATGGCATCTGTAAAATAAAGGTTCCTTTTTAATTATATTGAATATTTCTTTCGTTTTCAGGGGACTGAAGCCCAAGAGACTAATAGCATTGCTGACCAAGAGGTACTTTCAGAAACAACAGACTCTCTGCTTTCCTCTGTTCCCTCTCCAAAACCACGTGCTTCTAAGAAGTCCAAGACTGCAGATCCCATTTTGGAAAAGGCTCAAAACATTATACTTGAAGCAGGTGAAAAAAGAAGAAATGAATTTGCTGGTTTCGCAGAGCATATAGCAAACAAGTTAAGTAAATATGATGACTATACCCGTGCTCAGGCAGAATTCAACATAATGAAAATTTTATTTGACTGTGACATGGGAAAATACAGAAATCCAGCTTCGTTTACACAGAGTCCTGCTGGCGATAGTGGAGAAAGAGCTAGCACTTCTGAATCCCAATATTCAGAGATGTCCCAATACATATCACTACAAAATACTCGGCAGCCTATGACTCAAGAATATACCGCTCCTTATCAGTCTCCACCACAACAGTATGCTGATCTACACCACACCCAGTTAACTGGAAATATTGCTTATGAAGAACTTGTGACTCTAACTGTCAATAGTGATTCGCAAATTCATTGATTCTATGTCGAACAAAAATAAATGTGCACTTAATAAATACTTAAATATTTACTTGCCTTTATGTATTCCTTTAAGCCTTCTATTAAGGCTTCACAAACCTCTGGGACAATAGTTGAAATTGAATAAGCGGACACTCTGAAAAGGTACATTAAACTCTTGAAAGAATCTCCAGTCGCTAAATACCGTAGAGTTATTGCTAATCTTGTAGTCACAGGTATTGCATTTCTCATGTTTGTATCTTGCCTTTGTATGTTTGGTCCAATTCTGTTCACAAGAAATTCGAAGTCGCTCTTAGACATTCTTGTAAAATTTTTAAATAAGTATTTATCCAGCATTAATTCCTTGTCTACGGAATCCAAAGTGTCACGCCTATTTAGGTAGGGTCGAATCCACATTCGTCTCCTTTTTTTTCGTTTTTTTGCCAAAACAATGTAAGCGGCTGCGATGAGCGTCATTTCGTCGGCCATTGTTGCTGGATTGTGTGGCTCGTTAAAGGGTTCTGAATCAAAGGCCATACTATTGCAGCCATATTGCAACATGTTGCCTGCAATTGATTGCTCAGCCATAAAGTGCACTAAAATGTTTTTTTGATGGCTGGGCAATGTTTGCTAATAATTGCAGCCACAAATTGTCGTAAAATATGGCCCGTTTAGACGCCCCTTAATAAAAACTACGAGAGGAGACAATAGGCGACTTTCCGACCCCTGACTGAGCAGTTGCGATTTGTTAAGAGTTTTGTTATAACTTATGAGAATTGTGAGTTGAAACTTGAAATCAGTAAAATAATAGCTAGGGGTGGTTTGGTGTGTGTGTCGGAACTAACAATCTAATCTAACTTTTGTTTTGTTTGGCCTTTTCTCTTTTTGCACGGTGTGGTTGGTTTTGTTTGGGCGGTTGTTAGTACTTAAACAAAAAAATGGCCGGGGCTGAAAAAAAAAAATACATGCAGAAATTCAAAGACGAATGGCTTCAAATGGAATGCTTTAAACCTTGGCTTTCAACAAGCAACAAAGGTAATACCTTCGCGTATTGTAAATGGTGTAGGTGCGATATATCGGTCGCTAACTCCGGCAAGCCAGAATTAGATCGCCATAAGAACACGAAGAAACATACAGACAATACAAATTCCTTTTCTTCCCAAAGGACTTTACAGGAAGTTTTCGCCGCGTCTAGTTCAACGACGCCTTTAGCTACCAAAGTAAAAGAAGCGGAAATACATATGGTTTCATATGTGATTGAGCATAATTTGCCATTCACGTGCGTGGAACATCTGCCTAAATTGATGGCCACCATATGCCCAGATTCAGAGGTAGTCAAAAATATTTCCCTGAGCCGCACAAAGGCAACCTACATAGCTAAAAATGTTCTAGGAAAATATAGTAAGGAAATGCTTGTTGACAATATGAAGCGGCAAAAATTTTCAATTATGATTGACGAGTCAACAGACAAGGGAGTCATTAAACATCTATGCCTAGTAGTCAGGCTTATGATAGACCATGAAGTATGTGACTACTTCTATGATATGATACCCATTGAAGGGGCTTCAGCAATTGAAATTTATAATGCCGTAGCCAAGTCATTTGATAAGGAAGGAATTCCTTGGAAGACTAATTTGATCGGGTTTGGGTCAGATGGTGCAAACAATTTAATGGGCGCAAATCATTCAGTGAGCACTCTACTTAAAGGTGAGATACCCAACATATTTATAATGAAGTGCATTTGTCACTCATTTGCCCTCTGTGCCTCATATGCTTGTGCTAAATTGCCACAGATGGCAGAAGATTTAGTGAGGGAAGTATATAATTATGTACATTGCAGTCCAAAGCGGATTGGGGAGTTAAAATGTTTCCAGACCTTCTTGCAAATAAAGCCTCGTAAACTTCTCCACCCACGCCAGACAAGATGGCTCTCACTGCATGCAGCCGTTGCTAGGATACTGGAACAGTATGAAGCCCTAAAGCTTTTTTTTATAGATGCAGTGTCACATGAGGGATCTTCAGCAAGTGCAAGAAACATACTCACCAATCTGAACAATCCGTACATTAAGATATACTTGCTGTTTCTAGATTTTATATTGCCCCATTTTAACAACCTCAACAAGCTGATGCAATCAGAAAACTTGCAAATCCACAACCTGAGAAAAAAGTTGATTGGACTTTTAACAACAATATTGGAATTTTATATGAAGCCCAGTTATTTATCTGCAACAGAGATTGAGTCAGTGAATTATAGAAATCCAAACAATTTCCTGGAGCTCGAAAATATATATATGGGAGCAAAAGTAGGAGCTTTAATTACCAGTATCCACAAAATGATGTAAAAGCACTTAAACTGAAGATATTAGATTTCTATATTGAAGGTGTGAGCCAGGTTTATAAAAGATTTTCTTTTGCAAGTCCTGTGCTGAAACAAATTGAAGTCCTGGATCCTAAAATTATAAAAGAAAAAAAAATAATAGTCTTGCATCATTAGTTATACATTTCCCAAACATAATAAAAGAAGACAAGTGGCAAAAATTGGATGACCAGTGGAGATTGCTGCGCAACTCTCCGGTTAATCTTGATGAGACAGATATTCCAAAATTTTGTAAAATAAATAAATTTTGGAGAGAAGTTGGTAAGGAGAAAATTGGCGATGAGTATGCATTTGCCACATTAACTGAATTCATGAGTTGCTTGATGGTGTTGCCACACTCTAGTGCTGCAGTAGAACGTGTTTTCTCTGCTATAAATTTAAATAAAACAAAACAGAGAAATTCATTAAGTACCAAGACATTGTGTGGCATAATGCACAGCAAAAGACTGTACAACAAATCTGCCTGTTTCAGTCATGAAATAAATAGGAATATGCTGTCCCTTCTCAACAAGAATATATATGAAGATGAAAAAGATGATGATGATGATAGGGAAATGGAAATGCAAGCTCTTACATAACCTTTTTTGTTTGCAAAATTACGCAATTTCATGTTTTATGTTTGCACATTAAAATGCATGTGTTATTTGTGGTGGTTTTTGTTTTTTTCAAGCTTCACTAGCACATACACGCTACTTTTAATTGCACATTATGGGAAAAAAAGGTACTTAATTATCCTTCTGTTTTTTTTCTCTGTCTCCTGGTTTTTTTGCTAATCATCTCCTTTTTTCTTGCAAGTTAGAGTTTGCAGCACTGATGACTGCTCTGGCTATGAAAACAATTACGAAGACTACTGCACCGATTCATACCCTTATGAGTATGATCAGTACGCCAAATACTACTACACTGATTTGATATGTACATGTCTGAACAACCGGAAGTTTTGCATGATGTAACTAATGATACATCTAATGTACCCGCTGTGACTGGTCAGGATTTTCAGAGTACCCCGAAATCCGAAAAACTAAAATAGAAGTTAATCTTCGGACACAACGTCAGCTCCCATACATACAAATCAGCAATCCTTCGCATAAGCCGATCGATACAGGAGCTAATCAATCCTTTATTAACCCTGAGGCAATAAAAACATACTTTCATAACGTCACACTTAATTTTGACCCCTTTGAAGTGTTTAACGTACACGCAATTTCTCAATAACGCTACCTAGCTTGCGGAATTCAATTACACCGATGATGTCACATTTTTGTCTAGTTCCATGACTATTTCGATGGGTTGGTTGGAGATTAGGATCGGACTTGCTAGACAAATGGGAAGCCTCATACTGCCGATAAATGTTCAGGATGGAGATGCTATTGTTACGGAACAAGTGATTTGTAATTGTCATATTTCCGAATGCTTAACACCTGTCAAAGGCAATCACAGTATTATGGAAATTCATAATCCATCCCGAAACTATATCATTTTCTCCATAGACCATCCGGTCTATGCTGAACTTTATAATGAAGAGTACACGCGCACCGAACAAGTACCCAAGCGTGTAAAGGAAGTTTTGTCTCTCTTGCGAACAGAGCATTTAAATGACGAAGAGCGTATTGATTTAGAATTATTATTATTATGCCGAGGTACATATAGGTAGTTAGGTACAATAACTACGATGCCGCGTGCGACATCCAATAATTATATCTTCTCATTTTTTTTCAAGTTATTCATCACGTTCAAAACAAAGACAGAGCGATTATTGGCTATCGCTATAATTACCATTATCCAGCAACATTCCACTACTATTGATGAAACTAAAGACGACCTTATCTCTACTACGCTAAGGCTTAAATTAATGTGATTCGTTAGATGAAACTGTAATGGACAGAGGTTTTTGCATTTGCACTTTGCTTCGCGCATGCGCGAAAACTGTTCATTATAGCTTGACCTTTGACAGGTTCTTATAGTTACAACTTTGCACCTTACTGCTTTCAAAATAAGGTCGTAATAACTTTTCGATAACTAGATAGAAGAAATGTAGAATTGGTTTTGGAATGCGCAGGTGGCAGTTGGCGCCAAGATGCGTGTGTTTGTTTTCAAATTTTTTTAATTACTTCGTTCGAGTGCTTTGAATGATTTGTTCGTGGGATGAATTCCATATTTTTTGTTGTGTTAATTGCTGTGTTGTTTTTTATAAGTGATTTGTTTTAAGATTGAGTGTGTTATGGATAATTGACTCATTAAAAATAGTACATAAGTGTGTGAATATATATATTATATTGTTTGAATATAGTGGTGAGTAATATATATATAATTATATTAAGTGTTAAGTGTCTTATTATAGAAAGAAAGCTCTAGTGGGTAAGTGAAATTAGTGTTGCTGTGTTTTGTGTAAGTTGTGTTCAGTGTTGTTATACAGAACCTAAAGTGTATATTATATAAAAATAAAGTTTTACGTAGGTAAGTGGCGTTAGTGTTTTTGTGTGTTGTACGGAATATTAAACGTTTTTGTTTTATAAAAATGTCTGGCAAAAGGGTGTAGTGTGGACCCATTTTGAGAAAAAAAGACAATATTTTTGCTATCTTTAATTATTGCAAACAGACTTTGTCATACAAAACCTCGACAGGCAATTTGAACTCTCACCCAAAAAAAGGCTCATGCGTCTATTTTTTTGGCACAACAAACTGACCTTCGGAGCCACCACCTTCAAATAATGATAATGACCTGCCTCAACAAGGAAACTAATGAGAGCAGTTGCCACCACATCTTCCAGTGCAGCTACAGCTACTTAGCGCTAGTTCAGTTAATTCACATTCAGAACCTTCCCGGAAAAGTCAAAGAACTATGCAACTTATACGTTATAAAAACACACTCCAGAAGAACGAAAGAGTATTGACCGAGACTTGCTTGAGTTATTTATCAATGACTATCAGCCGTTTAGTATCGTAATGGATAAAGGATTTAAATAATTCGCTAAACACATACCAAGGATTTAAAGAATTCGCTAAACACATACCAGGCTACACTTTCCCCGTGAGAAAATCTATTTTGGCTGCCATGATACCGGCTGTATATAAAAAATGTTTAGCTGAAGTAAAGGAAACTGTTGGCCAGGACATACGATCCGTTTGTTTAACAACATACTGTTGGTCGTCATGTCAAACTAAAAGATATATAGTAGGTAACTGCCCATTATATAGATACACATTTTTTGCCTCAGCAAGTTTTACTGGAATGCAAAAAAATACTAGCGCTAATTTATCTGAAGAATTAAAAAAAGTGATTTGCAATATCAGACAGTATGAGAAACATTGAAAAATTGAAGATCTGAATTGGAAGAGATTATGGGTGCTATGCACACACCCGAAACCTAATAGTCACGCACACAGACAGTTAGCGATGGGTCGTTGACGTATTTTTCGTTAACGCAACTAGTCCGTTAAATTAACCTCCGTCAACTAGTCGATTAACTAGTTGAATTGATTAACTAGTTAATGCTTTAACTATAGTCGATTTCACATATGCTCGTATGAATTCAACCGCTAACGAAGTATTGATAATACAATCGTTTAATCCAAATAGCGCTGTACGTTAATTGTAATTTAATTTTTTTAACAATAAATATATTTTGATTTTTAGTTTTAGTTTTACTCCTGACGTAAATGTCTAAGAAATTAAAATACTAAGTCTTTGAATAAAGAGCTATTGTTTTTTCTATAAAAAATACTTACGCAGTTGAAATTCCCTCAGACTAAAATCGAATGTTACCGTTCGAAATCACGTTGACAGTTAATCGCGCAACGCGCCTCCGTTCGTTAACGTCAACTGATACGTTTCTCTATACTCTTGAAATTTGCCGTCTATGGATTCAACTAGTTGATCGGTAAACGATAAACGGTCGAAACGTTGACAGTCGATGGACGGTTTTTTCAACTAGTTCGTTTAATCAACACCCATCTCTACAGACAGTGGACAACCAAAACGTTTGATGCAACAAGTTCCAACTCGCTGGAACTCAACATTTTTTATGTTGCGAAGATTTTGCTTGCTGAAAGAAGCCGTAAAACATTGCATGGCTCAAGAATAAATCGAAATCACAGGCCAGTGTATAAACACTGGCCTGTGATTTCGACCGATGAATGGGAAACAGCGAACCAGCTTTGTAAAATTTTGAATCATTTTGAAGAGGTGACTTCGTAAAAGTGATAACAAACTGCCTAAAATCCATTTGTGACTTTTTGACGAAGACTGAGTTTTCAACCTGACCATTTTCAACCTGCCGAGAAACTAATTGTAGAATCTTTGAAAAACGGTCTTACTTAAAGATTTCCCAGAATCTAGTACAGCAAAACATTTGCACTGTGGTCTTTACTCGACCCCCGATTCAAGCATTTTGGCTTCCAAAATGATGCAGCATCACAGAATAATGTATAATATAAGTACAGAAAATGCACTCTTAGGGACTGGCTCTGAAGGAATCGATTTTGCAAAACTCCTTAAGGAGGTCAGCAAGTTTGTATCCTGAGCGGTTCTGGCTTTCTTATTGGCGTAATGGATGGTGTAACTCTGAATATAGTCGGAGACAATAGATCTTACCTGCCTTAGAATATCCAGGTTTCACACACCCAGCTTCATGAATCTGGTCAGGCGTTATTGTGTTAATCAGAGAGAGTTTAGGATCGTCAAAATTTAATTCTTTTTCAAATTGGTCCTTAAGCTCGGACAAACATGTATTAATTAACTTCATAGTGTTTTGAGTTGTCATATTCGGCGCCATTTTCTAATTGGTAATTGTTAATGTCTGTTGTCGGGTTTTTCTAAACTTAATATATCTTGAATCACTTCTACTCATCATTATGGAGTTTCTGGAGTGGAGTTTTTTTTATCAGTTCTACTACTCGTCTTGCTTCCTCGTATATTGAGTTCGTCGACTCACCCAGAAGAGTCCCTATTTGTTCTTTGGATCTCTCATCAATCTCAAACCCTCTACTAGCACTCTGTGCTCTTAAGAACTGGCGGATCTTTCCTTCGTCACAAGTCGCGCTTTGAACTTTGGCTCTATAATTTTCGAGAGTCTTGTCGCTCGGGTTTTCGATTTTATCAATAATATTCTTATATTATATTTATGTTTATTTGTGTGCATATTATAATATAGCACATGGATATTATTACAAAACTATTTTCCACCGTGTTCTTCTGCTTTCAATTCTGCCCACCCAAACGTTGTCTGGAAGAGATCGCTTCAAGCGATAAGACCGCCCATTGTACTACCCTAGTTATTGTAAGTTGATATTTTTGTTTCTCTATACTGGTGAACAATAAAGAGTTTTTCTTTTCTATTCTATCCTTTATTACAATAATGAACTTTAAAACAGTAAATCTTAGTTGAATAAATAATTCCGTACCAACTTGTCAAACAAGCTTGCTTAATTGGTAAAGCACCGGAACATGTTATTCCGGAGGTTGCGGGTTCAAGTCCCGTCGGTACGATGAAATTTTGGATTGTGTTTAACAATTTACAAAAATATAAAGTGTGAAACACTTCAAAGAAACATAATATTTGTCAAACAAGGTTAAAGAACAAATTTAACTTTGCAGTTCAATCCCTTTATCCATGCCTATCGTATATCGTAAGCAAGGAATATAATAATGAGGTAGGTACAAGGAAGGCGCGCGGCCAGTCGAGAGCTTCATATAGTTTCATAGCTACAGCGCGGAGTGCGACAGGCCTGGCACTCCTGGCAGCATTAACAGATATTAAAAGACACGTCCATAACTTAATTATTGGGCTGATAGACCGCGGTAAAGAATCGAGCCTGTTCGAAGAAGTAGAAAAAACAAATGAAGAAAAAGAGGTTAGCGATTGGGGACGGTTCGATGCGCTACTGAAACAGAAAAAACCTCAAAGAAATGCTACTGCGAAAGCCATACGAGAACTTCAAATGTATTTGCATGTTGACATACTTTCAATAAATAATCCAGCAGGTCAATGGAACAATCCTTCTCAATGGTGGTGAGATCACAAGGTGATTAACCCGCATTTAGCTAAGATTTATCAGACTAAATGCAATAGCGTGGCAACGTCTGTGCCATGTGAGTGCAACTGCAATCTAAAAACCCACAAAGTGGAACAGCTGGCATTTTTAAATGCAAATGTAAATCGGAAGAGGTTTGACATGTAAATATAAATAAACTGGCCCAATGACATTTAGAAAAGAGATTTCGAAGATAATGCCCTCTGACAGAGAGACGGACGGAAGGACGGTAAAATTTGTAAATATTTTCTAGAAGTTAGATTTAGAGAAGTTGTTAGCGTGCCTTGTATATAAAATCGTTGTATACACTATATGTTATATGTATATGTTGGGGGGTGAGGTGGGACCTTAGTACCTATCGATTTAACCCCCCTGTATGTTCTACGATATTAAGTAGTTCAAAAGTTATTTGGATTTTGGTAAAATTTTAGTCATAATCAGATTTCAGCCTGAACTTTGCAATTGCAGCCAAACTATCAGGTCTGCGAATCTGCCTTTTTTTAAAAACAAGATCAATAGTGGGTCTTTCGTACCCCTAAACCAATCAGAGCCTTAGATTTATAAAAAAAAATAGTAATTATTTTTTGCATATTATTTTTTCTACAATCTATCTTAAAAACTGCTTAAAAACTTAATTACTGGCTTTCATGAAGAATAAACCCTGAAAGTTTTATTTCGCCAGTACTAGGGCATCATGTTGAAAAATGTACTTGAATAGTCTAGTCTACGTGCCAAAAATCCGTAATTATGTAGCCAAAAAACTATATTATGTATATATTATGTAGCCAATAAACTTTAAGTATCAAAAAATTTGAAAATAGCGGAAATACGCTTCTTATCAGGTAATACTGTTTCATGTCAAGATAGGGCGGGCTGGCTAAGTAAAGACATTAATGCCCGTTTGCACTAAACTGCAGATAAGATAATCCTAGTAAAGTTACAACTTAGCGTAAGAACAGCCTATCTGGAAATTAGGTTTGCATTGGTTTGCACTAACAGTCCTTCCCTAACCGTGTCGTAATTTAGGCATTGCCTAGTTAGGTGAACGTTTGAACGAATGAAACCACAGATATCTATAAATGTAACACAAATAAGTATTAAACCTCTTTGATTTTCGCCTTTACGCGCATTGGCAGGAAAGTGAAATTTTAATTTTTGGCTTATAAATGTTCGTTTATAGTGCCGTCTATGGAGGTTCAAGAATAATATTTTATGGGAATATAATAAATATATAATAGGGTATGACTTGGACTAGACTATGACTTCAAGTTGACCTAAAATGTTACTTTGACCCATCTTTATGACTTGAACTCACAAAAACTTGAAGAATTTTAATACTTGACACTGGTTAAATACACTAATCGTGTGGAGCCATAGTGAAACTAGAAAAAAAAAACCAATCTAATGTTAAACGGAATCTTACAATATGTAAACAACTATTACCGAATTACTATTATGTAAGCAAATCGAACTAAATTGAATTGGAATTTTAAAATAGAAAATTTTGAATAAAAAAGAACCCTCAACTTCACGACGGAGGAAAAATTAATATTTGCGCGCAAGGCAACTAAGAAAAGGAACATACAATAAGCAAATAAATTATAAGTAAAAAATATTTTTAAAAACAAGCTTTTATCTGGGACGATGAACTAAAATGTTAAAAATAAATTCTAGTAAGTATTTGGCGTGTAGGTACTTACCTATATTTTTAAAAGCTTGAAGAAAGACCCGTTTTTCAGGCTAGGTAATTACTATACTTCAGTGCCTCAAGCTTTTTAAAATATAGGTAAGTACAACGACATTAATAAAACCTAAATGGACCGGCCGCATCGGTACATTACCTTAAAAAATAATAAGTCAACACCAATTAGCTATATATCTATAGGTAGATTTGTTAAAAAGAGATAATGCTTACAATACTCACAAGAGAGAGCGAGAACACAACACAAGCCCTTACCAGTTGTCATTGCGGCGAGACCATTGGCCACAACGTAGCCCCTGAGAATGGGATAGCCGTTCCGGCATAAATTACATTATCACCGGATAAAACGCAGTGATTGAATAAAAACAACTTTATATTTTTTGACTAATTTTTTTTACTATTGATAACATTGTCATTATTAACAAATGATACAGAAATATAAACTAATATTACATTTGAAAGTTTTGATAAAGCTTAGCATTTTCCAGTTTATTTATCTAATTATTGGTAATATTATTTAATAAGATGTAGGAGAATGTAGAAAAAAAACTTATATTACTTTTCAACTGATCGTCTAAATCTATATCTATAAAATGTATAACGCGCCGAAAATGTATTTCTGCTCTTGCTGTTTCGTTTAAGCGGCGCACGGCGCTTGCGCGGGTGTGCCCGTGTGATATTGTATTTTACCACGCAGATGATAATACCTTACATGTTCAAGTTTTCACTTCTGCTGGCACTCCCGGAGTGCAACTCATAGTTTTTTTTAGTTTTTAAATGACCTTTAGGTTATAATAGGTTATAAGCCTCTAAAAAGTCATATTTTTTCAGCAATGGACTATTAATTTTTTTTTTTTTTTTTTATACGTTATAGGCTAGCGTTTGACCACTATCTCACCTGTTGGTAAGTGATGATGCGGTCGAAGATGGTAGGCACGCTAGGCCTAGAATGGGAACTGGCTCTCAAGGATAGCTGCCGGAACACATTAGATGTTTTGGTGACAGATTTTCTAACTTGAGGGTGGTAGCTGGCCAGGCGGACACTAGATAGTGTCCTACCACCATGCGGGGGTTGTTGGTTTCTTAACGATGTTTTCCTTCACCGGAGGGCCACTGTGAGAAGCGCACATAAATTTTTCTATAGAAAAATCCATTGGTGCACGGCGGTTTGAACTCGGTACCACGGCATCAAAGCCGAACGTTCTCCCGATTACGCCACCGGGCCCTTAAAATGCAGGTAAGGTACAGTACAGGTAAGAATTTGGTAATTATAATTTATTTGAAATACAGTTTCCTGAAAAAGATGAACGGAGCTGTGCATGGTTAAAAAGCTTTCTATAAATTCCTATGAATTGTGTTGTATTGGGGTTGTTATTATGGCCGCCATGACTCCGAATAAGACCAAACAACAATTTTATGTGATCCTGACTTATTTTATACGTTGATATCTATGCCATCTTGCCAGACTCTACCAGAGTGTTGTATAAATATTTTAAACTATTTATACATACAAGAAATCCAACAAATCCTGTTTTACATTGACACTGAACGACATTTTTTTTTGCTATTTTCATTGAAATTTTTTTTTGTAACACACTTCGTTTTGTGATATATTTTAAGGGATTTTATGTAGTTCTCTATTTTATCCAAAAAATCGAAGATTTTATGATGGTTGTGTTCAGATATCGCCATTTTGAAATCGTACTTTCCGCTTTTACGTGAATTGAGTATGTCGAACATATGGTTAAAATTTTGTATAAAAGTTACAGTAGGCTCGACATTCTTAAACTCGGGAATTGAAAGTGATTTGCACATTTGTAAGGCTTTTGCTACACTTGAGCTCAATAGCTGCACCGCTAATTTGACTTTCATTATTTGATTACTAAAGTCAGTATGGCGGCGCGTCAATTTGTTGGCTAAGTGTAACCCCTCAGTTTCCTGAAGAGAAATTATTTTTTTTAACAAATGCCATTGGACTTGTTGATCAGTTTGGTCAAAAAATATACCTTTAGCTTCAAAAGTATTTCGCACGAGTTTCAACATATGACATGGGTCTAAAAATATAGCCACTTTACTATCATTGCTTGGATGTTGAAAGTAGGTCTTCATTTTATCAATATTTTGTAATTCACACCCTAAAATCCGAGCAGCAGAAAAATTGGCAGAACATCCATCAAAAGTTAATGCAACAATATCAACACCTACATCATTACACTTCTGAAGACATGTTTTGATTAAGCTTGCTCTTTGATTACCTGATTACCTGACCGTTTATGAAAAAATACCCTACGGGTATTTTCCAATTCTGGTCATTGCAAACCAATACAAAAACATACACCTGAGTTGCTATTACGTCAACTTCTGTTTGGCCTAGACCATAATCGACTAAGCCATTTTTTTTTTAACACAACAAGTTTTTTTACCATTCCATTGGGTTTGTTGGCGTATAGCCATTTCATCTGCAACTAATGTGCAAATGAGTCGTTTTCCACTTGCTTCTGATTTATTTTTTAATGCTTCAAATGCTTGTGCGGTAAAGCCGGGCTCTGCTTTGTTATTTTAACGAACGAACGCTCAGTTGAAGCAAGAGAGCGTGGCGTGTAGACGTCCAATTTGATAATTACTTGGATATTTACCGCCATTTAGATCATGGAGAAAAACAAAGAATGGAGTAACGACGATATATTTTTATTAATAGATTTGTATAAAGAGAAGCCGTGTCTTTGGGATCCAACAAATAATGAATATTAATTGAAAACGAAGAGAAGTGACTGCTGGCTAGAAATTGCTAACATTCTTAATTGCGATGTCTCCATCGTCAAAAAGAAAATGGAGTCATTGTTGACTTCATTTCGACGAGAGCGGCAAAGATGTGAGGAAACAAAAAAATCAGGTAAGTACCTATTAAAACTTGCAATACCTATACCTCTTCTTCTTCTGACTCCCATCTGACCTCCGTAAACTAAAAGGAAACCATAACCAACCCCAGGATAGAAATAGTGGCACCAGTTACACGGTGCCTTATCCCTTGATCGATTTTTTCTTGAATGTTTATCTATACATGTATTTGTTATAAAATATAGTATTGTTGAGTTAGTATCCCATAGTACAAGCCTCGAACTTAGTTTTGGGATAGCTCATAGTTTGGGGCTAGCTCAATCTGTGTTATTTGTCCGTATATATTTATTTATTTATTATTTATACGATCTGCACGGGAAGAGAAGCAGCTGGCTAATTCTATGTTTTTCTTTCACTCCCAGACAAGTATGGGAGACATTTACATTGCAATACCTATATCTATGATAACTATATATAACACCTACACAATGTGTAAACTCAAAGTACGCCAACCCGCTCGGGTTGTGACTCGGAGCCACGAAGGTTGTCAATAAATAAATAAATACGGACAAATTAGTGACAAATTACTGTGTGTATACATAGTTTCATTTCTGGGAACATTTGGTTATTAAGTATTAGGTTAATATGAATATTGAAATAAAGCTAAAACAAATATTTTAACATATTTTATTTTATTTCAGGTGCCGGTTTCGACGAAATTTACTGTTCAACATGGTTTGCGTTTGAAAAATGAAAATTTTGCTAGATAAATTTAGTCCGCGTCCGACACAAGATACATTGGTAAGTATAGATAAAAAAAATGCCTTCAGTTTTATGCATAACTATTTTGCCAAGGTACTTGGCCTACGGTGGAAAAATATTCCGCAAATTCATTGCGTATTTGCTCAGTACTTAAAGCAGATCTTCGTGGAACGTTCAGTAATGGAAAATATGAAGCAAGTGGGTCTTCTTCATTTATTCTTCGCGAAGAACCCAACGTCACAGTCCCACGATCATCATGATCAAAAGTTCCCCTGGATGTATAAATACATCTGGATAGCTTGCTTTTTCTTAAAAAGTTGTGTAAATATACACAGGTCATTATTACTGTTGTAGCTCGTTCTGGTTCAAGAAGCATTGGTTTTCGTAGAACTCTGAATACGGATGATAGAATTCCAAAGGCGTTTTCCACAACTCTGCGAGCTCTACTTAATCTATAGTTAAATAGTCTTTTTACTGATCTGGACTCTTGATGTCCTGAATAAGGTTTCATAATATGCTTTTGCATAGGGAATGCATCGTCGGCCACTAAGACAAAAGGCATTTCCATCTGACGATACGGAAGAGCGACATCTGGTGGCAATCCTAATTAATTTCCTTGCAGATTCTCGTAAAATTTTGTTTTTTTAAAAACACCACCATCATCCCTTGGGTTTGGAACATTCACATATATAAAACAGTAGTGTGCATCTACTATTCCCATTAATACAATACTGAAATCAGACTTGTAATTGTAGTAGTCACTGCCTCCATGTATGGGATTTTGTAACACGCAATGTTTGCCATCGAGTGCCCCGATACAATAAGGGAAATTCCAGTTTAGGTCAAACATATCTGCAATTTTTTTCCAATCTACACTGTTTGAAGGCTGTTCAATAAATAATTAAACTTAAAAATGAAATGTACACATTTAGTATTAATTTTAGTTATTGCAGTGGCAGCACTAGTAAAGTAGTAACAATTTGTGTACAAGGGCAACACTGGCTCGCTCTCTTCGCATTGAACTAAGACAGGAATTGGACGTGTATATCTATAATATAATAACTGTAAGTAAGTAGAAATAAAAGTAATTCTACAGAATACCAGTTTAATTTCATTATACTGTTTGGGTAAATTACTCAAACAAAACTGGTCCTTCGAAAAAGTGTTTAGCTGCGTCGAATCGTGGGTGCGTGTGTCAATACACCACGCGTCCCACGCGCCATTTTGTGTACGTTAGAGCATCGCCGGGTTCAATAAACCCGCCGTGCCGTGCCACAGAAGATCAGCGTCAGTTCTATAAGCCGAAATTCGACGTGCACCAGCGCAGTATTGTCCAGGCGTGGTCTATATATCACGCGTGCACCGCATATTCAAAAACTCCGTGAGTGCTGGGTTCAATAAACCCGTCTCGCGTAGATGGCGTCATCCATTCTTAACAAGAGCAATCGACAGTGAGTGTCGCCGTGTTACGTGGATTTTGTGAATTCAAGACTTCGTGTTTATTATCGGCACTCGTAGCTACGTGTTCGTATTCCTAGTCCGCGACGCCGTGATACGTAGACCTTAAGACGTCGTGTGTATCGTCGTGTCCGTGTCTACGTGTTCGTATTTTTATCAGTGCGCGTCACCAAGTTACGTAGTTTTTAAGCTTCGCGCAGCCCCACACCGAGCTCGTAATCGAAGCGGTGCGCGTGGACTACATAACCGTAGCTAGTAAGCACAAAGGATGGAACTGGAACTCAAACGTCTGCGATCACAACGAGGTCAATGTAAGTCAACTCTCTGTAAAGACTGTGAGGATGTCGAGGTGGTTGAGGATAAATACTTTGATATCTTAGGAAAGATCAACGCTGCATTAAGAGCACTCAATACCAAACATCAGTCAGAACGGCATTCCGTTGCTACATGTAAATTGCCAAGCATTGATCTTCCCACATTTGACGGCAAAGACTATACTCAGTTCAAGCCATTCATTGATCTGTTTAATGCTATAATTCACAATAATCAAGCCCTGTCAAACGTTCAAAAACTTTTTTATCTACGCAAATATTTAGCTGGTGATGCATTATCTGTCATTATAAACTTACCCCTCGTGAATGAGTCATATCCAGAGGCGATCAGCTTGCTTACAAAACGATTTGATAATGTCTCAAGAATAATAAGATAGATAGATAGATAGATAGATAAACTCTTTATTTGCACACCAAAAGAACAGAAACAATTTAAACAAAATATACTCTAAACTTATAACTATAGCTATGCAAAGGGCGGTCTTATCGCTTAGAGCGATTTCTTCCAGACAACCCAATAGTAAAAAAGAAAACGAGACTGTGACGGACGGTGGTGTATCAATATTGAAATAAAATCAATAAATATGCTTACAAACATAAAAAAACAAATGTCATACTATACATTACACATAAATACACATACATACATACCTATCTTTAAATATTATCTTTATATATCATACATATAATAATAAAATACACTGTAGCATAGCAATACAATGATTGAGACTACCAATTATTAACATAGAACACAATATACCTAGCAATTTAGTGGAGACTGGCAAGATAGTGTTTATATAGTCGTTCCTTAAAGGTCTGAGGAGATGGAGATTGTCTGATTTCGACTGGTAAATCATTCCAAAGGCGTGCAGCCTGTACCGAAAACGATTTATCGAGAAAAGATGTTGAATGAGTAGGTATTTGTAACGTTAGATTTTCTAATGACCTCAACGTTAATGAGTGCTGTGAATGTAAATATTCAAAGCGATCTTTAACGTAGCGCGGGGAAGCGGGATTGAAAAGTATACTGAATAAGAGAGAGAGAATGTGAGTATTCCGGCGAAGTCGAATAGGAAGCCACTTGAGCTTATGTCGAAAATACGAGACGTGGTCATATTTGCGTAAGCCAAATATGAACCTTATGCAAAAATTCTGAAGCCGCTCAAGTTTGTTTAGCTGGTCCTCCGTTAAATCTAGATAGCTGGCATCAGCGTAATCAAGAATAGGAAGCAGAAGAGATTGTGCTAACACAACTTTGGTAGCAGTCGGGAGAAAATTCTGGAGGCGTTTCAAGGCGCCCGCAGAAGCGAACATTTTGCGCCTAACGGCTTCTAATTGTGGACCCCATGACAATGTCTGATCAATTATAAGACCAAGGTTTTTCACTTGCGTACTGTAAGGAATTATGACACCATCAAAAATAACTGTAGGAAGGTTATTACGATCTAGTTTGGATAACATGCGAGAGCTACCTACAATCATTATTTGGGTCTTGGTAGGATTAACTGTTAGACCGAAATCCTTACTCCACGCAGCAATACGGCTCAAATTGTCGTTAACTATTTGAATACAGTCAACCAAGTGATCAGGGGATGCCTGTGAATATATTTGTAGGTCGTCAGCGTAAAGGTGGTAGGGAGAAGAGAGATCAGATGAGATAGAATTTATAAAGGTTGAAAAAAGTAAAGGAGATAGAACGCCGCCCTGTGGGACGCCAGCTGTAATGTTACTCCATGAAGAGAAAGAATCTTCAATGCGAACTCTCTGCCGACGCCCAAACAGGTAAGTACGAAAAAAGTCAATTACGGAAGGAGATAGGTTAATAGAGCGTAGCAGCTCTAATAAAATGTCGAAATCGACGGCATTAAACGCATTGCTAAAATCAAGGAGAGCAAGCACAGTCAGCTTACCATGTTCCATACCAGCACGAATGTCATCTGTGATTTTGATCAAGGCAGTAACTGTGCTATGCCCAGGACGGAATCCAGACTGAAACGGGTTAAAGAGACAATTTCTATTAAGAAATACGCTTAGTTGGTGATGCACAAGCCGTTCCAGTACTTTGGAGAGGAAGGGGAGGATGGATATGGGACGGTAATCAGAGTGAGATTTGGGATTAGGTTTTTTAGGAAGTGGAATAACTTGAGCGTTTTTCCATAAAGTTGGAAATACGCCACTCGAGGTTGAATAATTAAGGATATGGGTAAGGACAGGAATGATAAGATCAAGGATAGGGAGCAGCATGTTGCGACTAATACCATCAATACCCACAGCATTAGATGTAATGGACAGTACGCCCTTCTTAACATCTCCCTCCGTAAAATGAGTGAATAAGAATGAAGAGTAGGTTGGAGATGGTTCGCTAGAAAGAAGAGAAATAGTTTTAGATTTGACAGTGGAGTCGATACCAGTAGTGGAAGAAAAGTAACTATTAATGGAATCAAGATCAAGATTTGGAGAAACAGGATTTTCTTTGGGTCTACCTATACCCAATGTTTTTAGAAATCTCCATACCTTAGATGAATCATCATCATTTACGGATTCATGAATATGTCGGCGTTGAGCATCCCTACACACCCTGTTGCAATAATTACGAGACTTAATATATTTGCTTTTATTACCCACGCTAGGGACACATTTATATTTAGTTTTGGCGGCAGCTTTTTTATCCATTAATATTTTAATGTCAGGAGTCAACCATGGAGCAGGCAAGTGTTTGACCTTGATTGGTCTCAACGGTGCATGAGTATACAAAGAGTCGTAGTATGGTCGTATTAAAGATACTAATTTTGTCATCAATAGAGTCAGCATTATCTATTGATGACCAATCAATGTTCTGTGCATCTAGTAACCACTTGAACCTGATTCTGGATATACCTCATATGCAGAGGTACAGCTGTCGCTCTTAGGTCATTCATATCAAATGTTCGTCAACAAATCCATGCATTGAGAAACCTGGGTCAGCCAGTCGAGGCTTGGGATATGCTGCTAATATCAATATTAACACGCAAGCTTGACAGTTTCACCAACCGAGCTTACCATCTCGACCGGTTGTCTCCTGACAAGCTGCCAACGCTGGATGAGTTCTTGACATTCCTTGAGAAGCGAGCGATAGCTTTAGAGGACAGTTCAGTGACTAATACCTGCAATGAAGGTAAATCTATAACAAATAAAGCCTCTAACAAAGTCTCTAATGTTGTAACTAAAGAAAAACTCACATGCTCCTATTGTAGCAACAATCATCACGTATATACATGTCTTAAATTTAAATTGGCTCCTATAGAAGACCGTATAAAATGTATAACTGCTATGAAGTTATGTAAAACATGTTTAAAAGCCCACACCGGCAAATGTAAGTTTCCTTTTTCATGCAAGGTGTGCAAAGGAGGGCACAATACACTCCTACATACAGACAGTGTTTCTGGCAGCGAGCCTGTAGCACTGCATTCAAACCATTCAATGACTAATACTTTATTACCTACAGTCAAGGTTAAGTTAACCGATCGATTAGGGTGTGAATTTTATGCCCGAGCTTTGCTCGACTCAGGTAGTCAAGTTTCTTTCATTGTGTCACCTCTAGTTCAAAGGATGGGTTTGAAAACTATAAACCAAAGCACAAATATAATTGGCATAGGAAACAAATCAAATGAAATTAATAAATGTGTCGATATTGTAATTCATTCTCCAGTGAATAAAGTGCAATTAAAAGTCAATTGTCATGTTGTAAACTCCATAACATCAAACTTGCCTCAATGTCACTTTGATACTTCTTCTTTGAATATACCAAAGCACATTCAATTATCTGATGATTCATTCAATAAGCCCTCTGAGATATCCATGCTCTTAGGTGCAGATATTTATTTCAGTATCTTACTTGATGGACAAATTAAAATTAACAAAAGCTTGTTATTGCAAAATACATTGTTTGGCTATACTATAGGTGGAAGTTTAAATTCAAAACAAAAAATTGAAAATCCTGTGACAAACTTTACAATTTCTGACAGCACAAAGCTTGAAAATGTAATGGAACAATTTTGGCTTTCTGAAATGGTACCTCAACCTGCAATAAAGTTTAGCAAGGAGTTTGACAAGGCCGAAGAATGTTTTCAACACTCGGCTACGCTTGAGAACAACAAGTTTTGTGTTGACATGCCTTTAAATACTGAAATTGATAAATTGCAGATTGGGGACTCATTTACAGTGGCACTACAAAGGTTTCTTTCACTGGAGAAAAAATTCAAACGCAATCCATTGTATCTAGAAAAATATAAACAATTTATTGAAGAGTATATAGCGCTGGGGCATGCTAAAAAGGTTGATATCGGTATTTATGATCTACAAAATGACCCTGTATATTTTCTGCCTCACCATGCAGTGCTAAATGAAGAGAGTGTATCAACCAAGTTAAGGGTGGTATTCGATGGTAGCATGAAATCTAAGGCTGGTATATCACTAAATGATGTCATGTTGAATGGTCCAGTAGTTCAAAGTGAGTTGTTCGATATCCTTACTCTATGGAGAACCTATGAGTTTACACTCACTTGTGACATACAAAAAATGTTTCGTGCTATTCTCATAAACCCAGGACAACATGTCTTCAAAACATTCTCTGGAGAGATGATCCGAGGGTTCCCATAAGCTGCTTACAGCTTCAAACCGTCACCTATGGTTTGAAGGCTTCCACTTTCTTAGCAACTCGTTGTTTAGTCGAATTGGCTCGTCGATATAGCAATGAATATCCTCATGCTTCTCAAGCTATATTGCTAAACACTTATTGTGATGATGTCATTTCTGGTTCAGATGATTCAAAGGAACTATCAAAGCTAAAAAATGAGCTTATTGCACTCTTGGCTAAAGGCAGCTTCACCCTTCATAAGTGGTGTTCTAATTATCCCCAGGCTATCAATGATCTTCCAACTGAGCTAAAATATTTTGAAAAGCTAGATATAAATTAAAATAACATTGTCAAAACGTTAGGCTTGAAATGTGATATTTTAAATGATTTATTAACATTCAAATGTCCAATGATTAACAATGATGATACCCAGACCAATCGGTCTATTCTGAGTTTCATTGGAAAAATGTTTGACCCACTAGGTCTGATAGGTCCTATCATAGTAGGGGCCAAACTATTCATGCAGACGCTATGGTCTATGAATATAGACTGGGATGAAGTGTTACCCTTAGACCAACTTAATGTCTGGAAAAAATATATTAAAAATTTAACTACCATGGATACACTCACCGTACAAAGACATGTGAGTACAAGTAACATTGACAAAGTTGAGATTGTAGGCTATGCTGATGCCTCTATGAAAGCGTTAGGAAGCTGTCTTTACTTGAGAGTTATCAACTCAGATGGTAAAGTCTTAAACAACTTGTTATGCTCTAAGTCGAAGGTCGCACCGTTAAATAAATCTATAACAATACCTAGATTGGAACTTAACTGACCTTGTTACTCTCCCAGCTTGCACACAGAGTTCATAAAGTTTTAAAAGGAAAATATCCTAATATCACTGTCCACTTATATAGTGACTCTCAAATCGCTCTGGCATGGATTAACTCTGAGAATCTAAAGTCAAATCCTTGTTTCTAATAGAGTAAAAGATTTTAAAAATTTAACTTCAGACTTCCACTGGTCTTACATCAATACAACTAACAATCCAGCTGACTTGCTATCAAGAGGTTGTGATCCACAAAATTAAAAACAAATTCATTATGGTGGCATGGCCCTAAAGAACTATTAAACAAAGATTTTAAACATTGTAAAAATATTCCAAAAATGCCTATTAAGCTTCTAGCGACTGACTCAGAGTTGGTAGCTAATGTTTGTGAGGTTGTTGAGATTAACTGTGCAAATAATGATCAATCTTTATACAACCTAATAGAAAAAATCTCGGATTGTAGTAAACTTCAACGAATTTTTGTCTATATATTAAGATTTACTCAAACATCTTCTATAAATGCCCATAAAACCAATGGTCCAATCAAACCACAGGAACTCCACAATGCACTGTTGACTATCATTCGCATTGTTCAAAGAAGGTTCTTTCATAAAGAAATAGAATGTCTTAAAAATAATTTAACTATTAAGTCAGGGTTGTCAAACTTGCACCCTTTCATAGATGACTCAGGCATTCTAAGAGTGGGTGGTCGTTTGCAAAATGCCTCACAGATGGCATATGATAAGAGATACCCAGCACAAGTGGACGATAACTTTGGCTTGGAAGGAGTATTTTGATATGGCATCTCTCAGCAAAGGCATATGGTATCGTACCATACAGTGTGAGCCTCCTCGTATTCCATGGTGGACAAATATTAGACTTCATCGAAAATTTATTGTTATCGCCCACAGGTTGCGATCCGGACATGTACCTTTAAACAAATTCAAACATCTTATGAGAAAGCTGAGCAGTCCGGATTGCAATCTATGCGGCAAAGTTGATGATATCTTTCATTTCTTGACGGAATGCTCATGTACCCAAAACCTCAGAAACGATATTTTCGCGAAATTTGAAATCAACCACCTTGATGTGGGCATATTTCAGAGCATTTTATCTGATCCATCGTCAGACGCGGCTAGAATGCTCTATCTATGTGTACACAGGGTGGTTGAAGAGCGTTCGTCGTAACAAATGTTTATTTTGTAAGCTAATACGGGGCTGCCATAGCTATATTTAGCCAAAAGCCCCTAAATAAAAGTTGAATTAAAAAAAAAAAAAAAAAAGAGATACCCTATAATTCTCCCAAAGTCTTGTCATTTTACTGACATTTTGATTCGAAGGGAACACATTCGTTTGTTACATGCTGGTGCTAAGTTGGTACTCAGCTCACTTTCCCAAACATACTGGATAATAAGTGGTATACGTGAAGTTAAAAAGATAGTCAACAGATGTGTAAAATGTTTCCGATTGAAAGCTGCAGCTGCTAAACAGTTGATGGGATCTCTTCCCCAGGATAGTCACTCCAGTCAGACCATACCATGTGGTAGGGGTGGATTACTGCGGATATTTTAATATAAAGGTATCTAGACTTAGGAAACCACTGGTAACAAAAGGTTATGTAGCTGTATTTGTGTGTTTCACAACAAAGGCCATACATTTGGAACTAGTGAGCGACCTTACCACAGAAGCTTTCTTAGCATGCCTCAAAAGATTCATAGCCCGTAGAGGAATGCCAATAAGGATTTATTCTGATAATGCAAAGACTTTCAAAGGTGCTGCTAATGAGTTGCACAACTTATTTAATTCAAAAGAACACATAGAATATGTACAAAACTTTTGTTTACCTAGATATATTCAATTTAAATTTATTCCCTCATACGCCCCTGAATTTGGGGGTCTATGGGAGAGCTCTGTCAAAAGTTTCAAACAACATTTTAAGAGAATAGTTGGAGATATAAGTTTAACCTTTGAAGGCTTTTACACTGTTGTTACCGAGATTGAAGCTGTACTAAACTCACGACCCCTGTTAGCGTTGAGTTCTGATATCTCAAACTATGAATATTTAACTCCTGGCCACTTCCTCATAGGAACACCTATGACAACATATCCAGAATTAAATGTATGTAATATTAATATAAATAGATTACAATTTTGGAAAATATTGTCTAAAATAAAACAAGACTTCTGGAAACTCTGGTCTAGGGACTATCTTACCCAACTACAAAGCAGGCCCAAGTGGTGTTAGATCCATCCTAACTTGAAGGAAGGTGACCTTGTCATACTCAGGAATGAAAACACTGCTCCACTCTCATGGCCCATGGGTAGAATTTTTAAGACCGTCCCGGGTCCAGATGGTCACGTCAGAGTAGCAGAGGTAAAAATGAGCAATGGTAAAATTTATATACGGTCCTATAGGAAGCTCAGCCCTCTACCTTTATCATTAGATTAACTAACCATCATTAAAAGTTGAAAATATTAACAAATTCAATGTTTGTAAAATTAAGTACAATTGTGACTGGAAGCTGAATTGTAAGCTTTCATTTTTTGTCAACTTGATTGTTGTGACTTAAAATCATTCTTACTTTCAATTTAGCCAAAACAAATGTTAATTATCATTAAAAAACTGAAATAATAATTAATTAAAATGTATACCTATATTTTAAACCTAATTTTAAACTGGAACTTTGTAGTTTCTTTCTGTATATTAAAAATACCACATAAAATTGTGATGTATGGTAAAATATGTAAACAGTATCTTATACCTACTGATTAAATTATAAACATTATGTGTTTACACAATGTGTGTGATGTAAACCTAACAACTTTGCTCAAAATAGCTATGTTTAAGCATGTCACATGTCTTAAATCTTGATGTAACTCTGCATAATGTGTAAAACACCTTAGAAAAGTACATAAGCTTAATTTGTAAAGGCTCACTTAGATTAAGTTAAATAAGATAAGTATAATACTCACATTTAACCAACAATAATTCCTAACATAATATCAATATTATGCTGTAAAATGTGGACTTAACTGTAAACATCTTTTATGTATTTACCAAAAGAAATGGTATATCCATGTATGTAACTATCTTTAATTACAAGATAGATTAAAATAGCTAGATAGATAATAATATAACCTTATATGTTTAAATAGTCCATTAATAGCTTAAGCACTCGCATGTTATTCATAAAGAAATTATAATTTACTAATATACATATCTGTTGTATGAGCAAGTTATGTTACTTGACCCTAAAATGTATGATAGTTTTAGTGGGCTTAACCCTCCACTGGATATAAAGTGTTAATTTTGATAAAAGTTAAATAATAATATTGTATAATAAGTACAACCTTTGATAAATGTAACTTATAAATTCACCTTGTTAACCTTCATTTTTGATTTAACTTACATGTAATAGAAATTTGTAATTCAGCATAAAATGTATTAAATTAAAGTTGCTTGTGGCCCGGCCCAACTATGTTCAATAAATAATTAAACATAAAAATGAAATGTACACATTTAGAATTAATTTTAGTTATTGCAGTGGCAGCACTAGTAAAGTAGTAACAATTTGTGTACAAGGGCAACACTGGCTCGCTCTCTTCGCATTGAACTAAGACAGGAATTGGACGTGTATATCTATAATATAATAACTGTAAGTAAGTAGAAATAAAAGTAATTCTACAGAATACCAGTTTAATTTCATTATACTGTTTGGGTAAATTACTGAAACAAAGGCATCTGCAACAAAAAAACATTAATTTATGCTCACATAGGTATTTTATTCGTTTTATTGAAAATGTTGTTAATAGATTATTTTATCTTTATTTCAGAATGATTCCAATGAAACCCAGAAAAATATTATGAGCCGTGATTCAGATGATTCTGCACCTAGTACAAATAAAATATTTAAATCACCAAATAAATTACAACGACGGAAAAGTAATAGGTTTGATCAACGAGCAGAAGCAGCCTATAGTAATATACAGGAGGCTCTTAAAAGACGACGTGAGAGGGACCAAAGTACTACATTTGGAGAGCATGTTGCTAACAAACATAGATCATACAGTTCGCGTACAAAGTGTGTCGTTGAACATTTAATTAGTAATATTCTTTTTGACGCAGATATAGGAAAATATGAAAATTATCCATTTATTACACCGACTTCTAATTATTTCCAAGAGCCATATTACATAAGTCAATCTCCAGCTCGTTAAGATTCAGCAACACCGACATCGCCTTTTCCCGTTGAGCAGCAGCCATCAAGAACTCCAACACCAACGATGACATCTTCTCCCGTTCAGCAGAAGCCATCAAAAACTCCAACACCAACGATGACATCTTTTCCCGTTCATCAGCCGCCATCAAGAACTCCAACACCAACGATGACATCTTCTCCCGTTCAGCAGCAGCCACCAAAAACTCCAACACCAACGATGACATCTTTTCCCGTTCATCAGCCGCAATCAAGAACTCCAACACCAACGTTGCCATCTATTTCATCGACATCAACTTTGACGTCTCCCTATCAGTATCAGATTTCGAGAACTCAAATACTGAATTTGCCAACTAATCAGTCAATTTCAAGTACTGCATTGCCAAATTCCCAAGGTCAAGGACCACAACTGGTTAAATACTCGAAACACAGTAGTTCTGGAAGCTGTGGTTCTCGATCTGGACCAAAAAAAGTTCAAAGAAAAGATCAAAAGATCAATTGTCAAAAGATCAAAGAATAATCTTCAAAATATACCACCCAATGAACAACACCTATCACCGGAAGAGAAATATATATCACCCGTAGAACAAAACGTCGTACCTAGGGTCGATCCCAGTTTTATCAAGGACGATTTCACGGATATTTCTCAAGAAGGAAACACTGATCATATAGTTTCATTTATTAATAATTTCATTCCTGAATAAATCTAATAATAAAACATCATTTAACTTTTTATAATGAGAAGAATTTTATGTCTTAAGGTGATATCAGACGGTTCATTTTTTGTTCATTTTCTCCTTTCATTCGGTACATTTCACTCGAATTTTTTGAAAATTTCAATGAAATGTCTGAACAAAAAATGAAACACGAGTGCCGAATGAATTCATTAGTGAACCGTTCCAACAGTGTTGGATATTGGCATCCGGTATCTTTCATTCCCACTCCGAATGAACGAGAAATGAACGGTCTGAACACTGAGAGAACGTTCATTCGGATTCGGCCATTTTGTTTCGAGTCCTGTAGCCGACGGACATCACGTTGTCGACGAAGTTATATTTTTTTCTGTGTGTTATTATATTGTTTTCATGCGGCAAAATGGTGTTTAAGAACACGTACACTAAGAACACGTACAATGTTCATCCTCATGCTACAAGGGGATACTTGTTCAACAAGTGGAACGATCAAAATACATTACTTTTTTTGGAGAACTTTAAAAATTATCAATGCCTTTGGAACCACAAAATTGATGAATACAAAGACCGAACAATGCGGGCAAACTCTATAAAATCTCTAATCAGTGATTTAAACTTATAGATTACTGAAGAAGATATTAAACATAAAATAAAAACGATAAGGACCCGGTATACAACAGAATTAACCAAAATAAAGCAGTCTACTAAAAGCGGTTGCTCTTCTGACGATGTCTATGTACCGACCCTGTACTGGTTTAAACATGCAGAATTTTTAAGCAGTGTATGCGTCCCACAGCAGAGTACATCAAGTCTCGTAAGTAGAATCTTTTATCAATCCATACTAATCCATATCCATAATATTAATCCATATCCTAGTAACTCTGTCTGTCTGTTCGATAAGCGACCACTACGTGAACAGAAGCTAGGTAGGTACCTACTTAATACTTATACTCAAACAAAAACAACGTATATGAATTGTATAGGTTTATTCAGTATTATTACATCATATTCTTCTTATCATGTTCCATTGCCATGGTACAGTGCATGAAGTGACGAACTTTTCTGCATATACGTCACGCACGCGGCGGGCATTTTCACTATGATTTCTTGCATTGGTTGGTGGTAAATCGCTTAATGCTAAAGATGGTACTTCTCGCCATTCTTCAGGTACAATGGACCCTGTGACCCAATCCTCACTTTCCAGTGATCGTTGTTGCACGTAGTCCACTGTAGTTTTTCTGAGCCAATTATGTAATGCACACGTCGTTTTAACAAGTTGTTCAACTTTATGCACTGACAATGGAATCGCCTTTTCATAGATTCGAAATTTTGATACTAATATTCCAAAAGAGTTTTCGACCACTCGTCGAGCTCTTGACAGCCGATAGTTAAATATTTTTTGTTTATCGCCAATCTCTCCTCTAGTATTATATGGTTTCAAAACATCCGTCCGCAAAGGAAAGGCATCATCTGCGACGATTACGCCTTCCTTTGGGAAATTTAGAAGATTCGACAGCTTCATTCAGTGTTGATTTATTAAAGACGGATGCATCATTTGCCCTTCCGTTTGTCCCAACATCTATATAAATAAAATTATAATTCGCATCTACTACTGCAAATAGATGAATACTAAAATTCTTTTTGTAGTCGAAATATTCAGAGCCTGATCTTCCTGGGCATCTTATATTCACCAATTTCCCATCCATTGCACCACAACAGTTTGGAAAGTTCCATAATCTATAGTAGTCTTCCATTATGTTATTCCATTCATGTTGACTTCTAGGAACCTGTAATAATAAAAGTGTCAACATTTTAATTACAGGATGCACCACAGACTCAAAATGAAGACTCTGCTGAATCTGAGCAGACTCAAGCTGGCAGTGAGGAACAGAAGACGCCAAATTCTGAGATTAGTAGGAATGGAAGTAGTGAACTGATGACTCCTTCACATTCTCGAAAGCCAACAAACAAGAAAAGGAAGATTGATCGATTCGGTAAACACAGATGTCACAATCATTTCCTGAAGTAATTTACTCGGACTCCAGCACTCCATCCCCATTTACTATCAACCAATCGCCTCTATACCAAAATACAACACCGGAGTTTAATTATAGTAACTACCTTGTCACCGAACAAGTTTATACGCAACCACAACCAGTGCCTGTACCCGTGAGTTCACCACAAGAGACCAATCAAGTCACAATTGTCCAAACATCCACCCAAGAGCAAGAAAACATACTCTCACAAGCTCTAAAAAGTATTATGTAAATGTTGAATGTCTAAATTAAAATGTTTCAAGAAAATAACTTAATATTTTATTAAATTGATATAACTGACCTTAATAAACTTTCCAAGGGCTGTCCAAATGGCTTCACATGCTTCTTGAAAAAAGTAGGATATTGTATTTCGAGGTACTCTGTACAAAAACTCTAAACTTCCAAAACTATCACCTGTAGCCAGGTATCTCAGTACAATTTGAAGTTTTATCCGGGTAGGTATGCTATCTCTCATTAAAGTGTTTTCTTTCGTTATTAACGGAGCAACAAGAAGTAGAAGTTCTTCAAATTTACTTTCATCCATTCGAAGATGATTACAATATGAATCAGGATCTTCAACGGCTAGTTCTCTCAACAATGTATTGGAAGCTCCTAATAAATTTCTTCTTGCAATCCATGGTCGCACCCACCACCGTCGACGTTTTCTTTGCTTCTTTTTTGTCAACTCTTTGATTAAATGATCACAAATTAAACTAATTCCAAGACGTACGACTTCATTCGATGACATATTTAAAAGAAAGAACAATGAATGTTCATTTCTGTATCATTTCGTCTAAGCCGTGTGAACATAGAATGAAAAAAAAATGAAGCATTCACTCGAGTGAACAATCATTCGAGTGACCCGTCTGATATCGGCTTTAGAGCCATGTCATCACATGACAAGAGTAAATGTTTAGGTTGATTTATATAATAAATAGAAATGGATGGAAACTAGAATAATTTGTTTTAATAACTTATGAACACTTACTTGGATATAATTTTTCAGGGCTTTTGTGATAGCTTCACATACTTCTGGAACTATTGAAGATATCGTTTGTTTCGAAATCTTAAAAAGGTATGCAAGGCTTGAATACGAGTCCCCAGTGGCCAAAAATCGTAATGTACGAGTCCCCAGTGGCCAAAAATCGTAATGTGACGGCTAATCTCTCCTTTACTGGAATCGCTTCACGATAATTTGTATTTTGTTTTGATATTTCCGGTCCAATACTATTTAACAACCATTCAAAATCTTGTGTAGACTTGTGTATTCTGCTAAAGTTGTCAAATAAACAATATTCGTTTTCTACTTGTAAATCTGCAATCATTTTACTTCCACTATACACAGTCCTATTCTTAAAATATGTGGTTGTCCACCATCTTCACTTACGTTTATTTTTTCTTGTTCTTGCTAACTCGTTTTGGTATATAAAACTAGCAATTATAATGATGTCGTCGTCGTCCATGATTAAATTGCGAATGAAAGGGAAAAGAACCGGAATCAAGTGCCAACGAACGTTCGTTCGAGCACTAAATGTATTTGGATGTATTAACGAACTCCAACGAGCGTGCGGCAGCCAACGCTAGCGAACGATAAATATCCATCGTTGGGCGTTCGTTGGGCCGGTCTGTACGCACCTTTTGAGACTGTGTTGTGTCTGAGTTAGTAGGGTAAACCATACTATTGTTGGCACCTCCTCAGTGATTGGCACTCTGATTTAAAAATTCAAATAATAAGAGCCAATTCCTGTTTATTTACTGTTGCAATACTTTATTTGGTAGAATATCTAATAATCTCTAGTGGCAACACTGTTGTCTGCCATCTTTCTTTCACAGCTGTTTGTGAGCTTCTATGGAAATCAAGTCGTCGTGAGCGTATTGTTTTTTTATAAAAAAGTTTAGTACTGGAGAAAGAAAGAAAGAAAAATCATTTATTCAGCGGTCCTCAAGTTACAGTACAGATGAAAAATATATTTGACATTTTGAGCAAAAAACTTAACTAAATAAAACAAAAAACAAAAAGAAATACAATATGAGGTGCTGAAACAGACCAGTCTCAGCACAAATGTCCAGATTCTTGGATCGTAGACCCCAAAACCAAGACGCTGTTTTCAGAATGGCTTGAGAGCGGGAGCAGGACTAACACCGATAACAATAACTTAAATAAAATAGATACAATAACATATAACAGATAACATATTTATAAATATATATACATATATATATATATATATATATATAATATATAATAGTATATATAATAGTATAATATAACATATAACGGATAAATATAAATAACATAAAAAATTAAACTACTCATAGTTGTAAGAACCGGAACCAACTTTTTAAATGCGCGCCACTGCTGAGCAAAGAGAGTGATGTAGGGACACGTAATAGACAATCTGTGGGAAACAGGTACGAATTTGTATGTCAACGGATATTGACATTGACATTGACAAGTATTGATCATGACATTCGTGACAAGGAAGTCACACAAGTTATTTCATTGAATTATGTATAAATAATGTATATTTTATATTATTGGATTTTCGGAATTGATTTTGGAAGATAAAATAAAATAAAAAAGTAACGACTAAAATGTAAGTATAAATTAACACTTTGTGATGTTTATTTTTTTTAATCATTTATTTCAGAAGCTAAATATTTTTGTATCAGAGTATAAGTTTAAATGAATGACATGTCTATGTTTATGTCAGCAAAGTTTCTTTGCTCTACCACCAAGTACTGTTTTAATTTGTACTTAAATAAATGTAATGATTTCAGACTACTGATTGGAGGCGGAATATTCTTCCAGCACTTGGTGGCGGCATAGCGGAAGGAGCCTCGAAAACAGACTCTTCTATGATGCTATGTGGAGAGCTGCTGAGATACATTTCTAGCAGAACACGACCTGGTATTAGCGATCCAGTTGAGCTTATCATATAAATACGACGGGTTCTTAAAATTTATAATGCCAAAAAGAATAGATGCAAGATGGAGTTTACGCCGCGATTTCATCTTTAATGCATAGTGCTTGTTTAAAAAGGGTGTGACATGGCTTCTAGCTGGGATATTGTAACAGAATCTCGCGCAGGCATTCTGAACCCTCTGTATCAGATGTTGTGTTCTGGACAGCAATCTTGTGCCATACACAGTGTCAGCATAGTTCAGCTTGGAATCAGAATCAGAATAATTTTATTGGTAACTAATACATTAATAATATGCCAGGTCTTATTGCAATAAAGTAAAAATTAGTTCACCCTTACGGGCATCCAATAATAAGAAACTAAGTAATTACAACGGATTACAATAATAGTTGCAATATTAACAATTTAAACATATTCTTTCAAAATATAGCATTAGGAAAACAAACACAACAATGAATAGTAAGCAAGCAATAAAATGTCAATATTCATTATAGACGAATAGGAATAGTGATAATCAATGTCAAATTTAATTCATAGCGTCAATGTCAATTGTATTACATGTCAAAATTTGGTTCCAAAATATTCATTTAGATTATAAAATATGTTGTCAGTCAACCAAATTTTTAAGCACTTTTTAAATCTATTTACCGGAAGCTCTTTAATTGTTCTAGGGAGGTGGTTGAAGACTTTTATTCCATTTATATAAGCGCTTTTGCGAACTATCATTGTTTTTGCAGCTGGTAAATATAAATCATTATACTGTCTCATATGAGCTTTCCGTACACGCATGTCATATTTCGTTTTAAAAAGATTTAAATTATTTTTCACAAACAAGCATAGTTCAAGTATATATATGGCCGTCAACGCTAAGTACTTTTTATTTTTAAATAGTTCTCTAAGAGATTCATCGCTTTTCATACAGTACATTATTCTGAGGCAACGTTTTTGAAGAGTAAAGGTACGACTTTTACCGAGTTACCCCAGAACATGATACCGTATGTGAGTAATGGATATACATTTCCGTAATAGGCGTTGCGGGCCACATTGATTGAACATGTATCGACCAGTACTGACAGAGCGTAACAGTAGCGCGCTATTCTACCGTTGATTCGTTCGATGTGGGACTTCCAATTTAAATGTTTGTCAATAGTAAGGCCTAAAAAATCTGTAACCGAGACCTTGTCAATAGAAGTTATTTTAATATCGGTAGAAGCCGTTTTGTAATTTCTAAATTGTATACATTTTGTCTTACTTAGATTCGTTTCGGAAAGTATCAATGTTTCAACAAGTTGCGTTCTAAGTTCTTCGCTGAGGTATGGTCTTAGTTAATAGAGCATTTTTAATCTATAAAAACAATGTTTTACTGAATCGGCAATGTGCTCTTCAAAACGTAAATGTACATCAATTTTAAACCAAGGTTGCGTATCACATACACTCGCTCAACCTTTTCACCCATGAGCTCTAAGTCAATATCTGGGAGCTGTGAGAGCTGGTGTTTGCTACCAAGAACCATAAATTTCGTCTTGGATGGATTCAACAAGAGGCAATTTTTTTCAGACCAATCTACAATTCTGTAGGATAGAAGTGCATGTGTTAAATTTCATAGTTAAATGACATTTCCATCAATATAGACCGTATTGGGTTGTTAAATAAGGCTGTTTTTGCTTATATTACAATTCATGGCACTGCCAATCATTATACATTTTTGTTGTGCCAATGACTATACCCAGCTAAGGTTTCCTCTTCTTCTTCTCTTTCAGGTACTTGTTTGATTGTCATCGTGCTGGGCGGCGAGGGAGAGCCGCCGAGACTCGGTCTCGCTGGCGGCGATGCCACCGCCGCCTGCTGCGGTGTGGCCGCAGCAGCCGCAGCTAGGCATGGGAGGCAGAATCCTTGTGTAAGTATTTCTTTTTAACCCCCGACGCAAAAAAGATGTTAATAAGTTTGACGTGTGTTTCTGTCTTTCTGCCTGTGGCATCGTAGCGCCCAGACGGATGAACCGATTTTGATGAAGTTTTTTGTGTTTGATAGATGTCTAAATCTAGTGTTCTTAGCTTTGATTCATTAAAATCGGTTCAGGCGTTCTAATACTACTGAATCCGTAATGGTGGTCTTTATTATTTTTTTATTTCCACCATATCAATTAAGAGTATATCTGAAATTAGTATAATTATTTTTAGGCTTACGAATTAGGAATATTAGTATATTTATTTTTAGGCTTACGATTCCATCAGTTGGTTGAATGAAAAAAACTGAACTTTATTTCAAGCACATAAGACTGGTGGAGTCTGGAGTGGGTTCACGTCAATAGTGCAATAAGTGGGGATCGAACTGACGACCTTTCGGTCGCCATGCCGTCCGACGCCTTGTAATGAAAATGGAGTTTGAGCTTCTTCTAGTCTATTTTTCATATTGATTGTCCGCCATCGCCACCGACTCCGCAGCAGCCTGCAGCCTGATGTCATAAGTTTGTCATCGACCTCTTCGCCATCATCTTGGGAGTCAGTTTGGACCATACCACCGGCCCCACCTTCTACACCGGCATCCATGCTCAATCTGCGTGGTGTGGGATGTGTGACGGTGGTCATTTGGTGAATTATTTTATTTAATAATTATGTATTTTTAATGTATGTTTTTTTAATAAATGTTTTTTTATTAGTCATAGTCGTTAATATTTTAGTTTAGTGTAGCGCCACATCTGCGGAACGTACGGCGCCGAACCTTCTACTAAATACGCTCGTAGTGTATTTCAAGTTATCTATGACACATCAGTCGAAATTACGCCGCGTTCTGCGTAGTGAGTACCTTCCTTCGGGCGGTTTTTTCAGCAAAAACGCATTTAATGTATTTTGCATAGCAAACGACACATCACGCGACGCGTTGCGCGACCGAAAGTTCGGCGGGCGGCGGGCGTAGCTGAACGTGCGGCTTGTGTTGTGCATCGCGCAATTCGCGCGCGCGATTGGTAGCGAAGAGCGGCAACGTCGCTTTCTGTACTATGCACGCCACGCACGCTCAACACCAGGGGCAGTCGAGTTGCTAAGAACAGCCGGTGCCCTAGTAACTATTGCTTATTCTGTGTGGGGGCAAAAGCTGTACGAAACAGTAATATCCTGTGTCATTCTCACACGTTTGCGCGATCTTTAGTTCTTAATTGCCATATTTAAAAATGCTTAGGGGTGAATACATTTTTATTTAAATACTTTATCCGAAATTTACAAAGTAAAGTTTATATAAGCATTTTAATAATTTAAGCATATTTGAGCTTTAACACGCTCACTGCATTATGAGGTCTAACAAGCCACATGCGTAACTTGCCGCTGGTGCGGCAGTCATAATCGCGTGCTTTCACTCTGTGCGGGGGGCGACTATTTAAACATTTCTATGAGTACAACAGAGACAAATATATAAAATTGCTTCTCTTACGAAGCCTAGCATAATGGCGTAGACAATATTATATGAGATGGATTAGGTCCCATACGCACTGGATAGAAATTAATCACGTTCAGTGCGAAGTGAGGTCTGAACTGCCTCAAAAATTGTAGGCCTCATAACCGCACGGAGTGAGGCGCGGGCGCCGCGCATTTTAGCGTAGTGACGTGATAAGTAAGTACATACACACGCATACATTCTACACATTAACACTTACTTTATAACTAAAAATGGCATTTGTAGACACTTAACGCACGTGTTAATTTCAGGATTTCCTAGTGGCAGATGTGCTGAACATTCGCTTCAAAAAGGTGGTCAACGAAAGCGCTGCATAGGTTGCTACGACCAATTAAGACTAACACTGAATAGCACTCAGGCTGCAAAAAAAACTAAAAAAATTGTAACTTTTTGTGTTCAGTGTGACAAATCCTACTGCTTGCCCTGTTTTAATAAAAAACACTTTAATTAAAAACAAATATTATAATTTTATAGTGACTGCAATTTTGTTTTATTCCCATCCCTAGTCGAGACACAAATTAAACTTTCTTTCAGTGCGAAATGAGGCAGAACAGATGTCATATATATTTTTTTAATTTATTCAATACCGAAATGTCATAACTGCGGGCGAAGCTTAGTTTAAGTTAAACATCTATTTAAGTTTATAATGGTAAAGTTTCAAGCCAATATTGTCTCTTCTGAGCTATATTTAAGGTATTTTTTAGAAACAATATTTTGTGAGGCCGAAAAGGTCTCATACGCACTGCAAAGAAGTTCAATCTTGACTCGAAAAGACCTCATACGCACTGGCTGAAAGTCTACGAAAAATAGTTTCGCAGTGAGCGTGTTAAAAAAGACGAAACGAAACAAAAACCCGATAAATCTTAATATATATATATATATAATATATATAAATCTCGTGTCACAATGTTTGTCCTCAATGGACTCCTAAACCACTTAACCGATTATAATAAAATTCGCACACCATGTGCAGTTCGATCGAACTTGAGAGATAGGGTAGTTTAAATGTATATATATAATTCTACTGTTCGTGTGTATGTCACTGAACTCCTCCTAAACGGCTGGACCGATTTAGATGAATTTTGGTATGTGTGTTTGAGGTAGTCCGTAGATGATTTAGATTTACAATTGGTCCCGATAGGTGGCGCTGCGATCGGGCAGGACAACGTCTGCCGGATCCGCTAGTATATATATATGACGTTGACAATTACATATTGTAACAATATATAGCAACACCAAAGTCCAAACATCAAAAAATAAAAACACAAGAAAAATGTCTGCTGGTGTCGTAACTTGAGCATTCTTCTTTGTATTTAAGATTTTGTTGCAAATTTGTATTTATACGACCACTTCGTTTACTGTTTTACGTTGAGTTGAGCATCTCGTTCCTCCGTATAAGTGCTCTTAGTGTTGTGTGTGTGTCTTAGTGTTAATTTATTTATGGTACAAGTGTGTAAAGTTGGTGATTATCGCTGAGGCGCCATTGAGACCCGAGCCGTTAGGCGAGGGAATGAAATTATAAATTTTATTTTTCCTTTTTTTATGCGAAAATGGGTAGCGCTTGGCCACTATCTAACCTGATGTTAAGTGTAGATGCGGTCGATTATGTAGCGTGCTTACCCAAAAGATACCTACCTATTACTTAAGTTTTGGCTATTTATTATATATGATAAGCTAGCGTTCCACCACTATCTCGCCTGGTTGTAAGCGATGATGTGGTCGAGGATAGTATGGTCGTTATTTCGCATAGCGTAAATATTATTTTATTGTTTGTTTAATTTTTTTAACTTTTAAGTAAAACGTTTCAATTATATTTTTAATACGGTCTATCTATTTTTTTTACATGCTACAAAATGTTATTATACACTATTGTCACTTATTTAGGATAAAATATTTGAACGTTAAGTTTACTTCTTTACTTTTAAGTAAAATGTTTTTATGATTCTTTTTTTAATCGGTAGGATACGTTTCCATGGTGGTCCCATTGTAATTTCATCGAGATCGGTTAAGTATCTCCAGAGATATGACGATAAGTGTCTCAAACTTGCCACTGAAATTGAGGTTTATTGAGTTATAGTTTTTAAACTATCCTAATTATTATATTTCATTAATTATTTTTATGTTTTGAAGTTATGTCTGAAGAAATGAAATATGTAGACACTTATTTATTTTTAAGGCTGTATGTATTGAACACATCCCCTGCTACAGTAATCAATACTTCTCATAAATAATCAAATATCTTACAAAACTTATAATTTGCAGAAACATTGAAGTAGTTAAGTGTAAGAATTACTAGGTATAGGGGTAGATAATTAAAACTAGATTTATCTTTGTAAATTGTTAAACACAATCCAAAATTTCATCGTACCGACGGGACTTGAACCCGACTTAACGATACTTCGCACCGTGGCTTAATTGGCAAAGCACCGGAACATGTTATTCCGGAGGTTGCGGGTTCAAGTCCCGTCGGTACGATGAAATTTTGGATTGTGTTTAACAATTTACAAAAATATAAAGTGTGAAACACTTCAAAGAAACATAATATTTGATTTACGCAGTGCAACATCTCTCGTCGGATTTGAAAACTGTAATGTATTCTTCCGAATGATTAACTTACGTAATAAGTAGTCATAGATGGCGCCACCAATGCATAATTGGGTTAACAAAATGCAATCCACTAATTTCGTCGTAACGATACTTCGCACCGTGGCTTAATTGGCAAAGCACCGGAACATGTTATTCCGGAGGTTGCGGGTTCAAGTCCCGTCGGTACGATGAAATTTTGGATTGTGTTTAACAATTTACAAAAATATAAAGTGTGAAACACTTCAAAGAAACATAATATTTGATTTACGCAGTGCAACATCTCTCGTCGGATTTGAAAACTGTAATGTATTCTTCCGAATGATTAACTTACGTAATAAGTAGTCATAGATGGCGCCACCAATGCATAATTGGGTTAACAAAATGCAATCCACTAATTTCGTCGTAACGATACTTCGCACCGTGGCTTAATTGGCAAAGCACCGGAACATGTTATTCCGGAGGTTGCGGGTTCAAGTCCCGTCGGTACGATGAAATTTTGGATTGTGTTTAACAATTTACAAAAATATAAAGTGTGAAACACTTCAAAGAAACATAATATTTGATTTACGCAGTGCAACATCTCTCGTCGGATTTGAAAACTGTAATGTATTCTTCCGAATGATTAACTTACGTAATAAGTAGTCATAGATGGCGCCACCAATGCATAATTGGGTTAACAAAATGCAATCCACTAATTTCGTCGTAACGATACTTCGCACCGTGGCTTAATTGGCAAAGCACCGGAACATGTTATTCCGGAGGTTGCGGGTTCAAGTCCCGTCGGTACGATGAAATTTTGGATTGTGTTTAACAATTTACAAAAATATAAAGTGTGAAACACTTCAAAGAAACATAATATTTGATTTACGCAGTGCAACATCTCTCGTCGGATTTGAAAACTGTAATGTATTCTTCCGAATGATTAACTTACGTAATAAGTAGTCATAGATGGCGCCACCAATGCATAATTGGGTTAACAAAATGCAATCCACTAATTTCGTCGTAACGATACTTCGCACCGTGGCTTAATTGGCAAAGCACCGGAACATGTTATTCCGGAGGTTGCGGGTTCAAGTCCCGTCGGTACGATGAAATTTTGGATTGTGTTTAACAATTTACAAAAATATAAAGTGTGAAACACTTCAAAGAAACATAATATTAGATTTATCTTATTGCTAAAAGGATACAAATGAATAACAAAATTATGTAACATCACATTTATATTCTTTTTCTATTTTATTTTACTTTACACCTTACAGACAGATGGTTCCGAATTATGTGTTATATACTGTAGTCAGTCGTAAAAACCTTTCAAGTTATAACAATCTATACAAAATAATGGATGCACATGTTTTATTAAAGGATGTTTGTTTTGTTTACAGGTAGGCAAATATTATTTAAAGGGATTTTGTCCAAAAAAGTAAAAAAAGTAAAGTGTTAAAGTATGAGAAGTGTATATTTAGTCTAATTTAACCTTTAAAAAAATTACGTATCTAAAATTAAACAATTATTAACCTAATTATATGATATCAATGAATCTTGCGACATATGGAATGTTTGTGTTTACAGTTTAGTTGTCACCTTTTCTAATATAAACTTAAAAATAATAACCTACGCTTCTAAAATTACATTGCACAGCGGCTGGTCCTGGGGAACTTGTGTATTTATTTACCTGAGAGAGCCACGGGCGCTAACTATTTGGACGTGTTGCGGGATACAATGTTGCTTACAGTGAGATTTATGTCCCGAAACGGAAACCGATTGGACAATCGGTTTCCGGAGGCAATATATATATAATATTTGGAATATTATAATTTGATTATTTATTATGCAGTGCAAATGTTTGTTAATTTCCGTTTAGTGTATGTTGGTGTCAATAACGAGTTATTGTATTGTATTGTTTTCCATATGTCGCAAAATTCGACTCTATCAGCGCCACGAGTGCGCCTTTGGTCGTTTCAGCCCTATTATCCCATTTTTGAACCATTATTGCCCATAAATTCTCGATGGGATTTAGGTCTGGGGACCGAGAGGGCCAGGGTAATGTCGTCAAATTTGGCTGTTGTTGGATCCACTGTTGCACTACGCGACAGTTGTGAATCGGATAATTGTCCTGAACAAAAACTATTACAGGACAATCGGTTTCCGTATACACAACTCTCACCGTAGGCAATATTGTATCCCGCAACACTTCCAAATAGTTGGCACCCGTGGCCCTCTCAGGTAAATACGCAAGTTCCCCAGGACCAGCAGCACTCATCCAAGCGAACATGTTGACCACTATTCCGGAGTCATTATTGGGAAGCACGTTTCGCGGCTCATACCGAGTATTATTTACACGCCATAAATGCCGACGACCAATCTGACTCGATTTAAAAGATTTTTCGTCGGAAAATATGACGCGTGAAAAATCCATGTCTCGGTAATCCCTCGCGAAACGGATTCGGGCTTCCTTGTGTGCATCACTTAGCTGAATTTTTTTTGCAGGTTTTCTATGATGAATCCCTTCCCTGTGTAACGCCCTTCTCACAGTTCCCGTTGAACAATCGTATTCCTCGGCTAACTGTCGCATGGGAGTCATCGGAAACTCTTCGTAGATCGAAACTAATTGTATCGCACGTACTCCCGTGATGATACGCCGGGATTCGCCACTTCGGGGTCTTGCATTTACGTGACCTTCTTCCTCGAAACGCCTAATCCAAAAGCGCACCGTTTTTCTCTAAAAAAAAAAATAACACATGGGATCACTTTCAGTAACACAAAACAAACAAAGGTAGCAGACACACCATCACTAAATTAAAATTTCTTTTGAACAGTGATTAAATTATAATATGACATTCGTAATTTGTGATAAATATGTATACATAAAAAATCGTAGCTAGAAAAATCGTAAAAAAAGATCGATGTCAATATAAACTATGAAAAAAAAATCGATTGTTAATATATTATACGTTGATAACAACACTAAACTCACCGTCATATTCAGTTGATATGTTAAATCCACGTTCACGTAAACCTACAATATTGCTACGCTCTAAAACTGTTAAGTTTGCGGAAGATTGATTTATGGACATTTTTGCAAAAAAGAAATTGACTGTTTGGCAGACTGCAAGGACGGGCTGATGTTTAAGACGTAACTGAGAGATAGTAGAAGTTGACTGAGTATGAACGTTTCCTACCCATCTGTTTGTCATAAAACAATTTAGAAACCGTTTTACCTTTTGTTTTTGCCCCAAAAAAGATATCTCTCTTCTGATTGGATAGAAAAATATTGGGCGGAGCTAGCGAAGATCGACACTTGCAACCGAAAATGTTGAAACTGGATACGCACAAATGGAGCCAATAGTACCTACCTACCCGGCTCTAAGATGCCGAAGGCTACGGATGGAAAAAAATATACAAAAACATATACCTACAGAAGATGTAGAAAAAGCCTTGCAAGCCATAAAAAATGGAATGGGTAAGAAAACTGCTGCAAATAAATGTAATATTTCACGAGCAACTTTGCAGTTTCGCCTATCCAACCAGTTAAAGTCAATAGATTGAGACCAATGACAGATGAAGAATTGTTAAAAATGTTGGAAGATGATTAAGCGAGATTATTAATGGACCTAGGCACGTATAGGTGTGCCTACATTGGTAAATACAACTGCCAATCGTTATATATCGTCGTGCGTCTGGCGCGCCGCTCCCTGCGCGACGTGCTGCTGAGCGCCGCACGCGTGCGTCGCAATCTCACTAGCGCCGACACCGGGCTCGCTGGACCTCCCCGCCGCCTCTATATAAACGAGAGGCTGACGCGAATCAATCGTCAGCTGTTTCATAAGGTGCGCGAAGAATGCCGGAAGAGGTCCTGGAGGTACTCGTGGACCAAAAAGGGTCGCATCTTCGCACGTCAGATGGACGGGAAGCCGATATGCTCAATCCGTTCGGAGCTCGACTTAGTCCGGGTTTTTGGGGCTGATGGTGTTTGAGGGTATAATGAATAGTCTTACGGGGTGGAGGTATTATTTATTATTAATATATAATAAAAAAATAGATATGGAGCATAACATTTTCACTGCGTTTAAAATATACAATTGTTACAATTACCACTACTTTACCGTCATGTATTTATTGATTTCTTCAGATATGAGGCTCTTAACTATTACATTCAATTATTCTATGTATTTATATGTTAGACAAAACTATTATCAGGATCACTTATTTATGACAACGTACTTCAAACCTTCTCATGACTACAATATTGTTAGTTACAATCGCTTCTATAGCCTTTTTTATTCTTTTATAATAATGTATAGTAATCATTTCATAAACCAGTATGGTTAATAACAAAAATATAAAAATAGGTTTGTACAACGCAGGCTCTCTAGGCACTGATCACGACAACCTGATAGTAGCAGCCTGTCGAGCTGACGTTGATATTCTCGCCATCAACGAGACCTGGTTGAGAGCAGGTGAGGAGGGCCGTGCGCCCGCGCTGCCCGGGTACCGACTGCGACACATACCGCGCCCGCCAAGCGTGCGCGCGCGCGGCGGTGGCGTCGGCTTTTATATTAAGCGGAATGTCACTGTGCGTACCTGGGCTCACCCGGTGAACCCTGTGCATAGCGCAGTCGAGCAGATGTGGCTAACAATGACTCTGAACGGGAGGAAGCTAGCGGTTGGCACTGCGTACCGTCCGCCATGGTTGGATGTAGACGTATTTTTTGATGCAATATCTGATTCAATTAGCTCTATTCATAATTACGATAATTTGGTTTTAGTTGGAGATTTTAATATTAATGTGTTATGTGAACAAGATTTAAAATTTATAAAATTTTCAACGTTTTTATCTACTTTCAATTTACAGCAACTAGTTACTTTACCTACTCATTATACAGATTCAAGTCAAACGCTAATAGACGTGGTGTGCGCAGATATAAGTGCGAAAAATATCACAGTTGAGCATGTAGGATCTCTGCTGGGACATTCTCTTGTGTGTGTCGAATTTAATATCAAGCGTGAGAAACCTGTACCCTTTGTTATAACATATAGACCGAAAAAATATATAAATGTCGACCATTTTAATGCAGATCTAGTAAACGTGAAATGGAACGAAATATTAACCTTTTATAATAATATTAATGACATGATACAATTATTTAATAATAATGTAATTATTCTATTTGATAAGTACGCCCCAGTAAGGAAGGTTATCATTAAAAAACGGTCTTATCCTTGGATTACCGACACGGTAAAATTAATGATGAGGCTCCGCGATGACGCTGCTAAAGTCTATCACAAAACCAAGTTGGACAGCAAAAAACAATATTATAAATCGTTAAAAACTACAGTGACCCAAGCTTTATTTTTTGAAAAGTCAGCATATTTCAGATATAACATCAACAACAAGAAGCATGATCCAAAGCTTCTTTGGACGAATCTTAAGAATACCTTGCTACCACAGAATAAATCAAATTTACCTCAACATTTTAACGACGCTAACATGATAAATAATCATTTTTTAAATATTCCAGGTGTGTTTAGCGTCAGTATTTCATATTTAACGTATTTTGAACACCATCGTCACAGCGACGCAGTCTTTCATATAGAGCCTGTAAGTCTTGATCATATAATCAAAATAATAAAAAACTTAAAATCTAATGCAGAGGGCTGTGACGCTATTACACTAGACATGCTTATTATGACGTTTCCACAAACATTAGATATTCTTAAGGGTTTGATAAACACCTCGATAAACAGCTCTGTTTTTCCTGACCTATGGAAACAAGCCATAGTGACACCTCTACCGAAATTGTCAAACCCGCTTGAACTTAAAGATCTTAGGCCAATTAGTGTCCTTCCTTGTCTTTCTAAGATCCTGGAGAAATCGGTATGCACGCAGCTTACGCACTTTTTAGAAATAAATAGCATTTTACCCCGCGAGCAGTCAGGATTTCGAAAAGGACGTAGCACTGTGACGGCTCTGCTTGACGTCACTGATAATATACTCTGTGCACAAGACAAAGGGATGTGCACCATACTCGTTTTGTTGGACTATTCAAGAGCTTTTGATTGTTTAAATTTGGATCTTCTCATGTCTAAACTTCATTACTATGGATTTGATAGAGCTGCGTTGCAGTGGTTTGACAGTTATCTTAGCAACAGGTACCAATACGTGAAACTTAGTGGGAATGACGGAGCTAAAATTTGTTCAGATAAAATTGCAGTAAAACGAGGCGTACCACAAGGATCTATATTGGGTCCAGTTCTCTTCATTTTATATACAGCTGATATTAGACTCCATATAAAGCATTGCCAGTATCACGTTTATGCTGATGATACTCAGCTGTATATATCATGCAAACCTTGTGATATTGATAGCACAATATCTAAACTCAATGAAGAACTAGCTAGCATATCCTCTTGGTCAGATAATAATGGTTTAATTCTCAACCCGGCAAAAACCAAGTATATATTTTTTGGTAATCAAAACCAAATTAGTAAATTACGTCCTACTGTTAGTGTTATGCTCATGAACAAGCCCATTGAGCGTGTATACGAGGCTCGCAACCTAGGTCTGATTATGGACTCTAATTTGAGATACGAAAAACATATTACTAAATGTGTACAAAACTGTTTCTACAAATTAAAGATCCTTTACCGCATGAGACCTTATCTCAAGGAAGAATTGCGTATAGAGCTTGTTGAATCATTGGTATTATCTAAATTAAACTACATGGACGTCGTTTTTGGCCCTCGACTTTTAACGCGAACTCAAAGACTCATACAAAGAGTCCAGAACGCATGTGCGCGCTTTTGCTTTCATATTCCGTTCAGAGCCCATGTGACACCATTTTTAAACAAACATTCAATATTAAAAATGAAGCATAGAAGAAAGTTACATTTAGCTTGTCTTCTATTTGGTATACTTAAATACGAGGAGCCTTCGTATCTCTTCCAGAAGCTTTCATGGTACTCTAGTCGCCGATCAGTCGATGCCCGTCAGTGCGTACCACGGTTCTCCACTCAAGCTCACAGGACGACTACTTTTCGTGGCAGTTTCAGGTATCAGGCTACAAAATGCTGGAACAACATTCCGCCACCTATTAGAGACTTGCAAAATGCTCACAGTTTTAAATTCAAACTTAAAAATATGTTGTATGCCCACCAAATTGGAGAAGAAATTCTCCTGCACGATACCAGTGCTTTTTAAGATCACATCTATGACTGTATACTCGCTTAGCCTCATTATTGTATTTTATGTTCACTCTTCATTGCAATATTTGTTATTATACTCTTAAATCTATACATTATACTTAAGTCATGTCATGTCATATCATATGTCCGTCATGTTTATAACTAATTTTGCCTCCGGTTCTATTGCTATGTTTATGTTTGTTATTTTCAATATGTAATATAATTAATTAGCATGGTGTTAGCCGTAAGGTGACGTCACCGACCGGCCCCACCGGAAGACCAGCGTTAGTTCTGATACTAACATTATGCTGAGTTGGGGCCGATTGGTGACGTAGGTTACCAATAAACATTTTTCATTTCATTTCATTTCATTATACCAAATTCACTGTGCCAATAATTATACTTCAGTGCCAATGATTGTGCAATAGCATAGAATCAAGTTTTATGTTACTTTTTAAGCAATAAAGCAATTTTTTTTAAATACCAATGTGAATCATTGTAATCTATACTTATATACCTTTTATTTGATAAACATTAGATATATAAAAAAAATTAATATAACAAAGAATTTACTACTTATATGTTGAAGGTCACCTTAGAGTGCCAATCACTGTACTGTTTACCCTATTCGGTTCATCTCAATAATTTTATCTGTATTTTGAGAACGATTTGTAGCTATTATGGAAAGTACAACGGTTAATGTTAATATTTATTATACCTACTTATAAGTGAAAATATGTGAGCTTTTATTAGAAATGCAATGCAGCGCGTTTGAACTCCTGCTATGATGATGCTTCCTTTCGCGCCTATTTGTAAAGCTGTTGTATTACAATTTACAGCTAGTTTTTCTTTTCCAGATCTCGGCGGGCAGGCCTCTAACAAATTAAGAAACTAAGGTTTTTTGCTTTCTTTTATTGAAGGAAGCAAAATCATTTACAACAACTCTACCAATGCCACCACTAACAAGATGAAGATTGAAGAAGGGAAACGCATCTCCAACCAATTTAACGCTGTCCTCACATCATCCCATCGTACCCCGCAGCAATTACGTTAGAAGTGGGAAAATTTAAAGAAAACATCACGCAAACGTACTACTTTAATACGTATGAACAACATTAAGGTTAGTAGGGTCTAGATTTTATGGTTTTATTTTTATCTTTATTTAGATAGTTTCAAGTGGCTATTTATACTTTACTTATTAATTAATTTATTCTTTTTAGACGGGCCACCACCAGGTGGTCCAGACTCCATCCCTCCAGATGTGTTGGACCGGGTAGCTGCTCTGTTAGGCAGTACAGCAGATGGCCTAACAGTCAAATATGGTGGTGATGCGGATCCCGAATGTGCTGTAATTAGCAGTGTTGGTCGTGGTGGTGGTAGAAACGAAAGTTAAAGTAACTCGGATGGTGTCACAACGGCATGCATTTTGCCTTGTGGTGTGGAGGTGTTGGAATAATTTGTGGTGGAGGACAACACTGAAACTTGTGAAGCAACAACACCAAACTCAATCCAAAATAAAATCTCTTTAACTTTCAGAGCCAGTGGTAAACTTAATTACTTATTATAATATTTTTATGTAGCTAGCTTTGTAAGACTGTCACCAGTTGGTAAGTTATGATGTAGGCAAGGCCTTTCTGCTGAAGATGGTAGCCAGGTAAGCTGCGAGAGTTGTGGCACAATTTAGAATATCACGAATTGAAGCAGGTTATGCGGCAATCTGATAAAATATTCTTTGAAATACTCACCAAGATCGGCATTGGCCCTCGCTTGGAGGACGATGAGAGAGCGTTGATCGAATCGAGAGTCATCGATAGCGCATAATTGGAAAATCGTCCCGAACTTAGATAGATAGAAAATTATTTATTGCCACACCTCAATACTTAAAAATAACATACAAGGTTTGCAGGTGCTTTTTTTTAGCTTGCATTGCACCTTTTATGGTTTTGCAATAAACTAAACTCGTTTTTTTGCTGCCCCAGCTTAAAATATTTTTCAGTATTGGCAGTTTATGACAGACACTGAAAAATTAATATTGAAAATATTATTAATAAAACTACTTAAAAAAAAGTAATGCATCTTCAAATTCGGCTCTGCGGCCTAACTGGTAGTGTGCATGCCTCCGAAGCTTGGGGTATGAATGTCTTGTATTTAAAGCTCTTGTGTTTGCCTTGTGTCTTAATGGTATATACTAAGTAATACAATTAAATATTAGTAAGATGTATACCCACTTTGTTGTGTTATTTCCCTTGGTAAAAAGTAGCCAATGTTAATTACTGTGTGCAAACTGTTACTAAAGTAAAAGTAACTAAAGTTACAAATATCAAAACCTAGTTTAATAACGATAATTCAATGTCAAATTGAAAACTCAAAATTGAATATTAAAAAGCAAAAACAGATCTAAAAACTAATAAAAATTTAAAACATTAAAATAAATTACAATAAATAGAAAAAAAATCATTAAAACATAACCAATAAATTAAATAACTTCGTAATTATCTACTGTTTCAATTTCTGTTGTCTGCCTGCCTTACAAAGAGTCTTGGACTTAAACTATATTTAGAGTCAATTTAACTGTTAAAATCTGTTAAATTTTAACGGATCTTATTTGACATTTGTCAATCTTGGTTTAATAGTGAGGTGACGTGCTTAAAAACATCGATCGACTGAATGAATCGACACAGACTTCAAATACTCAACGAATTTGATGCAGTTATTGTGAAGAATTACTTCTAGGTACAATATGTATAATTGAGTTCAAAATTAAACCAAACCAATACATTATCATTTCATTATTTATTAGATATTTCCCTGTTTTATTATTATTTTCTACCGTACATTAAGGAAACAAAAGTAACAAACAACGTAAACAGTAAAAAAAATTAACATAATTGATTTTGTTCCTATTTCATTATTTTTGTTTGCCATTTATTCATTTATGGTTTTAACCATAATGAATGTTTTAAGGAATGTTTTAACATTCCTTCACACGTAATTATTTTATTCAATTCAACTAATCGACTAATCAATCTTCCGATTTTTTGAGTAGTATTCCTAGTGTTTAAAAAGAAAAAGGGTTCACCGACGTAACCTTGTAACAACGTTTATTTTTTATAGATTTAAAAAACGGGAATTTAACGTGACTTACGCGATGTCGATATAGCGATCAACATATGTTTCGGCCTCATCCGGAGGCCTTCTTCAGGATCTTGAGTGCGGGGCGCTCGCCGACGCGTTCAGCCTCGCACTGCGGGCCGCTGCTCGTGCAGCGCGGGCGGGCGGAGCGGGCGGCGGCGGCGGCGATGGTGGTGTTGGTGGGGGGTGATGATGCGGTGTACATAGTGGAGGCGCGGGATTAGGTTGGAGGGCTTCGTCTTCATCACTGCTGTTTTCTTCAGACGAAACCTCATCCAACCGGCAGACGGAACTCAAGGTTCTCACTGTTGCCACTGGTGACGTGCTTTACTTTGACGTGTCAGGCAATTGTTGCGCTCTCCAAAGGATAAGGATCCCCTAGGAGCTCCTGGGGTCTACGTCGTTCCTTGCGACTGTGGTGCAAGCTACGTAGGCGAGACCAGAAGAAACGTGTCCACAAGACTCAAAGAACACATTGCTTCCATGAAGAACGGACAGCGGTAGCTCGGCGGTTACAGAGCACGCTCTCACATCTGGGACGACGCACTACATCAGATTTGACAAGGCACGGATTTTGGCGCGTGAAAAGTACTTTGTGCCCCGCAAAATCCGAGAAGCCATTGAGATCAGTCGTCGTCGTAACTTCAACAGAGACAGAGGGAAGAACGGACAGCGGTAGCTCGGCGGTTACAGAGCACGCTCTCACATCTGGGACGACGCACTACATCAGATTTGACAAGGCACGGATTTTGGCGCGTGAAAAGTACGTTGTGCCCCGCAAAATCCGAGAAGCCATTGAGATCAGTCGTCGTCGTAACTTCAACAGAGACAGAGGGTGGTACCTGTCACATACGTGGAAAACCGTTCTTCATGGAAAGCACGTCACCAGTGGCAACAGTGAGGAGGACACCTTGTGTTCCGTCTGCCGGTTGGATGAGGTTTCGTCTGAAGAAAACAGCAGTGATGAAGACGAAGCCCTCCAACCTAATCCCGCGCCTCCACACACCATTTTTTTTTAAAATGTTTACATGTTTAGAATGGTTTATTAGTCAAAATAAATCGTAAAATTGTCTTCTTTTCAATAAAGACTTATTACAATAAATATATATTTTTAACTGTAAAAATTTTTGTGAATAAAAAGATCCAACTTGAAAAAAAACATTGGGTGCACTCCGTTACAAGGCTTCGTTGGTGAATTTTGATGAAGTGTCAAATGTGATCTGTTAAATTGACTCTACTATATTTTAAAAAGACACAGAGAATTAAAAACAAAAACGCATGCTCTGAGAGAGATAGAGATTTTATGAGAGATGTCGTGAGCCGTGCAAGTGCAGGAAAAAAGAGTGCCGGACATACAAAAAACGCAAAATGCAAGTGAGATATCTGAAATTCTGAAGTAGGTTTAGTAAGTTTAGCACCTTTAAAAAATATCGACCATTTTACATAATTTCTCCAAATTTGAAAGATTTGGAAACGTGTGCTTGCTTGAAACATTGCAACATGCAGTTTGTTGTAAATGCTTTGAAATCAATGGCCATTTTTGAGTCCAATGATATCAATACGATTCTGAATAATCTCGTCTGCGATCCTAATTTCAGCCAATGTATGTACGGCGAATGCAGTGTTTGTAAAGATAATGCTGTACAAGTAAAGGGAGAGGAAAATGTTGAAATAAAGTGGTATTCATGGAATGTCAGACAACACGAATATGATGAAAAAGGACAGAAGAAAAAGACTAAAAGAATGGTGAAAACTGAAAACAAGGGAACAATAAAAAGTCTAGTTGATTTGTTTAATAAGGAAATAAAGAAATTTCAGATCATCTTTACAACATGCGCCATCAATACCAACAGTATAATTACTGTATCGATAATTTGGACCACAAAGAATGCGCAATACATTTAGACTTTTCAGAAAATTGGCTCGTAAATATCATGAAGAAGTGCAAGCTGCATAGCTTGCACTTCGGGGTTTCAAAAATACAAATCTTTTGAATTGAAGTGTGGTTGGTGTGTTAATAATTTGGACAATAATGTCGTCGAGGAAACGAAGCGCTGTATGGAAACACTTTCTAGAAGTGAAACCAAAAAAGGCGAAGTGTACATATCGCGCAAACTTTATCGGCATAACTGGTGGTAATGTCGGTAACCTAATAAGACATTTGAAATCGAAACACCCGACTCCCCTTGGTTCGGCACGCCAACCAGAACATATTGTTGAAGTGGAAGAAGTTGCTGCACCTACGACGGACCCAAAAGAGAGTAGCGCTTCATCACTGGTACGCCCTTCCCCAGCTCAACAATCAATGGTGGAATTTGTCCGAAGTCTAAAGCCTGTTGGACCTCGTCGGGCTGACAAAATTGATGACCAAGTACTAAAAATGATTGCCAAAGGCCATCCACCCATTTTCAGTTGGCAAAGAGCCCGAATTTAAAAAATTACAAAGCTGTGTTCGGGATATTCCTTACCTACTAGGAAAACTATTGCCGAAAGTCTACTGCCAAAGGCATACCGATGCGCAATGGAAAAGGCCAAAGAAAAAGTCGTAACTGCTCAGTGTAATTACCTGAGAGCCACGGGTGTTAACTATTTGGAAGTGTTGCGGTATACAATGTTGCCTACAGTAAAAGTTGTGTATCTGGAAACAGGATGTCCTGAAATTGTTTTTGTTCAATACAATTGTCCGATTCACATGTATCACGTAATGCAACAGTGGATCCAACAACAGCCAAATTTTACGACATTACCATGGCCCTGTCGGTACCCAGACCTTAATCCCATCGAGAATTTATGGGCAATAATGGTTCAAAAATAGAATAATAGGGCTGTAAGGACCAAAGATGCACTCGTCGCACATGTGGACCAGGTATAGGAGTCATTAAGGGGCACAGATTTATGCCAAAACTTAGGAGTAGTTAAAATCGGTGACAAATGGTTAAAAGTGCAGCAATTCGCTTTTTTATTATTATGGTGGTAATGAACTCGTCTGATTACAACAATAAGTTACGGGATTTGTTAGAAGACAGGCGTATATATAAACCTGTGTCATTTGACCCAACTGCTAGGGTAACTCGTCGCATCCGTGCCGTCATAAGGGATAGCCAAGTTCTTTTCACAGAAGACGTGTACGACAAATTATATAGACCTAAGATCGTTACACCACCTAAACTGTTCGGCCTACCCTAAATACACAAGACAAATGTGCGCCTGGGTCCCATCGTGAGTCAGATTGACTCCCCGACCTACGATCTGGCAAAGCATGTTGCGTCGGTTTTACAACCATTAGTGGGTAAAACTACGTCTTTTGTAAAAGACTCTCGCCATTTTGTTCAAATCCTCGGTGAACTTCAACTGGACCCAGACGACATCATGGTGAGCTTCGATGTAGAATCACTTTTCACCAACGTTCCAGTGAAGGAGAGCATTGAGGTGATAAGGACAAGGTTCAGTGATGACCTTCCAGAAAATTTTTTAGCGCTATTGAGGAACTGTTTGGAAGGAAACTATTTCCTATACGGCGGGCAGCACTACCTCCAGATGGACAGTGTTGCCATGGGAAGTCCAGTGGCACCTGTCCTTGCCAACATCTGGATAGAATTTATCGAAGAAGCCATAGACGTACAGTCGTCATCAGTAAAGGTGTGGAAGCGGTACGGTGATGATGTCTTCTGCATCATGAAGGGTGATGAGCAGGCAGTAGTCACTCTGGCAAAGAAGCTGAACTCGATTCATGCCAACATAAAGTTCACCTATGAGCTGGAAACGAACAAAACACTGCCTTTTCTTGATGTCAAAGTTATGGTTAGACCTGATGGTTCATTATCACATTCTTTCTATAGGAAAGCTACCCATATTGATAGGTATCTGAATGCCTTGTCGCACCATCACTCCCGTCAACTGGGATCTGTAGCCAGTATTATTAGTACGAGTTTTCATACCAAACTCGATATCGTATATCGAACAAATTTTGTACGAAAAACAGTACCGCGCCTCAGCAGTTACTACTACACTACACTTCACAAATATAGACCAATCAGAAAGCCAGAATGAGTTGAAAACTATGGGAGATCTGTCAAAAGCGTTTACGATAATAACTCGTACTAAGAGTACAGGTCATTGATGGACAGAACTCGTGGTCTCTGTGACCCTGAACACCTGGAGGAAGAAATCGCACATGTTCAGGAGGTTCTGATAAAAAACGGCTACAAGGTAGGAAGAGGCCATTCTAGACGCAGATATAAGGAGAGCACCACTGGCGTTGACCGGCAGGCGGCTTTTATGCCATACGTGAAGGGAGTGACGGACAAGATCAGTGCTGTACTACGTAAATACTCTATAAAGACAGTATTCACTGCCTTTTCGAAGATATCAACAAAGGTCCGTTCGCCGAAGGATGTGATTCCTTTTCTGATACCTGGTGTGTACAAAATCGATTGCAGCTGCGGTAAATCGTACATCGGACAGACCAAGCGTACTATTGCAGAAAGGGTCAAAGAACACATCGCAGCTGTAAAAAACCGCCAGGTTAATACATCTGCTATCGCCGAGCACTTATTGGAATCCTGACCTTATCACTGGATCGAACTTCATGACCCTAAGATCCTCTCGACCGACCGCTACTATTACTCCCGTATTGTGCGTGAAGCGGTAGAAATAAAAAAGCAACCCAAATTCAACCGGGAGGATGGATTTAGGTTGGCCGCAACTTGGAACCCAGTTATTAGCAAGTGTTCGAATCGAAAATCAAAGCAGCAAAAATCTGCCGATATTGTCAGTGTTGTGTGTCGCAATAGCAACTCTGATAAACATTAAATTGAGGGTAGTTTTAAACGAACTCTCCTTTAAATAGCAGTGCGGACTCACAACATTCAGTCGTCTCGTGACCACGATCAATGCAACTTGGTCGAAAGGTCGAGTTAAATAAAATTAATGTTTTAGGCGCGATAAGTCCCTTATTTTAATATTTATAACTATTTTTATTATTAGTTATCTTGACCATGGGTTATATATGCAACTATTAGTCCAAATGTTTAACCACCCGCTCAGCCAGGAATAAACAAGATGGCGGCAAGTTATCTCCCATCTCGCAGCTGACTCGTGCTGTGTGTGTTGTGTTATTTTTGCGTTTATCAGATCACTTCAATTAAATTCGTTATACCTTTAATAGTAGATAATTATGAATTCTAATATTATGCGTCATTTTAGTCGGACAGTTCATCTGATGATGAAATTATCGTCGATTGTGTGTTAATTAGAAGACCGGAAATATTTCGACCAAGACCCGCCTCACCACTGGGATGACGAAGATTTTTCAAAACGATACAGGCTTTCAAAAGAATATGTGATGTGGGTCGTCAGTCAACTAGGAGCAGAATTAGAAAATCCAACGACAAGAAACCAGGCCGTGTCACCGCTAGAGCAGCTACTATTAACACTCAGATTTTATGCGACGGGAAATATGCAGCAATGCTCCTGAGATCACTTTGGAGTATCAAAATCAACCGCCTGCATAATAATTCATGCAGTTTTCAAACAAATTTGCTCTAAATTGAAAGATTTTATCAATATGCCGCATACCACGGCAGAAACAAAATAAGTTGTCAGAGGTTTCTTCGCTTGAGCCAATTTCCCTAGTGTAATTGGAGCTATAAACTACACCCATATTCGTATTGCAAGTAAAGGTGGTAAAAATGCAGAATTATATCGCAACAGAAAAGATGTGTTTTCTATTAATACACAAGTCATTGTTGATGCTAAAATGAATGTACGAAATATTGTGGCAAGGTAGCCGGGATCAGTTCACGACTGTACAATTTTTAATAATAGTAGCATAAAACACCAAATAAGTACTGGACAATTTGGCAGATGCTGCCTATTAGGTGACCGAGGCTATGCCTTAAAACCATATTTGCTAACTCCATTTGCCAACCCCACAACACAGGCTGAGAAACTCTACAATAAGCAGTGAGTTGTAATTACTACGTATGGTTTAGTAGTGTGTGTTTAGATGAAAATATTTTTTTTCTGTTGTTATCTGATCAGATTTGAAAAGTAGATGAGATTGGTTTCGATCGCTAATAATACTTTATAATTTAATTTCCTTTTTAGAAGAAGTCGAACAAGGGAGCTTTTCTGACACCTCAACTCCCAAGAGCTATGCTTGGGAAACCAGTTTCAAAGCAACTTTGTAAGTATATCTCAATAAATGGCAGCGGCTCCACCATATTCCTACTGATCTATCACTGGTAGGGAAGAATGTTTTTTTTTTAAATAGATCAGTAGAGATATTATTATGTGGAACAGCCGGAAAGTGATTATAGAAATTATTTACCTTTTTAAACCAACATTTACGGTATTTAACAGAAAATGTGGGTTTAAAAAGGGTATTTTGATTTCAGTAACACCTATTATTAGAGAATAAAGAAGGCATTTACACCTGTTGAGACAAGTAAAATAATTATGTTGTATCTCATATAAAAAAAAATGAACTTTTGTCGCACAAGGAAGAACGAGAAATGAATATTTCTCAATATGCCTTGGAAGAGCATGATCAAACATTGTTATTGCAAAAAACGTTACATGAAAAAGCGTTGGAGATATTGCAAGTTAAAAAGAAATCTTTTTACAACAGAAAGAAATGCATGATTTAGAAGTTAATTTTAAGATAAATAAGGAATGCATTACTTTTAGAAAAAACTAGGTTAGAAATAGAATAAAATTATTAATAAATAAAAAAATAAATTATTAATCAAAGTCGTTGTTTTTATTTACATTTCTTATATTAAAATTACTGCATATAAAGTGTAGATCTATCTAAGATAGTTCTATGTATTCAGACATGTTTTGTTAGTACGTTTGCCAGGGACTCAAAGTAGTTGTTTATCAGCTGTTGCCGATATGCCCGATCACTTGCACTGTCCGTCACATATTGTAATGTACTTTGTCATAATTCAGAGTTTTGTACATTATAATTAGCGAATACAGTGTCTGCTAATGCTGTGTAATTTTTTTCGATGCAAATATTGTGTAAAATTTCTATGCTCACAATGATAACTTGAACATTGTATAATTTTACTCTTAACTTTAATCCGACACAAGGAAATCTTCGTTTCCACACTCCGAATGTTCTTTCAACAGCATTCCTAGTTCTTATTTGGATCTGATTGTCATTGAACTATATTAGTTAATATTAGTTATATTAGTTATATTAGTTAACTATATTATTACTGGCTTATGGAACTGACTCACGAACCAGCTTTTCTCGCCGTGCATTGTTGCCAATTGGCAACAATTGGTTTAGTCACTCGCCTAACGCTCAAGCGATTGCCTGTGTGCCGAAACTGTGACTAACAATAATCTAAAATGCCGGCTTGCGTGTTAAAAACGTAAAAAAATCGATCCTCTGCAAAGAAAAAAGATAGTTGAGTGACATATCATAGGTAAGTAAACACAATTATTAATTAAAACCAGCCAAAACTAATTTTATACATTATTTCAACGATATGCCAACATTTTTTTTATGAAAATCATAGATTATGAAATGTGAACAATACAGATAGGACGTGTAGTTACTAAAAGGCGTCACAGACTTTGAAGAAAAGATACTATTACATCTTAACATAAAATATCGCTCGCCATACATTTACAACGCCACGCAAATGGCTAAGATAATAATATTTTCATATTAGAGTATATTAAAATACCGAGCAATTTTGAAATATTATGTTAAGATGCTTAATATATCGCAAGGCCCCTATTACAGTGGGATCAACGAGTAATTCCAAACAAAAAGGTAAATATTTTTTTCTGACTTCAAAAAAAGGAGGTTCTCTGTTTGACCTGTTTGTATGTATGTATGTATGTTTGTCCGCGATATTCTCGCGTTTGACTGAACCGATATTGATGCGGTTTTAAGTTTTGTATTTGTTACCTTTAGGAAAAGGTTTTGCATACTAACCGACTTTAAAAAAGGATGTTCTCAGTTTGACCTGTTTGTTTGTATGTATGTATGTTTGTCCGCGATCTTCTCGAGTTTGGCTGAACCGATTTGGGTACGGTGACACAGTGCTGCACAGGGTTATTCGAAAGAAAAAAAAAAAGAAAATTATAAAATCTTTGCAAATATGCTCAACAATGAAAATGCAACAGAAGCTTCGCAACTCATAGTTGGATATATTTCAGGATATGTATCCCGTTATCTAATAAATCTTTGAAATGTGAAGAGTGTGTTGACACCTTAACCACAACGAGTAAATTTCCACATCACAAACTAATAACGCTTAAAGACATGGGCGGTTTGTGTTATTCTTCCGAAGACGTTTACAAAGTATGCCTTTCCACCGAGATTATTATACGTCATTTAATAAAGAAGAGTGGTGGTAAATTTCTCCTTCTAAATAAAACTATACTTACATTACATTACAGTGAACACGTTAAAATTATCCGTGGAGTAAGAAGTATTTACGTGTTTAATTCAGCATGCATTTGATCAATCTTCTACTCTTAACCACAGAATTCACATAATTCGAGCGGTAATAAATAAATACACTACTATTCGTTTAGTTCACGAAGCTTAAGTTACAAACGATTGTTTGTCTAAGCGTCAGAAACTTACAAAGTTAATTTTGTTTAAAGGTAAATAAAGTTTATGTTAAATTGCAATAATGGATTTTTAATTTTACTATATTAAATACTATAGCAATACCTAATTCGGTTGGTTTCGTATAATGCCATAGCCATACCCTAAAAAGAGCTTATTTGTGTTATACATATATATGTATGAATGTTGTTAACCTGAAAAAGAACTTAAAATCTAGATGTGTTACTTATTATGTATCAATGCTGTAGATTAATTAACAAAATTTATACATATGTGAGTAGGTGGTTATTGGGTGTTCTACTCCAGCCACATCTGTTGATTAAACGATATACCCAACTGCGTTCGCTCCGCTTGCTGCGCTCACTTGTTGCAGTTGGGTATATCGTTTAATCAACAGATGTAGCTGGAGTAGAACACCCAATAACTAAAAATTGATTATCTCTCGCCACTTGTGTTTTAGAACTCAAAGCCTCCGGTGTAATAATTTTGATCGACGTGTTTTAGAACTCTCAATGACCCCGGAGTAATAGTTTTGATCAACTGTGTTCGTAACACATACGGTTGGATGATCCATGGTAAGTATCATCCTGAGAGCCCAAGGTAGGATTATCTCTCACCGCATACGATGTCTCAGCACATACGGTTGGATAAAACATGGTAAGTATCATCCTGAGAGTCCAAGGCAGGATTATCTCTCGCCGTTTGCGATGTCTAAACACAATCGGTTAAGTGATCCATGGTAAGTTTCACTCTGGGAGCCCAAGGTCGGATTATCTCCACCGATTGCGATTCCTAACCTACCTGTGTTTTGAGCATATCGTATAGTCAGATAAACCTGTTCTACTACTTCTACTAAAGCCGTAATGACTTTTTGTTGGAATACTTACGATAAATTATCGCGCCCTAACCTACCTGTGTTTTGAGCATATCGTATAGTCAGATAAACCAAAAAATATTACAAAATTAAAATCTGCTACCCCTAAAGCACCAACTTTTATATTTTCTGTGCTTTAAAGAAATGTGTGTATATACGTTAATAAAAATTCAAGCGTAGTCACTCACCATTTTCATCTAAAGGATTTTAATTTATTAAATTCATGAAGATCTCATTGTCCCTGCTGCTTGTCGTTCCTGTAAAATAGAAATTGGTACACATTAGTTTAAAACTAAGAATACACAATTTAATTTAAAAAAATCTTTACTCAGAATAAATCAAATTAAACTTGGAAGTAACTAAACATTAAATCAGTGTGTAGTTAATATAAACAGCAATCGAAAAATAATCATTTTTATGTAATTTTTTAATATTATTTTCTTTACATAACATTTACATAACATGTTCAAAATAATTAGGATCGTTTAAAAAACCGACTTCAAATGCTACTGTATTCAATTTGAGTAGCAAGTTTGCGGTTATTATCGCCATATCTCTGGAGATACTTGATAAATTTACAATGAGACCACTACTGTTGGCGACCAGTTGATCAATATAGCCTTTTTGATGGATGTTCTATTTTTAATTTCTGTTTTGTTAGCTTTGTTTTTTATATGTCAAAATTCTAGTTCAGTCTGCAATATACTTTTAAGGGAAAAACAGTGGTTTTTATTTTTTCTCATGATAAAAGCTCATCTAGCAGGCTCAAGATATTTTAAGGTGAGTTCTCAACATATTTTGGTGTCAGAAGTGGGATATTAATGTAACATGCCCATTACTAGGTCTATAACTAAAGCCTTTAAAGGCCAAAAACCTGTTGCGAGTAGCGCCTTGCAGGGACCATCCTCTTCAATAGCCGACGTCTCTATTTGTCCCACGCCGACTCTCTTAGATGGAACTCTGCCGTGCGCAGCTACTCATGACTCTGTAAGCGTTTCTGTGCCGGAACCTAATATTACCATAGCTGGCGTCCCTATTTCGCCTACGCCAGCTCTAGACGATACCCTACAAGACAAAGTGCCTTTTACAAGACCGCCGTCTTCCAAGGCTTCTAGCATTAAATCTAACAAGTCTACAAAGGCTCAAAAATTAGCTTTAATAGCTCAACACCATCGACGTCTCGTTGAAAAGGAGAAAGAGGTCGCAGTCTTAGAGCTGGAGGCTGAGATTGCGGCATTGGATGCCGCGGCGTCCGAAAGTACGAGTTCTACTAGAAAATGGTTGGTAGAATGTAATAATAATACTTTCAATATGGAAAATAACCAACGATTCTGTTACAGTGACCCACAACCTGCCCCCGGATGTACTTTACCAGTTTTTGATGGGGACTGTACCCGACAAAATGAGGAAGTCCCAGCCGTGTATAATACACCAGCCGACGTGCATGCGGCCCAGGGTGGCGTTAAAACTACCGCCGCCAACGGTTCATCGTTTCCTGGTGGCGCCTTCGTACAAGGAAATACTACACATGCATGTCTATTAGGCACTCAACATTCTAGTTTACATAATAATTGTTTCGATAACACAAATAAAACTATTGATTTAGGAACACATAATCCTTTATTACACCTGGCAGAAGTCATCGACAACGCGAGCAGACGGTTACAGGTTAGTGGTAGAAGTACACTTCCTTTTTTTGATGGCCGTGCTTCTGAATGGCTACGTTTCAAGAAAACGTTTACGCGAACAGAAGCTAGTTTTAGCCCTGATGAAAATTTGGCACGACTAGACACTGCGTTGCAGGGCACCGCTAAAGAAGCTGTCTCTGCACTTCTGATGACTGCCGTTCATCCACGGCTTGTGATGAGCTCCTTAGAGACACGGTTTGGTAAGCCAGAGTTCATCATCCTTCATGAGCTCTCAATCTTAAGATCACTTCCTAGGTTATCTTTAAACGAATCTGCTCGTGATCTCAACGTTTTTGCATGCCGCATTCGGAATTGTGTGGAGATTATCCGTGAGCTTCGTCAGCCGGAATATTTGGCGTCTCCAGAGCTCACACAAACTATATTAGGTAAGCTCACGCCTTTATTGCGATACAGGTGGGCAGACTATGCGGCATCAAAAGACTCTAGTAAGTTTAAGTTAGAAATCTTGGCAGATTTTTTGGATGCAGAATCAAATAAATTAATCAGATTTAGTTTATATTATTCACATGAAACGAATATAAAAAATCAATTTATTTCCGTTGCCAAGCAACCTGCCAAAGATAAAATATATTACGCTAACCCTTCAAAGTTGTCAAAAACTTGTAGATTTTGTTTGGACGACTCTCACGAAGTCGTTCAATGCAAAAAGTTTTTATCACTATCTATAGATGAACGTTGGCAATGGGCAGTTAAGAACAAAGTATGTTACCGGTGTTTGTCGAAGGGTGGGCATAGATACAATGTATGTCAAATTAAATGCAAAACGGACGGCTGTAAGTATAATCGTCGTCACAATACATTACTACACAGACCATTGGCAGAAACTCACATGTCCATTGAAGAGCTCGAGGATCAGATAGTTCAACCAAATGAAAAACTCAAATTGAAGAAGGAACCCGTAGTATCAGTGGTATCCCATTGTTCTCAACTAGTAGGACAGAGACCATTGCTCAAGATTGTTCCGGTTACTGTCAGCGGCCCTCAAGGTACCTTAGATACGTTTGCGCTTTTAGACGACGGTGCCACCGCATCGTTTATTGATCAGTCTGTAGCAAACTCCATTGGTGCTGAGGGGCCCAAGGAGTCTCTCCAGATTAATTGTATCGGTGGTCTCAGTAAGGAAATGAACGTAAGTTTTGTAAAAATTAAAGTGAAAGGTTATCATAGCACAGATGTTCACGAGATAGTCGTGCGATCAATTTCAAATTTAGCAATAACAAATCAATCGGCTGAACGGGCCGATTATGATTTAGTAAAAAATTGTGAATATCTTAATGATATACGTGATTTTCTGTGTTACGAAAATGCAAAACCTACACTTTTAATAGGAATAGATAATTGGCATCTCTCGTATTCGAAAGCGATGCGATGTGGAACTCCATCGCAACCTGCTGCCGTCTTAACACCATTAGGTTGGGTTTTGTATGGTTCTGCGTCAAACGTATCAAAGTCAATAGACTTTGTCAACCACATCACTGAGGAGACCACAACAGTTGACCGTACGTTGGACCAGCTTATAAAAGAAAATTACAGGTTAGAATCAATTGGAATTCAAAATAAAGACTGCCGTTCCCTAGAAGATGAAAGAGCTCTGAAGTTGTTGGATGAAACCACTCAACGCCTACCTTGTGGAAGTTTTCAGACAGGTTTGTTATGGCGGGACAACATAGATCACATCCCAGACAGTCGTGGCCTTGCTTTGTCACGTTTTAGATCTTTGGAACGCAAGTTGAACAAAGATTTAGAATACGCACAAGATTATAAAAAAAACATACAAGGTATGTTAAGCAACGGTTACGCTGAGGTATGTTCTCATATCCAACCATCACCTACTGGCATAACTTGGTATCTTCCACATTTTGGAGTGGTACATCCCAAGAAGAAAAAATTCCGCGTTGTCCATGATGCTGCTGCTAAATGTGACGAGGTAAGCTTGAACTCTTTACTTTTACCGGGCCCGGATCTGCTTCAGCCTCTTCTGGCAATTTTGATGAGATTTAGGGAGGGACGAGTGGCCCTTTCAGCAGATATTAAGGAGATGTTTCCTCAAGTGAAGATTAGACCGCAAGATAGAGATGCTCAACGATTTTTTTGGCGAGATGGTAAGGAGATATTAGAGTATCGCATGTCTTCGATGATATTTGGCGCAGTATCATCACCCTGCACTGCTTTATATATTAAAAATAAAAATGCTATTGATCACCAAAAGGTGTATCCTCAGGCAGCAGCTGCAATCATAAGCGACACATATATGGATGATTATTTGGGTAGTTGCGATAATGAAACTGAAGCCGCACATTTATGTGCTGACATTGTTGCAATTAATTCGGCTGCCGGTTTTGAGATGAGATCCTGGGTATCAAATTCTCCCAAAGCCTTGTCCATGATACCACCTAATCTGTGTGCAAAAGATATTACAGAGGTAAGTGTAAGTTCAATCTCTACAGACCAAGTACGAGTACTAGGTGTCACTTGGAATGTTGTGTCCGATTCTCTTTCTTTGCCAAACAACTCCTTGGTGAATTTACCTCAAAAACTTACTAAACGCATAGTACTCTCAAATCTAATGAAAGTATATGATCCGATTGGTTTTCTCACGCCTATTATCATAAAAGGTCGTGTACTATTTCAAAAGACATGGAAATTAGTAACCTCTTGGGAAGAGGCTTTACCCGATAAATTCTCTGTTGAGTGGGTTATATGGTTTCAAAATCTAGAAAAAATGACAAATGTTTCAATTCCACGTTGTTACATTGATTCTTTGGAAAAAGTTGAGTCTATCCAAGCTCATTTCTTCGCGGACGCTAGTGAGCGTTCTTATGCATGCGTAGGATATTGGCGCTTTTCGTTTCTAAGTGGAAATATTAAACTGGCTTTAATCGGTAGTAAAGCCAGAGTTGCTCCTTTGAAACCAACCACAATTCCAAGATTAGAGTTACAGGCAGCTCTTATTGCAGCACGTTTCGCCAGTTATGTAATTGAAGCGCATAAACGTAAGCCAGATAAAATTTATTTCTGGTCAGACTCTCAAACGGTTCTGAAATGGATACACACGGACCCGAGCTTGTTAAAATCTTTTGTTGCTCACAGAGTCTGTGAAATTTGTGAAATCACTAATATTTCTGATTGGAATTATGTGCCGTCATCTCTTAATATCGCAGATGACGCAACACGATTCAAAGATGAATTTACTCCTTCTGCGCGGTGGTTTACTGGGCCACCATTTCTTCTTTTATCTTCAAAAGAGTGGCCCTCTAAACCAAAAACTGATGTTTTACCAGCTCTTGAACTGAAAATGACTCAGGACCTGGTAGGACTAATAGTCACACAATCATATGATTTACCTTCACCGGTAGTTGCTGAACACCAGCGTTTTAGCACTTGGTTACGTTTTGTTCGTGCTACTGCACGTATCCACCAAGCAGCATCTGTTTTTCGGAATTCCTCTCAAAATTCTAAATTGTCATTACTAGATCGCGATAATGGCTTGTTACCTTTGACGTTTTTTTTATTTCATCAGCGGAACGTCACATTTTTTTGCGCGTTCAACTTGATTCATTTATGAATGAGTACATTGCAATTGACACAACACGCCCCGTTTGTAAAGAGAGTAGGTTAACGAATATTTCGCTTATCGTATGTGAGGATAGGATCCTTAGATTATCAGGCCGCACAAATGCATCACCAGTGATTGATTCCAACCCGATAGTACTTGATGGAAAACATAGAATAGTTCGCTTACTAATCCATTCTTATCACGTGAAATTCAACCATGGAAATAATGAACTTGTTGTAAATGAAATGCGTCAACGTTTTTACGTTCTCGGATTGCGCCCCGCTGTAAGAAGTGTTTCAAGTCAATGTCAACTATGTCGGAATTCTAAAGCGAAACCAACTATACCACCGATTGGTGATTTGCCCGATGTCAGAATGGCTGACCATACTCGTCCTTTTACTTTTGTTGGTGTGGATTATTTTGGGCCATTACATGTCTCAGCTGGTCGTCGCAAAATGAAAAACTGGATAGCCTTGTACACATGTTTAACCGTTCGAGCTGTACACATAGAAATTGTAGAATCGTTATCATCGGATTCTGCGCTAATGGCTCTTCGTCGTTTTATAGCCCGCCGAGGAAGTCCTACACGCATCTATTCAGACAATGGAACCGCATTTGTTGGCGCCTCCAAGATCCTAGCTGACCTCTACGATTTTTCTGTGAACAGAGGCATACAATGGAAATTTATTTCACCATCTTCGCCTTTTATGGGTGGCTGTTGGGAACGTTTGGTGAGAAGTGTGAAGACTTCGTTAAAGGTCACATTAAAGGATCGAACTCCAAGACTGGAGTTTTTACACACGTTGTTACTAGAAGTAGAGGCGATAATTAATTCACGACCTCTAACACACGTGGGAGTTGACGCAGACAGTGAAAAAGCTCTTACCCCTTTTAACTTCCTTATAGGAACTACAAGTAACGATCTGCAATTGCGCGAGTTTTCAGATGTGGACCTAAGCAGACGAGTGGATTGGCGAAAAGCGCAACGTCTAGCGGATCATTTTTGGCAGCGATGGGTCAGAGAGTATCTACCCCTATTGATCCCGAGACAAACCGTATCGCCGCATCAACCAGTGGATATTGGAGATTTGGTGTTGATTGCAGATGGAAATCTTCCGCGCAACCATTGGCCTCTAGGTAGAGTTATTAAGAAATATCCAGGTAGGATAGATAATGTTACTCGAGTTGTTGATGTAGCCACAAAAGGGGGTGTGTTGCGTCGGCCTGTCAGAAAACTGGTTCGCCTTAATGTTTAAATTGTGCTCCACACCGCTCGGGGCCATGTTGGCGACCAGTTGATCAATATAGCCTTTTTGATGGATGTTCTATTTTTAATTTCTGTTTTGTTAGCTTTGTTTTTTATATGTCAAAATTCTAGTTCAGTCTGCAATATACTTTTAAGGGAAAAACAGTGGTTTTTATTTTTTCTCATGATAAAAGCTCATCTAGCAGGCTCAAGATATTTTAAGGTGAGTTCTCAACAACTACAAAAGTATAATCTTTGAAATAAATATATAATTAAAAAAATCGGACCAAAATTGACAGAGAAAAAAAAAAAAAAATTTTACAGTGAAACATAGAACATCCTCCTTTTTTTTAAAGTCGGTTAATAGGGCTTTTTGTCGTATGAAGACCTATTTTATTTTTTCGATTTCTAGTTATTGAGAAAATCTTTATTATATAATACGACAGAAACTTGGTTTTTAATTTTATTTTCGAATCAACCAAAAAAGTTTACGTTGCAAAATATTATACAATAAAAGCTAGGTACTTACTTGTTATTTCCAAATAGTTACAGAACTACACTCACCGACACCACAGCCGACACCGTGCACTTATAATAATATAAGTGCACCATTCATTAGAATGGTTTTGTTCACACGCTCGATAGTAGGTACAAACGTATCAAGGTAAAATGGATTGAATAACAATATGTACATCGTAAGCATTTCTTTTAAGGGTTCGCATACACGTTCGTTTTTAACTCTGCGATTGAACTGTTCTGTAGGTACAGATAAATTTTTATACCATTAAGTTTGCACTGTACAGTTAATTGAATGCTATTTTAACCGACACCTAACCGAGGAGTAGGTTCTGAATTCGTCGGAATCTTTTTTTTATGTATGCTTCTCGATTACTCAAAGATGGCTGTACCGATTTAGAATATTTTTTATATTTGTTTGAAAGGACATACTTTCCAAGTAATTTCATTTAAATTTCATCGAGATCTCATGACTATCTCAAGAGATATGGAGACAAACACATCAAACTTGGCACATGACTAGCGCGACATTTGAAGTTGGTTCTTTTAGTTTATTAACGATTTTAAATTATAATTATTACCATTCAGTTAAACTATCATTCATATGTATAGTCACACTATTTAGTGAAAACGAGCAGTTTAAACTCAAGGTGTGTAGCGGCCTTAGGACAAATTACTTTTTAACCGACTTAACAAAACGAGGACTTAACAGATAGCGTTTGTACGAATTACTTTTTTGTTTATTATATCATAGCTCAATCATTTATGAACTGATTTGTTTTTTTTTTTACTGACTTCACAAAAAGGAGGATGTACTCAATTCGTCTGTATAATTTAATTTTTTTGTCACTTCAGAACCTCATCATTTATTAACTGTGTGTGGATTTGGAGAATGTTTTTTTTTAATTTTTTTACCGACTTCAAAAAAAGGAGGAGGTTTCTCATTTCTACCGATATTTTTTATGTTTGTTCGCGGATAACTTCGTCGTTTATGAACCGATTTTGATTATTCTTTTTTTGTTCGAAAGGAGATATTCCAAGTGTAGTACCATGATAATTTTATCGATGTCTGATGAGTACCTCCAGAGATATTGAGATAAACATCTCAAAATTGGTACTGAAAATGAATAGCGCGGCATTGAAGTCGGTTCGTTTTTAGTTTTTAAACGATATTATTATTAATAGAATATGTTTACAGTGTAGTTCCATTTTAATTTTAACGAGATCCGATAAGAATCTCCAGAGATATGGAGATAGATACCTCAAACTTAGTACTGAAAATGACTTGCGCTGCATGTGAAGTCGGTTTTTTTGTTTTGCGAACGAACTTAAATTATGTAAGAAAGTAAATAGTAATACTTCCCGTGTGGTGTATTGTACAGTTCAAATAATTAGATACCGTCTTATTATCTAAACACATAAAATATGATTGTAATATTTTATGCACTGACTTTTAATTTTTCTATCTTTTAATCTATCGTAGTCGGGTAATGGTGTGAGTTTTTATATTGTCATCCGAGTAGGCGCAATCTTTCTTTGATCCGATTTCAAAGGTGGTGCGACCATTAGCTTCAAATTTGCTTGTTTTGTTAAAGTACGGGTACTTAATATCTTTTGAATTGGAATATTATTTGCTGACACATAAAAAGTATTTGCTATAAAATCGCGTAAAATTAGAAAACTGACATATTCTTCGCTGGTTCATCATCATCGAGAATCTTGCTGCCTGCCAGACCCTGCCAACCGCCCGCCACCCTGCTCAGCCACCGCCTGCCACCCTGCTCAGCCGCCGCCTGCCACCCTGCTCAGCCGCCGCCTGCCAGACTCCGCCAGCCACCGCCAGCCCGCCTGCCGCCTGACATTGCGCAGCCACGACACTTCGAGAAAACATCTACAGAAATATGTGAGTGAGTATTGTCTTATTACGTGTTTTTTAAAATCTTTGTTCCATCCATACTCATTTTTTATTTTTTTTCTCAGGGCGGACTCTGAATACGAATCTGAAGCAATCGTGGACACAGCACCGTCGGTGTTGTCGCAGCCTACCAAGAAGCCAAAAGCCTCAAAGCGCAAGATCACCCCCGTCGTTAACGCTGCTGCCCTTGCTAAGCGCGGTCATGCATCATATTCACCATCCTTCACACCACCCGATTTGCAAGAGCCGGGATTTTCGTGGTACGTATATATATATATATATATATATATATATATATATATATTATATCTGATAAGTTATCGTTTTTATCGCTTGGTGGTAACTACTACTAGGTACCGATGCAGGACCCCAACCGTACTATAATTAACGTATATACGATAATTTAGGCCTCCGTATTATGTACGCAAATACACGATAAATTCCATACACCACAAAGTTGAGAGCATATACTATTGTTTATTGGTAACAGCGCCAGCTTATTTCTTAATTTCAAAACGTTGGTACGCTTATAAAATCTGTGTACTGTGGTCTGTCTTCTCAGCCCGTCTGCCTGTATGGAGTTAAATATACATTGATTCTGTTCTGTATACACAAACAAAGTGTAATAAAAATTATCGTTTTATATGATTTTTTAATGTATTTTAAGCCATTATACTGAGTGTACGATAATTTTGCTCCAAAAACGTCAAAATACGATAATTTCACGGCCCTGGTACTTTCCTCGCTTCAGGTTGGGATCCCTGTACCGATGATGATAATAATTATTTAACAATAATGTATATTGTATGGAGTGAGCAACGTTAAATGATTATTTAACTCTGAATCTAATTATGATGATAAAAGTTCCTAAATATTATCATAACAGTATTTCATCATATATTATTTTCTTTGTTTTACAGGTCTAAAAAACGCAAGTCAGACATCTTTTCGATTCTGAAAGGGGAAGAAAGCGTTGCTGCATCTAACGCATCACAAAGCGCCGGAGGCAACGAATCGACTTCTTCTTTCACGACGAGGGTTACCGGAGGGCAGAGCCGACGCACCGCAACAGTCTCCGAAGGCGACTTTTACGTTGAGGTGAAGCTTTACAACGTCGTCGACGTTCAAAATACGCCTCCTCAAGAACGCTATAAAAAAGCGTTGACGAGTGTAAAGCTGCGTCTCAACGAACAAACTAAGGAGTGGGAAATTTTACAAGAGTTTCTCATTACGGTGTTTAAATTATTTAAATTTATTTATTTTATTTATTAATTTATTTATTTAAAGATTCTAAACCAACAAAATTTAGTGATAAGATTAATTTTAAATAAACAAAACGTGTGCATAGGTTTATTATGGTTTTTATTTTATTAAATTAAGTTAGGTTCATAAAGGTAGATAGAATTATTATAGTATGTTTTGATATATGTAGTGTAGGTAGACTATATTAAACTCTCAAAGTAAATTTTTTAATTAATTTGAAATAAAAAAGAAAATTAAAAGCGTATAATATTATAATACTGACTTTAAAAAATAGGTAACTTTCTATGTAGGTAGGTACTTAAATTAATAATTATATCTAGTAGGTAAACAAGCAAGTAGCTTCTACAATGCCATTCTGTTCAGTTTGTAACACATCTATAAGCGGTAGGCGCTGGACAGGTCATTTGCGAAGTAATACACATAAACAAAACGTTTTAACTGTACCGCATATCGATGTGGAAGGCGTAGATATTGTAGCGACAGCATTTCAGAACCGAATAATATCTTACAGGATTGCTGCGCAATACGCAAATGAACATTCTATTGATGTATTTTTAGATTCAATACGAAACAAAGTCAAACTCATTTTAGATGAATGCATAAAAAAACATATTTGTGTCAAAGTCAACTTCGAAATATTCTCAAAGTTTTTACTTTTCAAAAATAATGAACAAGAAACTAAATCGTTTATGACAAAAAATATCCCTGTTTATGGAAATTATAATTTTGAGCATTTATATTTAAATGTAATCAATACAATACGCACAAAAATTGACCAATTCGAAGAGCAAGATTCGGGTTGGACTTTTCTTAATTGTATGCATATTGAGGTTAATGTTAATAAATATCAACCACTTCGCGGCTCCACGTATATTGAACTACCAATATTCATCAAGAAAAAGAAAGCATGTTTAAATATTCAAAACAACGATAAACACTGTTTTCTGTGGAGCGTGCTTGCAGCCCTCTATCCAGCTAAAAACCATCCTGAAAGGGTTTCGTCATATGTACATTTTCGCAATGTACTAAACACTGAAAACATTTCGTTTCCCATGAAATTATCTGATGTTAAAATATTCGAAGAAAACAATCCAAACCTAAGTTTTATCATTTTTGGCTTAAAAAATAACAAGACTGTTGTAGGCCCGCTTTATAAATCAGAAAGCCATGAAAATAAAAAAACGATTCACCTTCTTTGGATAGAAAACAACACAACATCTCACTGTTGTCTCATAAAGAATTTATCGAGACTGGTGAGAAGTCAAATAACGAAGCATAAAGGACAGATCTATTTTTGTGACACTTGTTTGTTGTTTTTTAAAACGGTTGAGGATGTAGAAAGTCATACCTGTAACGGAATTGTCACTGTCCTACCGGAAAAGGGGTCAGTAATTAAATTCAAGAATTTCGAACGCAAACAAGACATTCCTTTTGTAATTAATGCTGACTTTGAAACTATGCTAGAAGATGTAAGCAAAAGTGAATCAGATCCTCAAAGTTCTTATACGCGCACTACACAAAAGCATACACCTATCGCATTTGCTTACAATGTGATTAATTCTGTTGACCCTTCTTACAATAAATTCGTAATCTTTAGAGGTCCTCATTGTGTAGAAAAATTTGTTAGCTCTCTTTACAAAGATGTTCGGGATATCCATGCAGTGTTATCACAAAACGTTCCCATAATTTTTAATGCAAACGATGCAGTTGATTTTAGGAATGCAGTTCGATGTCATATTTGTGAGAGATTTATATTCGGAGATAAGGTCAGAGACCATTGTCACCTTACTGGACAGTATCGGGGTGCAGCTCATAGCTTATGTAATTTACAGTACAAAGTTCCAAAGTTTGTGCCAATTTTTTTCCACAATTTAGCAGGGTATGATTGTCACTTGTTTATAAAAACACTTGGTGAAGCGCCTGGACCAATAAAAATAATTCCTAAAACGAAAGAAAATTATATCTCTCACAAAATTCATTCCAATATCAAGAGACGAGTTCGTTCAGTTAAGATTTGTAGATTCGTTCAAATTTTTAGGAACCAGCCTAGAAAAATTGGTTAAAACCATGAAAACTCATGAGTTTATTCATTTAAGGAATATTTACCCAAATGAAAATGAGTTTTCCCTTCTAACTCGTAAAGGCGTTTACCCTTACGAGTACATGAACGCATGGGAACGTTACAACGAGCCATTTCTGCCAAGCAAAGAAAGTTTTTATAGCTCTCTCAACAATGAGCACATATCAAATAAAGATTATGAGCACGCACAGTCAGTTTGGACCCAATTTGAAATTCGGAACCTAGGCGAATATACCGATTTGTATTTAAAAAGTGATGTGTTGTTGTTAACAGATATATTTGAAAACTTTAGAAAAACTTGCAAACATTACTACAACTTGGACCCTGCATTCTATGTTACAGCACCGAGTTTATCATTCGATGCTATGCTTTATAAAACAGGCATTGAGTTAGAACTAATAGATGACTTTGCTATAGTAGATATGTTACAGACAGGCATACGAGGAGGTGTGGTAATGGCAGCACATAGGCATGCCAAAGCAAACAACGAATTTATTTTCGACCATGATCCGTTGATGCCAGAATCATTCATAGTCTATATAGACTGCAATAATCTTTATGGATACAGCATGTGTCAAACATTGCCCTTGTCAAACTTTAGGTTTCTTGATCAATCAGAAGTTAATAAACTGGATGTGAATAATGTATCTGATGATGCAGAGTTCGGCTTCATTCTAGAAGTCGATCTCATTTATCCAAAAAAATTACATTGGGAACATAATGATTTACCGTTTTGCCCCGAAAAAGATATTCCACCGGGTGGAAAAAATGAAAAGTTAATTCCAAATCTTTATGACAAATTTAATTATGTTATACATTATGTACATTTAAAAACCTGTTTAAGACATGGTTTGATCTTGAGACAAGTACATCGTGCTATAACGTTTCGACAGAGTGCATATTTAAAACAATACATCGATCTTAATACAAATTTGCGTCAAAAAGCAACGTCAACTTTTGAGCAAGACTTTTTCAAATTGCTCAATAACAGTGTTTTTGGTAAAACGTTAGAAAACAACCGCAAGAAGGTCCATGTTGAGTTGATAAATCAATGGAATGATCAAAACAATAGAACTAAAAAAAGAAATAACGCAGAAAAATTAATCGCGAGTCCAAACTTTCACAGTGCTTCAGTTTTTACGGAAAGTTTGGTTGCGATTCAATTAAAGCCTAATCGTATAGTATTGGATAAGCCACTGTATATCGGATTTACAGTTTTGGAATTATCAAAATCACATATGTATGATCTTCACTATTCTATATTTAAACCATTTTACAGGGACCGCTTGACGATGTGTTATACTGATACAGACAGCTTTATTTATCACATCCAAACCAAATTTTTTTATCAAGATGTGAAAAATACGTTTTTGGAGTATTTTGATACCAGTAACTTTTCTGTTGATAATTATCACAAATTACCAATAATTAACAAAAAAGTACCAGGACTTTTCAAAGATGAAATGGGTGGAAAAATAATCACTGAATATGTAGGATTACGCTCTAAATTATATTGTATAAAAAATACTGACACTGAAATTAAAAAGGCTAAGGGAGTAAAATCATGTGTTGTTCGAGATCTTAGTATCTTAGATTATACAAACACATTGCTTACATCAAATACACTACGCAAGAAAAACATATTGTTTAAAAGTATAAAACATGAAATATTTACACGTTCTGTAAACAAAATTGCGCTTTCTAGTAGCGACGATAAACGATTTATTTCGCAAGATAAAAAATCAAGCAGAGCTTGGGGTCATATTTCAATTCTTGGGGTCTAATCTAATGTAAGTAGTTTAAGATTATCTGTAAGATGAAATAAATATGTAATATAATAATAATAATAATGTTATAATAATGTAAAGTGAACCTTAAGTAAGGATATAGTGAATAAACGAATTTCATTTAGAATACTTGTTGTTTTTATTTTATTTTAAGAGCCTTAACATCTAGCTTAAGTAAATAATGCAAAACCAATTTAATGTTTGTGAAAATTTTTAACTATTCTACGTAATCGTAATCTACGTAGGTGAATTTGAAGTACCTACGTAATCTACGTAGGTACTTCAAATTCACTAACGCAGCATAAACTTTTAACACCGACGCAGGTGCACTGACACGTCACTACATGATTTTGCACATTCGACAAACATTGAATCAAATTCATCATGCCCTGCTCATTATACCCTGTTCGAGCGTCGCAGTTAACACACATATTCACATACTTTCAAGTCGACTTAAGACGTAAGTTTTGAACTTTTATTCGTTTATTTCTATTTACTCGAATTTATCCATAAAAATGACCCTAATAGTTTTCTATTTTGTTTCAGATTATGACAGACATTGTAATAAATAATAACAGTGAGACTCAAGATGGACTTTTTGGAATTAATACCCAAGACCTTCTTTTCCACTGTGCGCAGAATCCATTAGAAGGCTTTGACGAAATTTTTCCAATCACTAATCAGAAGAAATCGTCTCCAAAACGTCCAAAACGGAAAACAAAGAAGACACCTGGTGAAACTAAGAATCTTCGCAATAGTATGCGGCGATCATCATTTGTTTTAAACCGTGAAGCATACAAAGGGAGACGTTTGATTCAGATCAAAATAATAGACATTAGTGGTGATAACAGTGACACTGAAAGTGATGTTGTAATATCGGCTCAATATATAGTAAAAGATTTTACGGACAGAATATTAGATCAAACCGAAAGAGTGATTAAAAATATATCTGAAAATATAATAAGTGATTCTGACTGATGAGACGCATAATTGAATAACATTATTTTTAAATAGATCAGTTAAATTAAATTAGAAGTGATTCTTAAGATGTTTAATCAAATCAGTAAGTAGTATCTCCCTGAATGCATTGTACTATTTAATTCATTAAATTTAAGATATGTTTTAATTTTCGATATTATATTAAAAACCTATTCAAATATCTGCTGTATTTTAATTCCTAAATACTCACCACTTTAATTCGTTAAAATATAATTTGGTAGAATAAAACAACAACCAGTTTAGGCAATAATTATTTTATTTTATTTAAAACATTAAATTAAATTCTTAGCTTACATTGAATAAATGTATATTATTATTATCATACCACTTTTTTAAGCACAATACATTTTTTAATGCACACATTTTCGTGTGTTGTACACAATTTAAATTTATATTAGGTTTTTCATAGTCGTGATATAATTTTAAAAAATTACCTTTTTCTCCCACATCTATTATTTCACAGTTCTCACAAAGGCCTTTGATCCACATAACTTTCTCAGTTCCTTTTGTTAACACTTTTTTCTTATTCAAATATGGTATTATAATTCTTTTGAATTCCCTGTAGTCAATGTGGCCTTCACTCCAGAAATATCCTCGATTTGCTTCTATCCACCGCACTTGTTTCTTTTCTTCGATCGATAAGTTTTTAAATGGATAGGGGGGCTTGACAAGAAAGGTTTGGGTATTTTCTTCGTTTAAAATAGACGATTCTTTTATAATAAAATTATTTTGTGTATCTTTGAATCCATGTACATCCACGAATATATATTTTATTCTGCAAGGATTCATATTTTAAAATATTTTTTTTACTATATTACTCAACGGTCTGTACTCGATGATGGAATCGTTTAAAATAAGCCAATATGCAGCTGTCTGATCAGGTATTTCTGAATGACATTCAAGTTCCACACGTACGCTAACTACAGGACCTGACTTAAGGTTTTCGCTTTGTCTAGAGCAATCGATTACAAACAGCGGTGCTTTTTCTTTGAATTCAGAAGTACTTAGCAGTGGTTCACTTCTGCGTCCATAATAAGATGTCTGAAACCTGACATATTGCTCATACAATAATCAATATTTATGATCATCAAGACTAATATTCAAGTTTTCATATGGAAAATAGTTAGAGTTAAGATATACTTTGACATCTCTTAAATTACAAGGGTCGAATTTTGATATATCGCGATCAGCTAAATTTTTTCTATTTGTTTGTAAGCCTATGATTACATATCTTGGCTTTTCAATCTGTGAGGACGTTTTAATTGACCAAGTATGCTTAGTTGTTTTAGGTAATAAGGGATACTCATATAAATCCCAATTTCTAAAAGCCAAATATAGAGAACGATCCTTTTCCAATAACTTTAGTAAATTAACTTTTTCTTTATCTGATACCTTGACGTGTGGAACGCGCCAAACTAACTTATTTATTATTATATCTTCAAGAACCTCACCAGATGGAACTTTCAAAGAATTCAAATTTGTATTACTGCGTAATAATATCAGTTCATGTTTACAATTCATAATTATTTTCTTATAATCTTCAGCAAAGCCCAAAATATTACTAAGAGGTATTGAGGCAGAAAAACTATTTCCATGGGTTGTTTTTGTTCCATTTATATCCCAACCCCAAGCTTTTGCTATCTTAGCTTCATTTTCATTAAATGATACTAAACTCTTCATTGTTGTAGTCATTCCAGCATTTTTGATTCTATCTATTTCAACTCCATTTAGTTCATAGCGAATATCTTGAAAAAGAAACAGTAATGGATTGTTTGTGAATTCCACAGCAGTAACTTTTAGTTTTGTATCCTTCTTTATGATGTTTACTGTTCCTTCTAAATAAAGGGTACTTGCTGATGGTAGTATGTATAAATCCTGCTGATTGATAGGTATGCGGATTTCATCATTCCTGTTAAAACTTGTTACGTAAGGTTTATATGAATGATATTCGATACCGTCTATGGTGTTATCGTATGCTGGTGAACTTGTTATATCCAAAATGTTCATTTTAATAGACCAATTAATTTCAGGAACTTTTTATTTTCCCTGGTCAATTTAATTTTTTTCTTAGTTGTTCCTTTTCGGATTGTTCGATGAGTACTGATGTGTTTCATTATTGAATTACTACTTTTATTGAAGTCGATCATCTTTTCCTGATATGCAAATATAATTGAACTTCTTCACCGCGTAGATTTATTAAATTATTATTAATATCTAATAATCTAATATTAATAGTGCTGACGTCAATTTGATTGACAGGAAAATAAATTATATTCTTTGGCACTTCTATTATTCGGTATCCTGGAGGCACGTTAGGAGCAAATTCATAAAGAATATGGCTTGGTTTTCCATTAATATATGATCCGCTCACTATATCACATTCGACTCTTACCACTGTTGTCGATAAAATGTTAACTGGGAGTTGCGACTCGTGTATTATATTGGCTTTAAGAGTTTTATTACCAAATCCTAGTAAAGTTCCTGGAGAATTAGCTTTTTCAAAATGGATATCTTTAGAGCAGAAGATAAACGATTTCAACGTGTTATTATTGCAAAATAAATTAAAAGCGACTCCTTTTTTTACGTTTGACTTTAGATAATCAGAAATATCTTGCAGTTCGTAAGTGCCTTCTGGTATGTCTACGACTTCGTTATTGTCATAATAATATTTATTGTTTCTGTTATCAATGTTAGGTATTGAATTGAATGTTGAGAAATATAACAGAGCACACTCGTATTCATCATCAAATTGTAAAGCTGGATAATAGGTAGTGGATAAAATAGAGGTGTTGCCTGTTATTGACAGCGTGAAAGACATTTTAGAAATGATGGTAATAAAAACACGTTTATAAATATATAGTCACAATACTTTATTAGAACATTTTATACAAATAGTATTAGCATAACATTTTTTCCAAAATTCACTTAGGAACTTTAAACATAAATGACCACAATTAGATGTATTAAAACGTTGATATCTACAATAATTGTATGTTATATTAAATTTTAAATATCTTATTAACTCAATTGGTGGCTTTAAATCACCAAAGCTATCAAAATACTCACAATAGTTAAAATGTTTTACATAGGCTACCCAATGGGTTCCTTCATTCTCTGAGCTATCTAAATTAACAATCGCACACTCAATGTCCTTAGGCTTTGGCGGCAAATTTCTCACGCCAAACGGAACATCTTGTAAAGTTTTGGAAGACATGGACCACGAAGAAATTTCTTGATCACTTGAACCTGATTGCACTGATTTAAATGATTCCTCATTTTCTTCATTATCAGATTTTTCTGAATTCTCATAGCTTTCATCTGAATCATTAGAGTCTCTTGGACTAAATACGTCGAACTCGATGTTAGAATCTCTCTTAAGAGTTTTGTCCTTGTCTAATGGACTTGAAGTTTCAAATTGTACTCCTTTAGTTTGGGAACACGTTTTAGATTTTTCCACCATTTCATTAAGAGGACTTGTAATTGGTTTAAAAACAGATTCCAAAATACTATTGTTTTCCATTTCAATATCTCGCATCTTTTTAACCTTATTTTAAACAGCTGCCGCAGCCTTTACAATTTGTCTCTTTAGATTTTTTTCCATATCTTTAAATTGAATTTCAATTGATTGAACTATTGTCAGTGTTCTCACGAAAGTGATAACATATGTTTTTACTTCAGCTATTTATAGTAGGCTAGCAATAGAGTATAATCAGAAATACAATCGTGTTATATTGGCGAATACTCGCCTACAAATTGGACACTTATTACTAATGGAAAAAGCACACGTTGCACAAGCCGCAGCATGACCACAAGGTAAAAAACAAGTGTTAAGCTCTTCTTCTAAACAAATTTTACAGATTATTGAAGATGATGTATTTACTATCAAAGGTAGATCATCCAGTGGAGTCTGTTGGCAATTTTTTTTAATTTCTTCGTATACATAATTTTTCATGCTCTTAACGTAGTCTTTTCCTTTCATTACTAAAACATACGGACATGACTGGAACCAGCGCGCGTGGTCTACCCATGGTTGATCTTCGGAGTTCCAGTCTTTAAGCCTTCCATCGCAGTAAAAACAAATAACTCTGTCGTCACAGCCTGCATAAAAAAATCCTGCTTCAGCCATTTCTTGTGGTTTTTGTGTTAATCCTCGAGGCCAGGTATCGAAACTTCTTAAACGTTTGTATACAGTGGAGTATATACGGTTCACAGGATTATTAAACATGATTTCTATATTTAATTATTAAGTTTACTGCTATTAGCTGTTTACTTTTCAACACCTCGACAAGCATTGACATATTTACGACATACATACTAATGAAACACAACAAACGTATCGAATTTCTTTCGGTAACATCCTTTGTTTTTTTCACAATCCTTGTTAATCACTACATAACTGTAGGGTTCTTTCCATATATTTGCACACATTTCTCTAAATTCCTGCCACGTCATATCTGTATTGACGTGTTCATCATAAATATGTCTCATATTTATATCATCTTGCTTAAAGAGAACAATTAAATTTGCATTATCTCTCACTAACTGTTTTGGTATTTTGCTATAAGTCTGATTTAGATAAAAACAGTCTATATATTTATGTCTTCCCATTGCAAAATAGTCGCGCATATTATTTTGATTCTCACACGCTACGTCAACGAATATAATTATTGAGTTACATTTTGCTGCCTCTGGAGTAAGAACTTCTTCATTTTCATGATACTTAGAAAAAGTAACACCAGGAACCATTCGTAATACCTGTTCCAAATACATGTATCTCGGTTGATAAAGAGTTTTTGAATAAACATAAACATTTTTAAATTGCAAACCATTTTCATGTAAGATGAGTCCGATAGCCAAATTAGTTTTTCCACAGTTCGACGGGCCACATATTATACATCGTATTGTATTTGGTAAAAGCTTTCCATGACGAAAACTGCATTTTTCAGAATTAATATTTATATTTTCGAATTTTAATGATATTGGCTGCTTAACGAACTTCATTGCAAGAGCGCTTTTCGCAGAATGATAAGTAATGTTTAGTAACCACATTAATAAACATTATAATTTTCACCGGAGGCTTTGAGAGTTCTAAAACATGTTGATCAAAATTATTACACCGGAAGCTTTGAGAGTTCTAAAACACAAGTGGCGAGAGATAATCAATTTTTAGTTATTGGGTGTTCTACTCCAGCCACATCTGTTGATTAAACGATATACCCAACTGCAACAAGTGAGCGCAGCAAGCGGAGCGAACGCAGTTGGGTATATCGTTTAATCAACAGATGTGGCTGGAGTAGAACACCCAATAACCACCTACTTATGTGTATTATGTATCTATGAATTTTGGTAACCTGCAACAGAGCTTATGAACTAAATGTGTTAATAATTTAAAAGTATAACAATTTATTTTCATTTCACTTTTCTAGCTTGCTATTAGTGTAGGGTGTGACTACATGTTTAGAACGAAAGAATGTGACATTTCAATGTAGCACGTACTATGTGATAATGTTTAGTATATAAGATAAGTATCTTTTAGTATTTGAGTAAATATAGAGTTGTCATTATGTAAAGACTATGCGTTGTTTCTCTAACCCTGGTCCCCCAGTAGTAGACCACACTACATGGCGACCATACCAGGATTATTTTTCTTTAAATAACATTTTTTTTTCTATTATCGGGACGCTATTTCATCGAGCTGAGGTACAGCATTGCAGCAACGACTGGCGCTGCACAACATGTGAAGACGGCGGCAACCCCGGATATTCTGATAACCCTGGATACGAACTACACCCAACCAACGGAGCAGACTGTCTAATCGGTATCAGCGTAATACACCATGGCACATAAAGGCACCAGGAAGAGACAACTTGTGAGTGTGTTATTTTTATTCGCTGCAACATGGGGTGTCCATATTACCACACGTCTACGTAAGGAAGAAGTGATAATTGCTGAAGTCCTCTCAATATCATCAGTATATTTGCTGTTTTGTCGAAATCCATATTTGGATGTCGACGTAACTTTTAATGTACTACCTTTTTTTAATGTACAATGTCTTATAGGCACATTGTTATACTTACTTAATAATATTAATTGAGATGTACTTATTTGGTCATTTTTGCATTTACGTATTATAAAATTAATTTAATGTACAACTGAAATTTATAAAATACCGAATTGTTGATGCGTTTTAGACGAAGTCGAACAAGGGAGCTTTTCTGACACCTCAACTCCCAAGAGCTATGCTTGGGAAACCAGTTTCAAAGCAACTATGTAAGTATATCTCAATAAATGGCAGGAGCTCCACCATACTCCTACTGATCTATATCACTGGTAGGGAAGAATGTTTTTTTTTTAAATAGATCAGTAGAGATTTTATTATGTAGAGCAGCCGAAAGGTGATTATACAAATTATTTACCTTTTTCAAACCAACATTTACTGTACAAAAGGTATTTTGATTTCAGTAACACCTATAAGTAGAAAAAAGAAGGCATTTACACCTGTTGAGACAAGAAAAAAATTAAATCTCATATTGACAAAAAAAAATTAACTTTTGTCGTTCAAGGAAGAACGAGAAATGAATATTTCTCAATATGCCTTGGAAGAGCATGATCAAAAATTGTTATTGCAAAAAACGTTACATGAAAAAACGTTGGAGATATTGCAAGTTACAAATGAAATCTTTTTACAACAACAGAAAGAACTGCATGATTTAGAAGTTGATTTTAAGAAAAATGCATGTATTACTTTTAGAAAAAAACTAGGTTAGAAATAGAAAAAATAAAATATTAATTAAAGTCGTTGTTTTTGTTTACATTTCTTATATTTAAATTACTGCATATAAAGTGTAGATCATAGCATAGTTCTATAACTGTATTCAGACATGTTTTATTAGTCTACGTTTGCCAGGGAATCAAAGTAGTTGTTTATCAGCTGTTGCCGATATGCCCGATCACTTGCACTTTCCGTCACATATTGTAATGTACTTTGTCATAATTCAGAATTTTATACATTATGATTGGCGAATAGAGTGTCTGCTAATGCTGTGTCATTTTTTTCGATGCAAATATTGTGTGAAATTGCTATGCTCACAATGATAACTTGAACATTGTATAATTTTACTCTTAACTTTAATCCGACACAAGGAAATCTTCGTTTCCACACTCCGAATGTTCTTTCAACAGCATTCCTTGTTCTTATTTGGCTTTCATTGTCATTGAACTATTATTACTATTGAAACCGACGCAACGAACCAGCTTTTTTCGCCGTGCGTTGTTGCCATTGCCAATTGGCGACAACTGTTTTACCCGAAATTAATAACGTATGATCGTATCCGAGATTAGAACCTATCCAAAGATCATCTCCAATCTGCGTCCCAATAACAAAACATAGCTATCCCAATCTTTTTTGTTCTATGTCTAAGGTTACACGCTCAGTCTGGCATCAGTTCAGTCCATCAGTCTGCTCAGAATGACGGGTGAATTATCGTCTAACCAGTTGACTGACGGACTGATGGTCCAGAATGACAAAAATTAAAAATTTTAAATATTATTCATCATTCTGTTGTGAATGACAGCAGACTGATGCCAGACTGATCGTGTAACCGTCTGAATGATGGCTGGTTTACACGGGCTTAGTAGCTAAGCGCTTAGTACTTGTCAGTAATACTAAGTCCTTGTGTGTAAACACGCTGATTAGTGCTTAGTATTAGTGTTTGTGAATAGTGCAAGTGAATAGAGATCGATCCTATTTACTAAGCGACAAGTCGATGCCCCCACCACGATTTACTAAGCACTTGTCGCGTGCTGACCGCATGTAAACAGCTCGACAAGTTAGTTAGTGACAAGTTGTACCGGGAAGTGAAAACACGTGTTTATTTACTTACGTATTTTTTTGTGATCATGGCTGCGGAAAGGTGGAATTCGGAAAAAACAATCAAGTTCATTCAGGAATTTAAATCCTATGAATGTTTATGGAACCACAAATCGGCTTTATATAAAAATAAACTCGCAAAAGATGCTGCTTATCAGAAAATCGTTGAAGAGATGAATATTGCTGGTTTCGGAGTGCCTGAGGCAAAAAAGAAAATGAGAACACTTCGGTCAACCTATTACCAGGAAAAGAAAAAAATTCGAAATTCAATGCGATCAGGAAGTGGGACTGATACTGTCTATGTGCCAAATCTGCATTGGTACAAAGAAATGCATAGTTTGTTGAAAGATATAGACGAAAGGCGCACAACTATAGAAAATGTAATTAATAAAACAACATTTTTCATAGGGTAGGTATTAGATTTATTTTGAAGTAGGTATTATATTCAATAATAATAAGTCTCGAACCATGATTATTTATCATATACTTGCAGGTATATGTTTTGTGGGAGACTGAAGCCTAAGCTAGGTTATAAACCTGTGTTATAATATAACACAGGTATTAGTAGGTATGTACTTATTTAACAATAGATTTAATTTAATTAATAAAGTTGTACATTTTAAACTAATAGATCATTCTAGATTGCCATGATACGGCACCTTCGTTTACGAAGTAATTCGTATATCTTTCTCTCAATTGTCGGGCCATTCTTGACGAGTGATTACTACTCACTGGCTGAACATTTTGCAAATCAAAGTTGGCGTCCCTCCATAATCCTGGAATAATTTCCCCAGTTTCCAAATTTTCATAGTCAACACATCTCGTGGTTAGGTATGTCCTTGAAGTTTTTCTGAGCCAGTTATGTATAGTGCATGTTGTACGAACAATACGATCAGTAACTGTGAGATTCGTAGATATAGATGTTCTAAAAATTCTAAAGCGACTGGCTAAGATGCCAAAAGCATTCTCGACGATTCTTCGGGCCCTTGACAATCTATAATTAAAAATTTTCTGTTCGTAGGTCAAAGGACTATGCTTGTAAGGTTTCAATAAATATGATTTCAAGGGAAATGCGTCATCTCCAACAAAAAATCCATTGTTTGGCAACATATTGTTTTCGAGATCACGAAAAATCGAACAGTTCAGAAAAACACCACCATCTGAGCACCGGCCGTTTGCGCCAATATTAGCATATATAAAACAGTAATCATCATCTACGACGGCCATTAGCACGATGCTGTTGCTTCCTTTATAATTAAAATAATCACTGCCACAGTCAGGAGGTGCTTGAATACATATATGCTTGCCATCTATAGCACCGTGAGCCCCTGGAAAGTTCCAACGTGTATTGAAACCTCTTTCTATTTTCTTCCATTCATCCTCTGTAGCAGGAACCTGAAATGCAATTTTATTTTTCAGGATAGCGGATCTACCAGCAGCGAGCAACATAATCCTATAAGTAGCGAGCAAGATATCTCTATGGCTTCCACTTCAGAGGTTGAATCTATTTCGGAACCAAGGGGGGAACAACGTCAAAGTACCTCCAGTAAAAATATGTCACAGCGGAAAGGAATATTTCGTGCGATTGGAGAACTAAAAAAATTACAAGAAGCTGTCAATAGGTGTCGCGACGAGGGTTCGCGATATTAAAATGATGGCAACATTGGAGATGTTGTTACGACTATGGCTCGCGATATTTCTAACATGGCAACATTAAAGATGCCGCCAAATTAGTTGTAATGAAAAACAACATGGAGTTTTTTACCGGCAAAACTGCCGATGTTGTATTGAAGTGAAAAATATGTCTGTGAATGTGTGGTGAAGGCGTGGAGCAGTTTTCCAGCCTCATTGATAAAGCTAAGTCTCTATGGATTGTCTGACCTTTATTATTACTGTAATTATGAGAATCATAAGCTTATTGATATGCTTATATTATACCTAATTCAATCACAAGTATTTACTTACTGTTACACACGAATTACAATCTGATATAAACGCTCAGTCTAGAATATGTATTAATGTATATAATAATGATGTTTCATGCCCAATATGTAGTCTCCTGGTGGTAGCGAGACATAGTACCAATTCACTGAGGAGAATAGTCCCAGGTGGGTGACTCCAACTACCAATGATTTATATGACCAATTCACTGAGGAGAATAGTCCCAGGTGGGTGACTCCAACTACCAATGATTTATATGACCAATTCACTGAGGAGAATAGTCCCAGGTGGGTGACTCCAACTACCAATGATTTATATGACCAATCAACTGAGGAGAATAGTCCCAGGTGGGTGACTCCAACTACCAATGATTTATATGACCAATTCACTGAGGAGAATAGTCCCAGGTGGGTGACTCCAACTACCAATGATTTATATGACCAATTCACTGAGGAGAATAGTCCCAGGTGGGTGACTCCAACTACCAATGATTTATATGACCAATTCACTGAGGAGAATAGTCCCAGGTGGGTGACTCCAACTACCAATAATTTATATGACCAATCAACTGAGGAGAATAGTCCCAGGTGGGTGACTCCAACTACCAATAATTTATATGACCAATTAACTGAGGAGAATAGTCCCAGGTGGGTGACTCCAACTACCAATGATTTATATGTTGTTGCCGGGATCCCGAAGAAGTATGAAATAACCTGGTCCCGTACTCCATGGGTAGCGAGGCTATGTACCATGGTGGGACGATGCTGGGCCTTGTACTCCATGGGTAGTGCGCTATGTACCATGGTAAGGCAGCATGCAGGTCAATGATGGTCAATTGGGTGGCGATGGCCACAGATTAATGGAAGGACGCTTCCTTACACGAAAGAATTGAATATGAAACAGGGGACAATATTACACATACATTTATGTCTCTCATATACACACATAAAAGACATTCACACACTATGTAACTATAATAGTATATAAATATATATATAATTTACTTCTGATCAGAGGCCATTCCGTTCATGACGGTGTGTTTCTTCTGGCTTAGTGACACCACTTTAAGAGTGGTTGTCATGAGACTTTACCTACAGATGGTGACGGGCTGCCTGGACGGTGACGCTAGACTATCAAGGAAGTAGAGAGATGAACTTCAGGCATACATAATTCACTCGGTGAGTGCATTTGATTTTTTCCCCCATGCCAAGACTAGACGCGAGGGTGTTTGGCATGTCACTTAATCAGTGTAAATATATACTAAACCCCTTCGCGACAATAGGGATGTACCTGAAAAAGAAGACAGATTCGATGTGTTTGCAAAGAACGTAGCAGTGCAGTTAAGAGAATTATCATTCGAGAGAAGTATGGTTGCACAAACAAGAATACAAAATATGTTGAGTGAACTAGCGATCGAGAACTACATGTACAATAATACATCTGCTTCCATTGAAACATTGGAAACCATCTCATCTGCGGGATCGTTACGTAATGCATCCACACCTGCTTTAATTTCTGATGAAAATATCCTATCACAGGCCATAACAATGACACTTGACGGTGAAGACTTCACACAATAATATTTCGTGTACTTATGTTATTTCAAATGATTACACTAATGATAACAATAAACAAACATATTGTTTTTTATTTACCTTCATGTAATCCGAAAGTTGATTATAAATTTCATCCAAGACTTCGGGTATGAATTTTGAAATCGCTGGTTTAGAAACTCTGAACACGTGTGATAACATGCGGTAGCTGCTTCCTGTTGCCAAAAATGACAAAGTAACCTCCAATTTTATTTTAGCTGGTATGGCACTCCTCATATTTGTGTCTTGTCTTTGAATTGCTGGTGCAACTTTTTCAAATAAAATATCAAATTGTGCCGTTGACATTCTCATAGTTACTCTATATTCTCCTGGATCTTCGGTTGCTAGCTCTTTTAATAGAAGAGCAGAATGGCCCCGTTCATCTCTGCGCAGTAACCACTGTCTTGTCCACAAACGTTTTCTTTTTAATGTTTGTCTTTCAAGCTCTTCGATCATGCTTGAAATAATAATGTTTGAATATTGTTTAAACACACTGCGCAAAATCAGGCGGCGTCGTTCCATTTCGAATGTCTGGTCACTAATGACTTCTACTGGCTCCAACGTGTAAACGGTTACTTTTCACTTGTCATATTGAGGCTTAGTATAGTGACAAGTACTAAGCGCTTAGCTACTAAGCCCGTGTAAACCAGCCATCATTCTCGCGTCAGTCAGTCGCCGTCCCCGACGCATTGGAGCAAGACGTGCCAAGCGACGTAGCGCTGCCGCCGCCGCCCGCTTCACTCCCGCCACCGCCAATCGAGATAGAAAAAGAAGTAATTCTCACATTCGAGTCCTTGCCACAGTTATGGGATAAAACACATACTTTATATTGTAATAAATACAAGAAATTTACACAGATATTCGGTTCAAATAAATGTACCATCAACCCCTTCACCTGCACCATCTCCCTATTACACATCTCCACCCCAATCATCTTTCTACTCAGACACAACATCTCTCGTCTACATTCAAAGCCCTGTCACAGATCCTCCTGCACAATCTTCCAACAATATCCAAACCCAAGTCAGAGCTCCTCCCGCACAATCACCCATCTACATCCAAAGCCCTGTCACAGCTCCTCCCGCACAATCACCCATCTACACCCAAACCCAAGTCGCAGCTCCGGCACAACCTCCACTCAACACTCATCACATTCCGTCCCCATCTTTTATGTCTCAAGACAGCGAATATTCAGCTGGTTCGTTATTCGCTCAATTTCAAGCGGAATAATTAAATTAAATAGGTAACCTAAACAATTACATAGTGACATAAATTGAATTACATTGTTGATTTGTAAGCAAAATAATAAAAATAAAGTACTTAATATATATATTTTTTTACTTACCCTTATATAAGACTGTAGGACATAAATTAATACTTCGCATGTCTGAATAATTGACTGACTGATGGCAGCGGGTGACATTATTGCAGAATATTTAAGATCTTTAATATTTCTTCCAGTAGCAAGGTATCGCAAAGTGATAGCTAATCTTTCTTCGGCGGTTATTGCTTTCCTCATACAGGTATCTTGTTTTTCCAAATATGGTTTGACCATTTGCAACAAATGATCGTAGCAGGCTTCTTTCATTCGATAGTAATTTTGAAAGTCTTCTTCTTCATCCTGTTGTCGTATTTCATTTAATAAATTTAGATGCGTGTAATGTTCTCTTTTTTGTAGCCAGGTTTTCATCCATCGCTTCCTTTTTACGCGTTTCTTTAGCAGTAAAGCGATAATTATAATAGCACAGGCTCTTTTTTTTTCAAAATATCCATGGCTGGGCAGGATCAGGTGACTCCCTTGACTGTCGTCTTCACTTTATGAATGATGATTTAAGACTAACGTAAGTTTTATCAGTCTGCTGTCAGTTTAGACTAAGCGTGTAACCGTGTTTTTCATCCATCATTCTGGTATCAGACTTTCATTTTTTTCAAACTGATGGACTGAACTGATGCCAGACTGAGCGTGTAACCTTAGACTAAGATCGCCGTCAATCCAAGCTGCTATCCATGCCCTCTTGACCGTTTCGTTTTATGCAGAAAAAGTAATTGTCATTTTTCATTATGGAAATATAAAATAATGCTATTTTAGAATAATATTAATCGTACTACAAAAAGCAACCAAATGCAAATAATTGATACATTTATTTGTTAATAAATACAATGGATACCTTATCGACAGTTTCAAAATTTTCGCAGGGCATAAACTTTGACAAAAACAGTAGAATGAAACGTAAGTGTCAGTTGGTTGCTAGCTACCTGACCTGCTACACACTACACAGGATCTGTCTGTTGTGCTACCATACCATTTACTAATTTACGCCCCGTCAGTAATGGATCCCCGAGACGATCAAGTGCACTTGACAAGTCTCACGTGATTGACGATTTCACTTGACGAGGGACTTGACGCGACTTGATGGGCGACTTGACGACTATTAAAGGTGCTGTCAAGTCTCTCGCCTATCGACCCTACCGATCTGTGCCGTCAATCAAAATTTCTGTCAAGTATGGTCAAGCCCGTAGATCACTTGACGGGACTTGTCAAGTAATGCTGTAAACGATCAATATTCACTTGCAGCACGTAGACTTGTCAAGTGCACTTGATCGTCTCGGGGACCCATAATAGTGTTCTGTGATTTACTTTACCCACTGCCAGCCAGCTAACAAAAGTTTGTTCAATTTAAATACTAAAGAACAATTTGTTTTTTCAATAATGGAGGCAAAAGCGGTAAGTTATTTTGATAAATAATATTGTGTGACACTTGTCCATAAGTGAGGCATGCTGGCATGCATAATTCTTCTTGCCTAACTTAACTGTATGAACGGACATAAATGTATGGTATTTTGTTTTTTTAGATAAAGAGCAAGCCGCTTTCTAAAGATGAAACCAAGGCTTTACTGGAATTAATAGAAAAAAGTAAAATCATTACATCCAAAACAACAAACGCCACCAAAAATAAATTAAAAGACGAAGAGTGGAATCGGATTACAGAGCAGTTCAATGCAACTGCAACAAATTGTCCTCGATTACCACAGCAACTTCGTTAAATGTGGGAAAATTTAAAGAAAAATGCACGTAAACGCAGCACCAGAATAAGGATGAACAACATTCAAGTAAGCTATATTTTATTGTTTTTCACTGTAACTATGTATTTAAATTATTAGGGCAGGTCTCGAGTTATTCACATTCTCTTTTGCAGACTGGTAGTGGTGTTGGCGAGTACATTGCCCCAGACGAAATGGACCGTGTGACAAGCTTATTGGGTAGTACAGCCAGTGGATTTTTGTTGCAGTATGGGGGAGATAGGGAACCTGAAACCTGTATTGAAAGTGGTGATGGTGAATGTGGTGACGTTGAGGAAATAGGTGGTGATGCAACAGTAAATTTAGAAATTCTAGATTTCCAGAATAAACAAATGCTAGGCCCCGAGGTTGTGGTTCTCACCCCTTAAAGCGTTCCGGAACCTGCTAATACTCCAGAAACACCACGAAGGATCACTTTTAATGTCCCTAGCAATAAAAGAGACTTGAATGCTATTGTTTTACAAGATTCTACTTGTGACTTTGCCTGCATTTTATTTGGTTATATACCACACACTCTTGGGGGATTATTTAGTAAATCGGGTTAAATGTAAATTATAACTTATTCTTAGATCTATAGGATATAATATATCCAGTTTGGTAACATTTTGAGTTGCAGGTGTTGGTTTTGGCTAACTACGCCTATATTTTTCAGTGAACTTTTTTGAGACAAAAACAAATGGGCAAAAAGTTTTATATTGTTGTATGACAAACACATGGGCAGGAAACGTGCATTCTCAGTCAATTTCTATCAGTTCTTTAAACTTTTTTACAAAAAAAAACACAATAGTCTATTGAGTAATCTGACCCTTTCTCCTCAACCCAAAAATCATTATTTATTTTTTTTGTCCTTTCTCATTCTTTAACCTAGGTAGAATCGTGGGGCCAGTCCAGAACGGGTGCACGGCAAATTAATCCTTAAGGTGTGTGGTAACCCGCAACTGTGGGCGATAGTACCTAAATGTCTTACTATTTCTGGTGTACATTGTGTTGATGCTCAATAAATAAATAAATTTATCAAAATCAACTAGGTCGTATTTGTTGGTGGGTGTTATGTATATTTATACGAAGTTGCTAACAAAATTAGGATCTATACATTAAAATATATTGTGTTTTACAGCTAAAAGGACATTGCAGGCAGACGAGTGTCAGTCTGCTAGGGATCTCGCTATATCGAACTATTTTAAGTTTAAAAAACAATGCTTAGAAGCAAAATCAGATAACATTCTTTTAGAAAATCTAAAACTGAAATTTGAGAATGAAAAACTGAAATTAGAAATAGATAATTTTAAGAAATAAGGAGTATGAAATATTTAATTTTGCCATGATTATGTATAAGATAAATCTACTAATTAAGATTGAGCTCAGTGGCGTGCCATAGGAGAGGCCAATGTTCAACAGTGGATGAATACTGGCTGAAGATGATGTAAGTATGGTTGTAAAATAAGTACATACTTCGCTCATTAGTTTTAACTACAATCTAGGGTACATAATTACAATTTTAAGTTTAGATTTAGTTAAGCATCTGAATATTTAACGTTATTATTAATTTTTATTATTTTTATTATTTATACGGTTTGACTCACGTGCAATGGTCGACTGTCAGTTAGACGTCCGACCGGTTTCGAGGCAATCGGTGCCTCATCATCATGGGTCAGTGCGCGTACCCTCGCGGAGCGCTGTACCCGCACTGTTACTGTTATTATTAATGTATTGTTTTGTCTAGTATTGTTTTAGTATTGTCATAGAAAAGATAATAATACTACGTAGTATTGTGATGTAAGAAATGTTCAATTTTTGAAATAAAATTAAGTTAAAAGTAAATATTGTTTTATTTTTTTACTAATATTTACATAGCATAAAGCAATTAAACTATAAAACTGATTTTAATGCAGTTTTATGCAATAGATGAGTATAAGGAAGGTTTATAGCTAGAAGGAAAGCTACGAGGTGCATCTAGTTCTAATTATAACTTATTCTAAACAAAACTTACTATTATTATATATAAAGATTATATTACTTTATTAAAAAGTAAATACAGTTTAAGTTATTAAGTCTTTATTCGATGACATGGGTTACAACTATATAAACTCAAACTTTTTAATTATAAATTAGGTATCACATATATAACAGTTATCACGTATTCCAAAGAAAATAAATTACAACGTCCCGTTCGTCTTCGCCGGAATTCTCATATTCTTTTTATGACCAATCATGAATAAGTTATTTTCTTTTCGAATACCAAATGGTATATTGATATTTTCTTCATCGTGAAGAACATATTTTTCTCCCATCGATGATTCACTCGGAAAATGTATTCTTTTATTTCGACTGTGCGTTTCGTTTGATAGATCAAATTCTTTATTGAAATTGTCTTTATTTACCGAATTTGGATACACAATGTTTTTTTCATTCTGATCGATATATTTTTTAGATTTTGTTTCTTGATCAGCAAGTGGGCTTGAATATTTATATTGGCTTTTTTTGCCCGGTAAGCTCTCGGAGTGAGCGGACGTGTTTTGAGTTTCTTCAATAGTATGTGTATTTATTTTGCAATTTATTTTTGTGGAAGTTGTTCTATTCTGTGTTCAAATTATCGGCCCCTCTCGTTTCTTCCTCGGGATTTCGTCATCTAGCCCCAGCGCCATATTGGATAGTGTCGGACCTCTCGCTCATTGCCGTTTGCGGACGCGTCGGACTGCCCGGTGCGTGAGTGAAGTTGAAGTGAATTGACTGTTGGTGCGTGTTTGGTCGTATAGCGTTTGCCATTCACAAAATTCCACGCGCAAAAGCTGCCCCCTGCGCTGAGGATCGAACCAGGCTCGCATCGTTGTTCGCCGTTTGAATCCGTCGCTCGCACGGCTGAGCTACGGTGACGTGCGCCGCTTGCGCGAAATTAAGCACGAGCTTAGGAACTTAATGTCAACATCGACTTCTAATATTTTTGACGCAACTGCTTGCGCTGATCACTTATTGTTTTAATTTTTGCTTTGTTTAAATAATATCAACAATATGCGCTGCCACGGCTGTAACTGCACTTTAACCGCTAATCAATTTTTAAGATGCAATTTATGCTCATCGGAATATTGCTTTGAATGCCTGAACATATCTGATAAATCATTCCAGAATCTAAGTAAGGAACAAATAAAATGTTTAAGCTGTCCTTACTGTCAAAACGTGACCCGTCGCAAAAATAGTGACGAGTCTCCTTGTCACCCACGCCGCAAAGCGGATGTGGCGACCTCGCCTTATTTTATGATGTTCGAACTCTTTGTTGACAGCTTAATTTTCTCATCCGATATATTTGAATGTTTTCATATTTCGATGGTAGAATTGGTTGTCAAGGATTCTGACATTATTTTTCAGTAATTAATATTTTTCCTTCGCCCTAGTTGGTAAAATTTGATTGCAATAATACTGATTGAATTCAATGTAATTACTATTTACTAAAGCATGCGCTTTGATTGTAAAGCATCAAGGCCATGCAATAACAATATTTTCTTCAATGCAATAAATTACATGAAACTGTGTTTGCTTGAATAGTGAAGCCCAGAGCCTTCTACGGTCCTTTCGGACTAATATCTGCCCGGGACCGTCGATATAAAAGCTAAGTACCTATACTTTCATTATAAATCTAGAAGAGGACCCCTCTCTGTTCTTCACCGGCTCTTACGCCTGAGTCGTAAAACGCCGGAACTGCAAGTGACATCCCATTCCTGTCTCAGTATCTAAGCAGCAGTCGATAGGGTTGGCACACGTTAAAGTAACTGGGATTATCCCGGGAAATTTCCCGGAGGTCCCAAACGCTATCCCTGAACGACTCGTTGAACATATCGTTTGGCGATATGAGCTGCGACACCAGCGCGAGCCCTGCTATGAACGTTCCTTCAGGCTCTAGTTTAACGAACGAGCCCGTGACTATGGAAAGCATCAGCAAGCTTTTTGATTTAAAGTTAGCACCGGACTCAATAATTATGACTAATTTGAGGTCAGCGCTTATTAAGGACATTGAAAAAATGGTGGCCGTCCAGGTCAACCGTGCCATTGAAGATCTAGAAACCGAACTTACTTCTACGACCGACTTCTTATCTGCGGAACAGAAAGATTTGAAATCAGAGATTAAAGCGAAGGATATTGAAATCAAGCAATTGCAATCTGACCTTTCAAAGTCGCAAGGTTCGCTTGCCAAGATACAGTCGCGTATATCCGCTGTAGGGAAAATATCGCGAGACTTGAACCTCGAAATTCACGAAGTACCAGAGAGTAAGACTAAAAATTTAATGGCACTTTTCAAAAGACTCTGCGACTGTCTCCAAGTCACAATCCCAGAAAGCGACATAAGAGCCTGCCGCCGCGTCGTTAAAATGGACACATCGTCGAATAGACCTCGTAACATTCTCGTGACTCTGTCATCTCAGCGCCTCCGCGATCTTCTACTCTCGTCGGTGACGCGCTATAATAAAGCTCACCCGAAAGATAAACTAGCTTCAACTCACATCGGCTTCACGGGTGATACCCGCAGGATTTATCTGGCCGAGCATCTCCAGAAGCCAAAGAGCTGCACAACGCAGCAAGAAAGTTTTCCAAGGCGTACGCTTTTAAGTTTGTATGGGTGCGCTTCGGTCAAATATATATCCGTAAAGACGAGCAGTGCCCCGCTGTTCACGTAAAAATAAGTTGTAATTCATGTGCTTTTCTCCCGTTAAAAATCACTTGTATATTGTACTTTTAGTAAACTTTTATAATGGTTAATTTATATTATCAAAATGTAAATAGAATTCGTTCTAGGTTGTCACAATTTTACTTAAATTTGTTAAACTCAGATTATGATATTGTATGCCTGACGGAAAATAATTTAAATAAAAGCGTCTTTGACGGAGAAATTGCAGATGCTCGCTATAACGGCGGCGGTTGTGTGCTGAATTTTTTTCATGATCAACAAGTATTTTTTGTGAATAGTGTATTTACTGAATTTTTCTTTTCAACATGTATAAGTATTTCTATTGTTTTGTATTGTATTGCTATGTATTACTTAATGTTTATGCTCACATTTTTTCATACCATAATCTGTTTTCGTATACGTGTGAGCCTTTAATTGGTTTTATGGTTTATATACTGTCATTCATTGAGTTTTAATTGAAACTGTTGGCTTACCATAAATAAATAAATAACATCTTTAGGCGAGATCGTATAGATACGAACTCCCTCAAAGAGGAAGGTGGTGGCGTACTTCTCACGATTAAGATATCTTTTCATGTTATCCGCCAGGCATCTTGGGATAGTGGTTTAGAGGATATCTGGGTAACTATAATGCCAGAAAATTATAATACCGGTAATCTGAACATTTGTTTGTGTTATCTTCCTCTGGATCTTAGTTATACTAGATTAGACGAGTTTTACTCTAACTGTCATAAGGTATTATTAAATAAAGTCGAATCAGATTCACAATGTTCGAATTCTGATAGTCGTCTTAAATACATCTATTAATTTCAATCTAATTCATAAGATTGTTCTGATTCCCACTCAAGAACGACTCTGGTGCGAGATTTTTGACTTCTTGAGCAGTACTAGATTTTTCTGATTCCCACTCAAGAACGACTCTGGTGCGAGACATTCGACGACTTCTTGAGCAGTACTAAATTTTTCTGATTCCTACTCAAGAACGACTCTGGTGCGAGATTTCGAGTTCATGAGCAGTACTAGATTTTTCTGATTCCCACTCAAGAACGACTGTGGTGCGAGATTTTCGACTTATTGAGCAGTACTTAAACGGTAAGTAACGATTCCATTTTTAAATGCCGTAGCAACAATATCATTCAAATTCAGTCTTTAATAAACAATTCGATTTTTGTAAATACGAATTTATCTCAAATGATATCTGTATTCCATTCCCACTCAGGACGACTCTGGTGCGAGATTTTCGCCTTCTTGAGCAGTACTAGATTTTTCTGATTCCCACTCAAGAACGACTCTGGTGCGAGATTTTCGACTTTTTGAGCAGTACTAGATTTATCTGATTCCCACTCAAGAACGACTGGTGCGAGATTTCGAGTTCTTGAGCAGTACTAGATTTATCTGATTCCCACTCAAGAACGACTCTGGTGCGAGATTTTCGACTTCTTGAGCAATACTTAAACGGTAAGTGACGATTCGATTTTTAAGTGCCGTAGCAACAATATCGATATATTCAAATTCAGTCTTTAATAAACAATTCGATTTATGTAAAATCGTTCTCAAATGATATCTGTATTCACTTCGGAACATTTCAATTCGACATTTATCACATTTTAATATTTCACTGACTTCATTACTTTTCAAGTTCTTTCAGGTTCTTCAAGTTGACGACTGTAACATGTTCAACTCTTCCCGGCTTAAATACTAGTATTTCACGTGGACACATCCCGTATTTAGAAAACACCCGGGGTCAATAATCATAATATTTTTTTTATTCACGAAATAAATTTATTAATTCAGATACATTTAATTTGATTTGAATATTCTTGAAGTGAGTATTACAATAATATGATGTTAATAAGGAAATATTGTTATTAACAATATTCCATTCAATATAATCTAATGATACAATCTCAGTCTAAGTCTGAGGATACAATTTATGATAAATTAGGTAATTAGTTTACGTTTTGAAAAAAAAAAAACGTAACTAAGCTATTAGTAATATGAACTGAATCAATGTGGAATAATAGTAGCACTAGTCCTTATACTAGGATTCCCTGTTTCATAAGGACTAGTTACTCCCATGTGAAAGCAAGCGTATAATGCACTGCAAGCTTTTATCATTTGTGTTAAAAGTCAATCAAGTGATCAAAGAACTTTGCACAAGTTATCAACCTGCGGGTCGCAGATATATGTTCTATTTCATGTTGCTAGATAATGATATCGAAGTATTATCATGAGAATACATTATTTAGTCACTATAATTTACAAATAGTTAATTTCAGCAATTTAATTTAATTACTAAAGCTAGTAATTTATTGGTATTATTTCACCTTACTAATTAATAAGTCCTATCGGAATATACATCTACAATTTTTTAAAGTAATCTATAAAATTATGTATTTTAAAGTTTAATCACAACATCTGAAATCAACACAATAAAAATCAAACTGCGGGCCGCGATTTGTATAGAATGTACCAGTTCCACTCCTGACATATATGTGTGCACTGCTACTATATGCTTATTCTGTAACACAAGCGGTATCATATATTATTGCCTCGAGAGATACGCTTATTCAGAGTACTATTATAAAAACATTTGTAACTTTATCTGTTTGTTATATTAACCACACCTAAACGGAGGATTCGATTTTACTGAAATTAAACAAGGAGATACTTTATAGCATGAGGATGAAAATAAACTAGTTTTGTGAAAATAAAATAATGATATTCATTGACTTTTCACAAATAATTAATTCTCAGTGTACGTGAACGAAGTCGTGGGTATCAGCTAGTGTATCATATTTGTATTTGATATTATACATACAACACACAAGTACCAACCTGAACTCTAATAACATAGATATTTTGGTTATAAAAAGGTGAGATTTACGTTTGATATAAGCAGTAACTGAATTGTAAGTTCGAGGAGCAGCTGAAAATGTCTGTAAGTATTTTTTCAACTACATAAATGATATTATTTTATTAATAATAATTCACGAATCGTTTCTCTTATTCATGTTTTCAGTATTCAAATTGGATTCTATCTCCATCGACCCTGTTGGTGGATGAATGTGGACAGAGAATTAAAACCTACAACAAATGCTTTAAACCCCGCATTAATGATTGATGAAAAAGAAGAAACTCTATTCATACTTTTTTTGACTAGATGAAACTGAATACATCATCTATTAAGTAAGACAATATTTCACTTTTTGAATAGATTAAATTGGGGTAATCTGGATCTCCTTTGAGCCAGATACCTTAATTATATACTACTCACCCCATATGAAAGGAACAAGTATAGGCAGATGATGATCTATCATGTATGTACCTTTATTTACTTTTTTCATGCTTAAAAATAAAAATGTAAATTTGATTATTTTAGACCCGAGGAGGCTATTGAGGTGGAAGAGGTGCTGCTGCCCACAGTTGCTGATGAATTCATAATAGAACAGCCAGAGGCAGTGGCAGAGATGAGTGCAAGCCATAGTGTCGCTGATGCTGCAGCACCGCCTTTACCCAGGCAGACTCGCCGAACCCGATATCGCAGTAAGTAGGACTAGACACTATAATAATAAATAGAAAGTTATTTATCCGATGAATGTATGTTATATTTTATATAATATTCGAAAATCATAACAAGACAGAACCACTATTGACCACGGACTCAGTATATCCTTCGTCCAAACAACTTTTGACTATTTTCAGTTTCAAGTGGTTAAGATTGGTTATGAATATTGACTGTAACATAAATAAATTGCAACCACCCATGGAGAAAATGTTTAATAATTAAATTCATTATTTTAGGTAGGCCGTTAGCTCCACTCGACGAGGCTCGGAGGATTCTATCCCAGGTAGAGATGCAGAGAGCTGCAGCTGATTCTGCAGAAGCTCATGCTCTCTCTCTAATTGGGTCGAATCTTGGCCGGCTCGCCGATGCAGCTAATCTGATCGGAGGGAACCTTGGCCGGCTTGCAAATGCCACTGAGAAATATGTTGCTAACATATGCACTGACAAACATTAGTAAAAGGTAAAATTGTGGAGGTTTCTGAACTTAAAACAAAAAAAATATTATTTAGACTTCTTTAATTTGTAATTTTGTAATCATTAATACATATGTTTGTTCTTAACTTATAATTAAACAAAACTATAAGATAATTTTTAATAACTTTTAGTGTTCATGCTAAGTACCTACTGTAACACCTGTTTTTCAGTTTTATTCATTTTTCTCACATTCCTTAAATCTATTAAATGAATAAGCCAATTGGTGTAATTCACTTTAAATATTAAATACCATAAATTACTAATAATAGGAGAATTTCAAATGACGCGATACTACTTTATTTCCACGCCATCTATAGCATGTCTTCGGCACCCCGTTCAATAATTATGTTAGAATTTAACTAGCGATCGGTCGATGATCACCTACACAACAACGTAGTTACGCCACCTCACCGGAGAGGGCGCTAATACAACGTTATGTTCAGCGGCATCTCTCGGCGAATAACCGTCAGATAGAGTGCCAAGTATCTACTTAGAAAGGGAATTTATTATTAAGTTGTTTCATTACGAGTCTAGATTTTGCGGACTACAGTTTAAGAACCCTTACCTCACACGTAGCTCCATCTACCGGAGTTTACGCTACACTACCTAAATAAACAACATAATATGTGTAGGTAGCTCTCAAAAACACTTAAAACATATTACCAACTACACTACTAAGTACAGTATTTTTACTATCTAATTCTAATTGGTAATGTGGGCGATGCGTCCTGCACTGACGTCCCGCTTGGGGTGTATTTTGCATTCCCCCCTGACAGCGACTAACCAAGCCGACCCATTTTTATTACTATCTTTGTACTGACCAAAGTCTCTGTATTAGATTCCTTCTCACTGATTCACCAGCAGCTAAAAGATCATCCCTCCTTGCATTTTGTACATGTATCTGTAAAAATAATTATAAAGTTTCATTAATTTAATTTTTAATATACCTACTTACTATCCTACTTAAGGGTGATAGCTAAATCCCGCGGCGTGATTTGAAATATAATAATGTTTTTCTGTTTACCTGCATGTTTGCTTCAATATGCTCCTCCTGTGGTGTTAATGTTGGTATAGGCAGCCTAGCTGCATTAGCAATGTTGTGAAACACTACACAAGCATTTGTTATGAATCCAGCCATTGTGGGATGGTAATGTAGCTTCCGATCCACTAACAGACAACGCCAGCGTGACTTGAGCACCCCAATACACCTCTCAACTGTATTTCGGACCCGACAATGCAGCTCTGTATAATGCCTCTCGGGGGAGTCAGGCTCAGTAGTCACTATTGGTGTCATTAGGGTTGGTCTGAGTGGATAGCCTGAATCACCTGAAACAACACGCTCACACGTATGAGAAAGAGAATAAAATACATTATAAAACATTTTTTTTTAAATATTCCAATAAATGTTACCTAAGAACCACACCGTTTCATTTTCAGCAAGTTGTTCGAGGTGGGATTTCAGGGCATGGTGCCTCCACACAAATGAGTCATGGTTTGCTCCGCCATGACCGGCGTATATACTAAGAATATTTAAATCGGAGTCGCATACCTAAAACAAAACCACAATTATTAATATCTAGATCTTTTTATTCTTCGTATTTATTTTTTGTAATTAGTTTATTAACTTGAAAAAAGTTAAAAGTATAAGTTTGTTAAGTAAATAAATGTTAGATAGGTCACTAAAATTTTGTATTATTTAACCTACATATTTAACCTAATGAATATAAATTAAATCATGAAGGGCCAGTTTCACCGGTTTCTGATAGCCCTATTAGGTACTTATCTGACATATTTTTGACAACTTATATAAGGCGACATCTGTTAGATAACTATCTGAAACTTTATCAGGAGCCGGTTAAACGGCCTACGGGCCAGTTTCACCGGTTCTATTAAAAACTTATTTGACAGATTTTTACTTTTATATGGCGTCATCTGTCAGAGAAACTATCTGAAACTTTATCAGGAAATGGTAAAACTTTTTTTATTTCATATAGGCTAGCGTTTGACCACTATCTCACCTGTTGGTGGGGGACAAGGACTCTCCAGGCACTTACTATTCGAGCATTTAGGGAGTGATATCGTTTTCGGATAATAAACCGCTCTTCATAGTCTGCAGGCTTTACGATGGCTATGTGGGTTCCATGAATACATCCCAAAACACCAGGCATGCCAAACTTCAGATAAAACCTGAAAATATTTCTCATAAGTAAATCAAATAGAATAAAAGTTTTGTATTTCAGGATCACATATACCTACCCCTGTATAAAAGCATTTCGTTTTTCCCGAGTTTGTGGAAAATGAATATACTTTCTACGAAAGCGATCATTATTCAGTGCTTGAGTTACAGTCCTCACACAGTTAGATACACTGACTTGGTGCATCTTGTGGTGTGCACTGACTCCAATATGTCTCTGGTAAGAACCAGATGCATAGAAGCTCAGTGCACTTAATACCTAAAAATAATAAGTATGTAGGTACAAATCAAATCAATTGCTCCATGTCTTCACTTTACTCTACAAACTTAGATACCTAGGTAGGTACTAACTAAACACCATCACCAATATTTTCTCAACTCATGTATAAGATCACTGCACACACTTTTGTTAAGTCTATACAATCCAACAAACTCTGAATCCGGCATATCAAAAGCTAACTCCTTCTTGCGAAGAGCTACATTTTACCGGCGATACATAATAACTCTCTGTAAATACTCTCTGTAACACGCGCATGCTCCAGAAAGTTTTCGTAAAGACCTAAATCTGCCATTTTAACAATATTTTTTCTACAAAAGTACCGAAACGCACGAAATGAATTGAAAAAAGTTCCACGGGAGTAACTTCTAATGAATCTGCTATTTGACGCAAAAGCAATTCCTATTTAGTGAACCATTTTACGAATCTCTATATAAAATTGTCAAATAGACGAATTGCTGATCAGAATCGGGAAGCGAATCATAATAAAAGAAATGAAATGAAATGAATGTTTATTCCACAAAAAATAGAGTGAACATTAGGATGGTCCGAGATATTCATAATCCTTCTATTTTGCCATATTTATGACATGTGAAAGTTTTTCAGTTATATTGCACTAATAATACATTATCGATATTTAAAATTATACTAAAATGTGATAACTACTTTAAAATTAATTAATATTATGATTTCATATGTCAACTTGTTATTAATACAATTTGTCAATATTGGAAATTTCTGTTAGCGTCAAATGCGTTAGTTTCATCGTATATTTAAAAAATCATTTACAGAATAATAAGCGTGGTCTAGTAACCATTGCTTGAGCTTCCTTTTAAAAAAGCTAAAGGGTAGGTCTTTTATATCAGCAGGAATTTTATTATATATCGTGATACACATCGAGTAACAATTTTTTTTAAACAGAGTTGTTCGTGGTGTAGCTTCGTACACAAGTCTATCACCATTTCTAGTATTTCGAGGATAAAAATCTTTTGCTTTCGTGAACAATTCAGGATTATTTCGCACAAATATTCCAATTTCAAAAATGTACATAGACGCTAGAGTCAACATTTTAAGTTTTTTGAAATAAGGCTTGCATGATACGTATGGGGGAATACCCACCATCGCTCGAATTCATCTTTTTTGCGACAGGAATGCTCTTTTTATGTCAGTGGAGTTTCCCCAAAGCAGCAAACCATAGCGGAGTACTGAGCTTACATAGCCGTGGTATGCCAGTAGCACTGTTTGCTGACTAGAGGTTTTCCTTAATCTACTTAATACATACACAAACCTACTTAGTTTAGTGCAGACCTTGTCAATTTGTGGTTTCCAGTCATAGTTTTTGTCTATAGTTATACCTAAAAATGTGGTCGAATTAACTTCATTTAGTTTAGTCTTATCGTGTATTACAGTTCTTGATATTAATTTTCTATTCCTAGTTTGAAATTGAATATAATTTGTCTTTGATATGTTCGCTTTTAAATAATTTTCTAGTAACCATTGAAAAAATAGTAAGTAAAATGGCCACTTCGGAGTAATATGAATTACTCCGAAGTGGCCATTTTGCGATTTCCAATATGATTCATATTAAAACCATATTATAATTCAGCTAATGTGGCCTTTTTAGGCCTGCTGACAATAACTTCACAATACCAGAGTGCGAATTCTTTCTAAAAAACATTATGAGGCATGCTATTAAAAGGAACGAAGCCAAACTGCTGAGGGCTTCTGCTCAAAAGAAAAGATCAAATAAATCAAAAGTTTTGCAAGACAATAATTGCCAGTCAATTGAAGAGCAAAGTTATGTCCAGAATGTAGAGCTAGAAAATACACCACATCATCAGAAAGAAAATATCTCAGCACTTGATTTAACCAGCTAGATTGGGTTGCAGTTCCTATGATGGTCGCGTATACGGACGGTCACGAATGTCACGATAGATGAAGCATCCTCTCATTCTTTCGAATATGTAAATGCCACAGTGACTATTTGATTATTTGATAGTCACTAGAGATTTGATTATTTGGGACTATTTGATTATTACGTGATTATTTTCGTTCGGTTGTTCAACAATTTAAAGTTGTTTCCTGTTTTTCTGTAATTTTTGTTGTTAATTTTATAATGTTTCCACTTGCGATATATAATGATAAATATATAATAATTAAATAATAACTTCTAGTTAACAGAATCCTTCCATTTATTATAATCCTTCCACTTATATAATTATTTAGCAAGTAAAAGGTTTAGATATTTGATTTTATTTTTTTGTTATGTTGCGTTTTATGTTCTATTTGCGACATTTTATTTTTTGTAACTTTGAATAGCATTATTAAATAATAAAGATAATATAAAAGTTCCTAACATCGCAAGTTTAAAATTATATTGTATTTAAGCGCGATTAATACTTTTACCAAAGACTTATATTTAGTTCTTAAGAAATTATCTATAAGTTGCCTGTTGTGTAGTGATTTTGTATGTTCTATTGTGAGATTATTATTAGCTGCATAAGATGTTTCAATATGGCAAACTAAATGATAGTTTAATTTTGTTATTAACATTTATGGATCAAAAAGAGATTTAAGTTTTCCAATATTAAGCAATATTTCAAACCATTGCTTCATTTTGATTTCCAATAAGGGTCACATTATGACTAACTTGAAATGTTAATTACCTTCCGGGGGATAATAAAACAATGAAACAATGTTTACTGCCTTTTTATGACCTATTTCTTAAATGTATGAATAAGTGGAGCAAAATATATGTTTGAGTTGTATGAAACACTAACCAACTTACACTTTATATCAGTTATATAATATATGACTTCAGTTCGTGTAATTTCGTTCTCATATATCATAAATATATTAAGATATGAAGATTTGATAGGCATTTCAAAAACATCATTTCTTAAGTGTTCAATTCGGTTTCCAATTATCTGCATTCGTCTCTCGTTGTAAGTAGCAGAATGAAATTCAACACTTATCTCCATTATCAGTTGAGAGGATAAAGGATTCTACTTGAATAACTGTCTTAAGTTTACTTCCATATTTTTAGCCAACTTCTTTCTGTTCGTCTGTGTGTATTTTTTAATGTTAGTAGGGGAAGGAGGCCCAAAGCAGGTCGGCGTAAATACGCATCTGTGCAATGAATTAGCGTATATGTGTATAAGTGCGACAAAAACACCCGAACCCGCTTCGATACGAATCAGCCAAGCCGAAGCGTCGCAGTCGCGTGGTTTTCCGAGAATGATAAATATTGTTTTTGGTGGAATTTATTAAAAAAATATCAAGGTATGTGAATTTGAATTATTCGAACATGGTTAGAGTTATGCTTTCTTTAGTTTGTGTGTATCATTAAGCATAAATCTAGCTTGGAATTCTCAATTAACGGTTACATTTCTCATTTACAATTTCAGGTTATATTTTCAAAAACCAAAATATAGGCTTATGGGCAAAGCGGTATGGGTAAATCAGGTACCCGTTTTGCCCCTACCTTCTTTACCAGGTATTGTGGTGGGGTTTAAAAATGGAATGGTACTTTTTTGCCTTTTTGTAAGGCATGTGGCTGATTGACTTCTATAATGCTTCTATTATGTTGATTTCAGATGGTACAAAAATATAAAAGAAAAACTCAACAAGCGTCTTGGGATGAAGCGACAATGAAGTTTGCCATGAAAAAAGCAAATCAAAAATCCCTCAAAAGTGTAGCCAATAAATATGACATTCGTTTTTCAACGTTGCATAGGCATATTGAAAAAGGTTCAGTGGAAAAAAGCTTAGCTTTTGTAGTATAAGATAATATTTTCATCTGTTCGGTCTTTGCCCGCTTTGCCCAGATGCCATACCCGCTTTAGGCATACCCTCCGGGCAAAGTGGGTCAAATGACACACAGATGTTTTTTTCGTTTTAACTAAGTTAATTGTTAAAATAGGCGTGATTTATGTTTCTGATTATGAAGTTTGACAAACAAGTATGTAAACTGTTCAAATAAAACTAGTTAAAATATAAAAATGTCGCATTTATTTTAAGATAAACCTTAAGCGACCTGCTTTGGGCCCTCCCCTATGTTTAGATATTTTTGCTAATTGTGAACCAAAAAACATATTTTGTAGTTAAAAAGGGTATACTCCCGTACTCCATCTTGATGATAATGGGACCACTGATTATCATCAAGTCAGGATCTGATGATGGAATCTCAAGAAAGTTGAGGAACAACTAACAATATAATAATATCTTAGAAGTCAATTTTAATCCTGGTAATACTTCCCGGTTTCCAATTGAGCTGTAATTTTGCATTCTTATTTAAGTTTAGTAACAACGCAATAATTTAGTACTATTCAGCAGATCTGATTATGGAGTCAGGAGGTGGATAGTGGAACTCCTCAACGGCAAACAGCAAAGACACAAAATTTTGGAAATGGATTTAACCATAATAGCCTGTTTTAAATTCCTTAATTTAAACTTTTTTTGCACAAAAAAGGGTTAAAAAAATATTTTGGAAAAATCATACCAACTTCAAAACCAGAAATAGGCACTCAAAAGGAAAAAAATAAATTAATATAATTATTATAAGCGCTACTCACTCATCTATTTGGAGTCAGTGCTAGGCTAGCCAAGTCTAATAGGTAGTAGATAGATACTACCTACAAGTATCTACCTACTAACATAGTATCTATTTACTACCTATTAGACATGGCTGGCAACGACTTTTAATAGATGCATTAATTTTTTTTCTTTTAATAGATGGTTGCACTTATAATAATTATATTAATTTATTTTTCTCTTTTAAGTTTTGAAGTCGGTTTAATTTTTTTTTTAAATAATTTTCTAATTTAAATTACTTTCTCTGCATCTGTAATTCTATAGGAACTACCTGTAATAAATCTTGTTGGGTACAATTTACCTCTGCACCCATCTAAATCCCCCGAGTCATAATAGAGTTTGAGCTATATTATAACTACATACTTTCTTATTTGGAAATATTGTCTAATTTGTTATCTTTATTTTTTACAGTTATTGTTTACAGAAAACGTTGACATGAAATTGTTAAAAATAGAAGAGGAGATGTTGCGCCGACGAAAAAACGAGAGCGTAACTGCATTTTGAACAGGTAACATTAAATTATATTATCATCACATTTCTTTGCCTGGGAGCGGCGCTGTGACCAACCCTCGTGGCCAGGTGTTGCGTGGTAGGTTGTCATCGACCAGCAGCACGATGTCCCAGTACCTGTTTTCCTCTAGACTCTCCAAACCAACATTGGACATTACAAGGTTATTGTGGACAAGTAGAATAGAATAGAATTAGAATAGAAAACCATTTATTCAGGAAAAACACTGTACACAACAACAATACGCATATAAAGAGTAACTACCTAATTCAATTGCTCATAATTATATCTACTACTTATACTAGACACTAAAAAGTAGGTACACATATTATTTAATGACGTGTATTGCTGTTGCTGTAGTGTACAGTACTGCCGGAATAGGTCTGAGCTCAGCTGAATGCTGCAGTCAGGACTACAGCGCTGATTTTCAGCACAGACCTCGGGTGACAAAACGGATAACATACTTGATGCGATAAAAATAATATGTTGCGTTAAAATCCATAAATATGATAAGTTATAAATATGTAATACTTATTGTAAAAATATATAAATAAAAATATGAAGAAATAGTTAAACAATACAATAACTAAAAGAGGGACATACTAAACAAGATAAAAATTAAAAAAAAAAAAATTAAATAAGTATAGTCTGACTATATGACAGCTAGAACTAGACTACCCAGATAACAGAATATTTAGTGAAGTAAAATTGTTACCAGATAATAAGATATGCCTAATCCTTATTATCCATGCATTAGTTGCGGACACCACTTCTACAGGTCATGTTATATTTTATCATCCGTAGATATACATTAAGATTTAAAAAACACTACAAAAGATATACATATATAATAAAACATGCAATTCATAAATATAATGTGTTCTAATGAAATAAATTATATCTTTGAATATTTGTGAAATATATTAGAGATAATTAAAATAATTATGACTTTTGTTGCATTAAAAGGAGGCGTTTAAATTTCAGTTTGAAGCTAAATTTGGTATTTAGCTCGCGTATTGGCGGGGGCAGTGAATTCCAGCACTTCGTGGCGCTGAATCGAAAGCTACCACGAAATGCTGCTGCTAGGCTATTCTGTAAGCTATCTCGACAGCGGAATCCGCGGTGAGATTCGAATTTCGTACTACGAAATTCAATCGTATCAAGTTCGTAATACGGTTGAATTTCGTAACACGAAAGTCAAATCTCACCGCGGATTCCGCTGTCGAGATAGCTTACAGAATAGCTTACCTGATCCGTGTCGTGGTGTTCGTAATGAAAAGGAGCAAGCACGCGTCTTTTGTTTGCTAGACCATCGTAACTTTGAAAATAAATACTGTGGCTTTTGTGTTTTTAAAACCCCAAACATGACAGTTGCCAGATGGAGTTCTCTTCGGTGTAACATACTTAGAATATTGTGACTATTTAAAAACGGCGTAACGTGACTACGGGGGGGTATGTTGAAGCAAAACCGCGCGCAAGTATTTTGAACTCTCAGTTTTGGAATAAATGCAAGGACCGTACACTGTATCTAAGTAATTAAACTTGGATAGTACAAGTGAATCTACTAGCAATACTCGAAGTACTATACTCGAAGTACGATATACTATATTCGATCAGCATATGTCATGGGGACCTCAGCTGACAACAATCAGCAACAAAATGTTTGCCTCTGCTGCTTCACTGAGGAGGCTTCGAAATTTCTTGCCTACCGCTACTAAAATTGCGCTTGCACAATCTATTCTTCTACCTATCCTCAACTACGCTGACGCCAGCTATCTTGACATGTCTGAAGAGCAGCTAAATAAACTTGAGCGACTACAAAACCTTGCAATCAAGTTCATATTTGGACTACGCAAATATGACCATGTTTCTGAATTTCGCTCTAAGCTCAAGTGGCTGCCAATTCGCCTTCGCCAGAATGCACATATATTGTCTCTTGTTTACAACATCCTACTTAATCCTACTTTCCCTCCTTACCACTCGCTTATTACTCGCTCATGTTCCAATTCCTTCGCGAGTCCAATACCCTGTCTTTACGGTCATCAGAGAATCATACACTTTCTATGCCCAGCCATCATAGCTCATTCTATGACAAATCATTTGCAGTACAAGCTGTCAGACTCCAGAATGCGCTTCCATTGGAAGTAAAACGCTCACAAACACTTGCTACTTTTAAAGACCTTGACGCGTCAAGGCCCACTATCTCTCCTAAACTGCTACTGTTTCTATCTAAGTTCTCTTATATATTTTATTATATTTATATATGTATAATATGTATAGTATGTATATATGCATAGTTTTGTATATATATATTGTATTGTATACTTTAATTGTGTGTATGGTATTGTTATGTACGTGTATTGTAATGTATCGTTTTTTATGACACAATTAATTCCTCACAAGAGATGGATAATTACAACAACAATCGTGGTGCACCACGTGGCAGAGGCCATCCCGGCGGTAACCGCCGAGCAGCCCGCGACGCACAGCGTGCTTACAACCATTATAATGACCGTCAACAATTACAAGACTGGTCTTATGAGCCGGCGCCTTATGACCCTTCTAGAGAAGTGGTCAACCGCCAGCCAACCCGACGATCCCAGGCATTCCGGGGGAGGGGAAAACCAAAAAAAGAAGAGACGAAGATTGAACAAACAGTCGTCCCAAAAACATCAGATGAAGGCGCGAGAGATGAGCCATTGTATGACATTGGCCCTCATTCCACGCTACTACCTGACTTTGACATGTATAGTCAAAATTTTGAGTTTTCAGGATTCATACCCCTAGTTAATGAAACGTATGAAAAGATGCGTGGTGTAGATCCCCGCTTGAATGAACGTCTTCCGATTTCGATGTTCACACACGCAATGACAACGCATCTAAATTTGGAGATACTTGAAGTGGCACGGACTGCCGGCCAGAATACTCTTAATATGAGAACAGACGTCAGAGAAATACTGCCTGACTACCAAGTTATTCCACAACCAATATTTGATTACATTTCGCATGTCACAGATGTAATAACTCAAGATGGTGAGGAGATCAAACTTAACTTACCCCAGATTGCAATACCACAGGGACCAATAATTCAGGACCAAGTGGTAGTAATGCCAAGTGGATCATTTGGTGTGCTTAACGCACAGTCGCATAACGTCTACGAATGCTACATCTCACCGTTAGTTACTTCGAATCGTGTATTAGCATCGATTGCAGACGACGAGAACTACGATCCACTACCACCAGATCAGATCGCCGGCAATTTAATTCCGAACCGGAACCTTCTTGGATATGAACAGATCGACGTCCAAAATCCTGGAGCTAGGTCAAGACTGAATGGAATTGTGTTTCCCAATGATGACACAATTGAAGGACGTTACCGCTATTCTTCCCTACTTCAAACTCGTGTTTACACAGTACTGGCTGAAATGAAGGATAGGATTAAAATGCTTGAAATAAGAAGAGAAAATAATCCGCAGGGATTGAATGTAATGCCTAAAATAAAGAAGCGAGTCACATCAGTAAATCTCGTTTTTGTTGAATCTTCAGGACCAACTAACGATGCAGTCATTCCGTTAGCTACTAGAACCGTTAGTATACATAGTTTTGGAGCTCAGGGATCCTCAGTTGCAAACCAGGCCAACATTGAATGTTTTCACCGTCGCAGAATCGTGATTGGAGCCAACACTGCACGAGGTTTTTGCTGCCTCACAGAAGCTGGTCAAGGTCCAGGTGGTTGGGCTGCCACCTGCAATGAAAAAAAAAAATGTATAAAATATGTACGTACTTTTGTTATAATGTACTTATTACCTATTCTGATTTATTTCTTTATTATTTTATGTTGGAGGTTGAATGTGTGAAGCCTCTGGCTGAATACAATATATTTTATATATGTCAGTTTTGAATATAGCATGTTGATTGTATTCGGTCTGTCGCCGTTGCTATGTAAAAATAATATAAAGAATAACGAAATGTATTAGTTTGTCTAACTATAATAAACAGTTAAAAGGTTCGTGCATCGTTTCCTTTCTCCAATATTTCAATAGGTTATGGGCCCAGAATAACGTTTATGGAGAATTGTGGTGATTTCTGGTGATTTTATTTTCTGAAAATGTCAGAAGAAAACTCGACAGGCTTTACAGGAATACCTAAGCTAAAAGGTACGAGTGATTACCCTAATTGGAAGTTTCTAGTGAAAAATTATTTAGAAAACAAAAATTGGTGGCATATTGTCGAGAAAGATGACATTTGTGATGGAGACAAAGATGTAGACAGAAAGGCTAGAACTACAATTTGCTTGCTGCTCGAACCTGAATGCTTTACGCATGTTTACAATGTTAAGACTGCAAGAGAGGCATGGAATAATTTGCAAAAAGTATATGATGACAAGAGTTGGGGCAGAAGAATACGTCTTCAACGAGATTTGTGGAATTTCAAATTAGAAAACTTCCAGTCTATGCAAGTGTACATTTCGAAGGTTATATTCCTTGCGCAACAATTGGCAGATATAGACTCCAAGATAAGCGATGATTGGATCATATCGATTTTGCTGGGTGGTTTAACGACTGAGTACAGCCCTCTCATCATGGCTGTAGATAACAGTGGGCAAGAAATCATGCTAGAGCAAATAAAAGCCAAGTTATTACACGAAGGAAACAGACAGAGTCAGATGAATGAAAATCCCGAACTGGCTCTAGCGACCAAAAATACAAATACTGCAAGATTTAAGACCAAAACCAATGATCGAAAGCAGAAGTTTATTTACAAATGTTTTAAGTGCCATAAGGAAGGTCACAAAGCATCAGAATGCAAGGGCAATGCGAATGCATGCCTGTCTGCAAAGCATGCGATTGACAGAGACAAGTGGTACCTCGACAGTTCAAATCATATGACCCATGATAAAAGTAAACTGTTGTCGTATAAAACAGAAAATAGTATGGCTATAACAGTAGCGAATGGGGAAAAGCTACGAGTAGTAGGACGTGGTGATGCTGAACCCAATGTCGGAAAAAGTCAATTTATTTTGAAGAATGTTTTACATGCTCCGGATTTATCTATGAATCTTATTTCGGTGAGCGATTTGACTAAGAAAAATTATAATATTAATTTTGATAAAGAAGGTTGTATTATTAAAAAGGAAAACTGTATAGTTGCGAAATGTCAAGAAGTCGATGGAATTTTCAAATTAAAAGAAAAAGAAAACGAGGTTGTCGTCAACTTGACATTGTCAAGTGAAAATACAAATATTACAAATCTTTGGCATAGAAGGCTAGCTCATCTTGGTAAAAAGTATATGGATAAATTGAAAACATTAGTAAGCGGCATAGAATTTAAAACGAGTGATAAAGTTGAACCATGTGTTCCCTGTATTGAAGGGAAAACGGCGAAGAGTCCCTTTAAAAACAAAGGTACGAGAGCATCAGAGGTTTTGCAAATTGTTCATACGGATATTTGTGGGCCTATTGAAGAATATTCATTCGGCGGTTCAAGGTATATTTTATTATTTATTGATGATTACACTCGCAAAACGCACGTGTATTTTCTTAAAAATAAAAGTCAAACTTTCGATAAATTCCGTGAGTATAAGGCGGAAGTAGAAAATGAGACAAATAAGACAATTAAATGTCTTAGATCAGATGGAGGTGGTGAATATTGTAATCAAAGATTTACATTATTTTTAAAGTCAGCAGGTATAAAACACCAGCAGACGGTGCCATATACGCCAGAACAGAATGGGGTGGCAGAAAGGGCCAATCGTACGATAATAGAAAAAGCAAGAGCATTATTATCTGAAGCAGACCTGAATAAAAAGTATTGGGCAGAAGCTGTAAGTACAGTTGTATACTTGAAAAATAGAAGTCCTACGAAAGCTGTCAGTAATGAAGTACCAGAAAAGCTTTGGACAGGAAAAGAGATTGATATGAGTCATCTAAAAGTTTTTGGTTGTTTGGCTTTCGCATTGAAACCAAAACAAAAAAGACGCAAGCTTGATATGAAAACTGAACCTATGATTTTTATTGGATATCCAGATAACCAGAAAGGTTACCGTTTAATGGATCCGAAGACGGGTACAATCACAGTTGCGAGAAATGTAAAATTTTTAGAAGATGTTTTTCCGGAAGCCAAAAGCATAAAAGTGGTACAAGACACAGTTGTTCCTATGCAAATTGAGCAGGAACAAATAGAACCCGTGCTAAATAATATATCTGAAGTACAAAGTGAGGATGAGTACTTAGATTCTAGCTCAGGATCAGGACTTACAGATGTGATTAATTCACATGATATTATGCAGCCATTAGAAGAAGAAAGAAGGTATCCTGTAAGAGAACGCAGACCAGTAGATTATTATGGATGTACTGTTGCTATAGCGAATATTGATGGAGACCCATTAACAATTGAAGAAGCTTTATCAAGGCCTGATAGTTATTTGTGGCAGAATGCGATAGACGAAGAGTTACAATCATTGAAGGATAACAATACTTGGATGCTGGTTGATCTACCAGCTGATAAAAAGCCGATTCAATGCAAATGGATCTTCAAAATCAAGAAAGATAGCGATGGCAAGGTAATCAAGTACAAGGCTAGATTAGTAGCGAAAGGTTTTACACAGGTACGTGGTACAGATTATTCTGAAACTTATTCTCCTGTTGTGCGAAGCTCGACCTTACGTTTGTTATTTTCACTTGCGGCTGAAAAGGATTGGTTTATAGAGCAATGGGATGTTACTACTGCTTTCTTGTAAAAATAAAAGAAATTTATATGCTTCAACCAAAAGGGGCAATAGTTCCAGGCAAGGAAACTAAAGTATGTAAGCTTCAGCGATCGTTGTATGGGTTGAAACAAGCATCGAATGCTTGGTTCAACGAATTAGACAGAGAGATGTTAGGTTTAGGATTCAAACAATCTAAAATAGAACCATGTTTGTATCAAAAACAACTAGAAGGCAATGCGACACTAGTTGTTGTGATATATGTTGATGATATTTTCGTTTTCGGCAATTCGGTGGTTGAAAAACAAAAACTAAAAACTGCTTTGCTTAAAAAGTTTAAAGTAAAAGATTTAGGCGCAGCTAGACATGTTTTAGGAATGAGATTGAGAAGGGGTAAGGATGTAATTTACCTGGATCAAGAACAGTTCATTGTAAATGTTTTAAGCGATTTTAATATGACTGACGCTAAGCCAGTCACCACTCCAATGGAAGTAGGCATCAAATTAGAAAAAGCAGTAAACTCTAATTGTACGCTGCCATATCAGAGTTTGATAGGTTGTCTAAATTATTTATCGGTAAACACAAGGCCAGATATTGCGCATGCTGTAAGTGTACTTTCTCAGTTTAATTCGTGTTACGACGAAGTTCATTTTAAATGTGCGAAACGCGTATTAAGATACTTGAAAGGTACTTCTAGTCATTGTCTTAGTTTTCGAAAGTCAATTGATTTGGACTTACGTGGCTACGTTGATGCGGATTGGGGAGGAGCCTATGATAGAAAGTCTTTTACGGGGTTTGTTTTCAAAATTGGAAATAATATTATATCATGGGAGAGTCGAAAACAACAGTGTGTTTCGCTTTCCAGTACCGAAGCAGAATATGTAGGTTTAGCCTGTGGTGCTAAGGAAGCTGTATATTTGTGCAGCCTGTTGGATAGTTTGATAACTGTTAAGAATAAGACAGTAGTCATTTTTAACGACAACATGTCGGCACATAGGATTGCTGCAAATAAAATGATGCATAACAGAACAAAACATATTGATATAAAGTATCATTTTGTTCGTGAATGTGTACTTAGTAATCAAGTAGTAATTAAGTACATGCCAACAGATAAAATGTTAGCAGATATCTTGACGAAATCTGTAAACGGTCCGAAATTGAAGGAATTTATTGGTAAACTTTCATTAAAAAATTATTCTATTAAGGGGGAGGAATAAGTGAGGTTTACAGTATTTTCTAGTCGGATATTTATGTTTTTGATACTTTAATGTTGTATTGTTATGTTGTTCATTTAAAGTTGTGTTTAGGTTAATAGTTAAATTTTTTCTACTTGTCGGTTCTAAAATATATTAATAAATTACTTAAGGGTATGTAATATATTAAGGGGGCGTGTTGGAGGTTGAATGTGTGAAGCCTCTGGCTGAATACAATATATTTTATATATGTCAGTTTTGAATATAGCATGTTGATTGTATTCGGTCTGTCGCCGTTGCTATGTAAAAATAATATAAAGAATAACGAAATGTATTAGTTTGTCTAACTATAATAAAAGGTTCGTGCATCGTTTCCTTTCTCCAATATTTCAATATTTTATTCATTTTTAACACCGATATACTGCCATGTATGTTATGTTTTTCTTTCTCCGCCCTAAGGTTGTCTGGAAGAGATCGCTTTAAGCGATACGACCGCCTGTTGTTACACCTTTTGTTAAATGTTTATTTTTTAAGTTTTATTTGTTTGGTGTTCAATAAAGAGTTTCTATCTATCTATCTATCTATCTGAAACTATCATCGTAAGCTTACGCGTTGAAAAAATCTCAGTGAGAACGTGAATAGCTCGAAAAATACTGAAAAACTATGTTTGCAAGACGATACTTTGCGTGAAGGTTAACTGTAGAAGACCGTCGTAATGAGGAGCGACAAGAATTGTCACAGAGGCGAGGTGGAGATCGTCGGATACGTGAAGTGACTATGGCCCTCAACCACCCTAATGTTGTGAAGAAATTCATTAAATTCCCTTGCACACCAGAAGTTATCATCTTACACACGGATCTACTACACTTCACAAAACAATCTTCGAAAGCAAAAAAAATAACTAATCAAAACCAAACTAAACAACACACAACGAACGACATACGACCTAACGAAATTGCGAAATGCAAAATATCAAACAAATGAAAATGGCGGGCGGAATAAATATTTGTTTCTTTTTAATTACGTAGATGTAAATAAGAAATATATAGCATGAAGTTCGTTCAATCGAGAGTTTGAAGTGTCCATATCGTTAAGACTTTGCTCGACAAGCTTAACTTGTACTACGGAGAAAACCACAAAGGAATAGTTTCAGCAAGCTCACGAAAACTATTGTAGTTTTGGTAATGTGCAAACCTGTACTAGAGGTATTAAAGATGGCGCCCTTATAAAGTCTTGATAAAAAAAACTTAATCGCCATTTTAACTCCAACAACCTAGCTGATAAAGTTAATATGTGTAATTAAAATAACTTAATACAGTCGAAATCGATTATAACGACATCGTTTACAACGACCGATCGGTTATTACAGCCAGATTGTAAGGTCCCGCCCGAATCTTTAGTAAACTATTCAGCAAACATACCGCCTATAACAACATCGGATACAGCGACATATCGCTTACAACGACGAAACTTGATATTCATCGACTATAACGACCAACCGTTTCTTGACCCAGCAAAACAAAACAATACGGACGATTTTAAATCTTATTGATAAGCATTGACGGAATATTTAGGCGTATTATTACCTACGCACTTTCTCCCACCTCATCCGAACCTCTTCCCGGCCATTTGACCTTGCATATTTTACACCAATTGTTTAGTGCGCTAAATGACTGCGTGAGTGACAGCTTGATTTATAAGTGTTGGTTTTGATTAGACCGTGCATTTATGCGTTATCATGTCGCAAAAAAAGAGGAAAGTGTTTTCTATTGAAGAAAAATCTCATGTCATATGGAGATTATAAAATGACTGTATATACATATATATATTGCTTATAACAACTATCGGATATAACGTCGGCAAGTATACGGTCCCTTCAATATAGCTATATTAGGTTTTGACTGTAATTATATAAGTCAATAACCTACCACAAACAACATTGTAATCATTTTTTGAATTATGTAAAACAGATGATTTTGCCTAAACTCTTTTATATTCCTAAGTCAGTGCGTTTTGTATTACAAAAAAATAAATTTGCTAGAAGGCAAAAGGAAAACCTATGCTGGAAATTAAGACAGTGCGATCTAGTTGATAGAATGTATAAAGTTCACCCGAATAACACTGAGTGTTACCATCCATCATCCTACGACGACTCGAAGACCGTTAACGGCGTTTTCAATTTAACTTTTCAATTAGCTTGCAGGACACTTAGCTTACTGGAGGACGCATATTGGGATTCTACCCTAGAAGAATAAGAAGCCTTATGTGAATCCCCGTATAAAATGCGCGAACTTTTAGTGAAAATAGGTAATATAGATCAACTAACAGATGAAATCTATAATACACACATTAACACTGTCTAGCGGCGTCTAAACGGGCCATATTTTACGACAATTTGTGGCTGCAATACTGTGGCCGGCAACATTGCTAGCAATACCAGCCACACTATGCAATATTTTAAGGATGGCCCGGCATTATAGCCACATATTTTTTGGTATGTCAAAATGTTTTTATGTGTTGCCGGCGTGTGGCCGAACGATCGCCTCGCAATCGAAAATACTGCAATATATCTGGGCCATCTAAATTGTTGTTCTGTTTTACTGTATTTGCGCGTCCCTTTCTCCCTGCGACGTGAAGTGTGCTGCGAGTGCTGCGACGTCCATCAATACAGCTGTCATTCTTGTCAAAGATATGTAAATGATTCTTGTCATCTTGTGTTGTTTTGAAAATAAATTAAAATGACTTGGTCTAATGCGAAGACTCTTGACTTTATTAATGAAGTGCAATTACATCCTGAAATATGGAATGTGGAAACAAGAATGTATAAAGACAGAAATGCAAAAAAAGATGCATGGTCTATTGTTGCTACTAAGTTTGATATATCAAGTGATGACGCTTACAAGAAATTCCGAAGCCTGCGAACTTTTGTGAAGAATGAGGAAAGAAAAAAGAATAAAAGTGGTAGTGCTGGCGGCAAACAAACAAAATGGTTTGCTTACGATGCGATGTCGTTTATTCTTAGTCAAGATACTCCAAATACAGGACTGGATAGTGAAAATGCAACAGAAAATGTATTTACCTATATTTATTAATAGATTATGGATTTCCTAAATATTTGTCCTGCCATGCCACTCGTCCCCTCTCTGTCATAAAATAATGCATAAATTCATCTCTAATCGCTTTTGCTCTCATTGTTGAGTTCCTTCCCAATACTCTTAAAATCTGTTAAACGCTCTCCATCAGCTTGCCATGATCCTGGGATCACCGTTCCCAGGTCAATATCTTCCCTGTCAAAGGTCCCAGGTGGTGAATATAAAGCTTGTGCTCTTGTATTTCGTCGCAAAAAGTTATGTAAATATGCACAAGCGATAACTATATTTTGTACACCTTTCATCTCAACATTGATAGTAGTATGTAGTATACGAAAAATTGATGCCAAAATTCCAAATGAGTTTTTCACAATTCGGCGTGCTCTAGATATTCTGTAGTTACATACTCGCTTAGGAGATCCTATGTTCAAATCTACAGTATAGGGCTTGCAAATATTTTCGGTTAAGGGAAATGCATCATCTGCCAAGAAAACATATGGTGTAGATACTTCTCGACCCGGAAGGGGTTCACAATGTGGTATGTCAAGATTTTGGTTGAGGAGTGCTTGCCCAAAAGCCGTATGCCTAAAAACTCCCCCATCGGATATTCTTCCCTGAAATCCAGCATGTACATACAAAAAATTGTACCTTGCGTCTGTTACCACGAATAGCACTATGCTAAAAAATTGCTTATAATTAAAATATTGAGTACCACTGTTGGGTGGACAAATAATTCTAATGTGCTTGCCATCCATTGCACCCAAACAGTGAGGAAAATTCCAACGGTCTTCAAAATCCTTTGCGACTTGTTTCCATTCAGTCGCTTGTGATGGCATCTGTAAAATAAAGGTTCCTTTTTAATTATATTGAATATTTCTTTCGTTTTCAGGGGACTGAAGCCCAAGAGACTAATAGCATTGCTGACCAAGAGGTACTTTCAGAAACAACAGACTCTCTGCTTTCCTCTGTTCCCTCTCCAAAACCACGTGCTTCTAAGAAGTCCAAGACTGCAGATCCCATTTTGGAAAAGGCTCAAAACATTATACTTGAAGCAGGTGAAAAAAGAAGAAATGAATTTGCTGGTTTCGCAGAGCATATAGCAAACAAGTTAAGTAAATATGATGACTATACCCGTGCTCAGGCAGAATTCAACATAATGAAAATTTTATTTGACTGTGACATGGGAAAATTCAGAAATCCAGCTTCGTTTACACAGAGTCCTGCTGGCGATAGTGGAGAAAGAGCTAGCTAGCACTTCTGAATCCCAATATTCAGAGATGTCCCAATACATATCACGACAAAATACTCGGCAGCCTATGACTCAAGAATATACCGCTCCTTATCAGTCTCCACCACAACAGTATGCTGATCTACACCACACCCAGTTAACTGGAAATATTGCTTATGAAGAACTTGTGACTCTAACTGTCAATAGTGATTCGCAAATTTTATTGATTCTATGTCGAACAAAAATAAATGTGCACTTAATAAATACTTAAATATTTACTTGCCTTTATGTATCCCTTTAAGCCTTCTATTAAGACTTCACAAACCTCTGGGACAATAGTTGAAATTGAATAAGCGGACACTCTGAAAAGGTACATTAAACTCTTGAAAGAATCTCCAGTCGCTAAATACCGTAGAGTTATTGCTAATCTTGTAGTCACAGGTATTGCATTTCTCATGTTTGTATCTTGCCTTTGTATGTTTGGTCCAATTCTGTTCACAAGAAATTCGAAGTCGCTCTTAGACATTCTTGTAAAATTTTTAAATAAGTATTTATCCAGCATTAATTCCTTGTCTACGGAATCCAAAGTGTCACGCCTATTTAGGTAGGGTCGAATCCACATTCGTCTCCTTTTTTTTCGTTTTTCTGCCAAAACAATGTAAGCGGCTGCGATGAGCGTCATTTCGTCGGCCATTGTTGCTGGATTGTGTGGCTCGTTAAAGGGTTCTGAATCAAAGGCCATACTATTGCAGCCATATTGCAACATGTTGCCTGCATTTGATTGCTCAGCCATAAAGTGCACTAAAATGTTTTTTTGATGGCTGGGCAATGTTTGCTAATAATTGCAGCCACAAATTGTCGTAAAATATGGCCCGTTTAGACGCCCCTTAAGGATATTTTGTAAACATTTCTTCAACTCATAAAATACTGGCCTATTTAAGAGTATTTCAATGGAAGCTTATGTTATGCTTATGAATGATTCTATATTTAAATTTGAAAAAATAATTAAAACAAAAGATTTGTGCGGCATAATTGTAGCGAAGTTCGAATGTTTTTATTTACCTTACTTAGTTTTTGGTGTTTTTTTTTTGTTTCAAATTAAAATTTTAATAAAAATCATCGGCTATTTCGAATTTATGTAACTGTATGCATCATGCAGCGGTGCCATTTAACGAGAGACGAGATGTTAAGGGCAGTAGGCATGCTTCAAGCTGGAGCTACTCAACGGAGTATAGCCGAGGAGATTGGAACAAGACAAAACGTGATATTAAGGTTGTGGTCAGGTTATCGTGCCACTGGTGAAGTGGCTAAAAGGCACCCAGGCGGAAACGCAGAACCACCCAAAGACAGGACCGATTTTTGCAAGTGGCCGCGAGAACACAACCTAATGTTACGGCCATGGAGTTGGTTGGAAGGCTCCAGTCGAAGCACCAATTGGTTGTCAGTGAGGAGAAGACTGCATGAGGCTTCATGCTTACAGGCCGCTTCGTACTTTAGCACTACGCAGAGAAAATCGCGGACGAAGACTGGAGTGGGACCGAGAACATTTGCTCTGGGAAGATAACCAATGGTCAGTAGTGATGTTTACCGATGAGTCCCGTTCGGTTTTTATCCAGATTCGAAGAGTACGTGTAAGGCGAGCTCCTGGACGTGATAAGCGTCTACAACACCATCAGGAAGTCCATCCATATCACGGCGGAAAAATTATGGTTTGGGCGGTTATTCGTGTTGTTGGAAGAACAGACCTCGTTTGGATCAGAAACACCATGGCTGCAGAGAAATAGCGAAATCAGGTGCTACCACCAATAATCTATCCTCATCGAATGCAAATGGGCCAAGCTTTCACGCTCATGCACGAAAATGCCCGTCCGCATACTGCGCGAGTGGTCACCAGCTGGCTACAGGAGCACGACGTGACGGTCTTAGACTGGCCAGCGCAATCACTAGGCCTGTGCCCCATAGAGCACGCGTGGACATGCCCCAAAGAAGGGCTTTGAGGAATTTTTCTCCACACGTTGTGACTGAAGAGCAACTTTTTTGCATATTAGCAGGACCTAGGACAATATCCCGCAGCAAGACTTTGATAACTTGATTCGATGCATAAAAACCCGTCGCAGGACCGTAGTTAACGTCATGGGTGGTTTTACTGACTACTATTTATTCGGTTAACTGCAGAAAACCTGATGATTTCGCTTAACTTTTATTTTTTTCTTAAAAAGACATTCATCTTTAGTTTTATCATTGTTTCACTTTTTGTCTTTATTTAAATAAAAAAATATTTACGCAATACAAATAACTTTGTTTTATTCTGTAACGTTGCGTCTAGCGCCGTTACTAAATCTAGGTTAAATAATAAAAGTCTAAAACATCTAAATAAAACTTATTAAAAATATTAAATACTACACTAAAAACTACACAAATTATACAATATAAAGTATTTATTTACTAATACCTACTTAAAAATCAAAACTTAATGATTTCCTACGGAACTCGTGAGTTCAAAAGCAAACGCTAAATGGCTCGGGTTGCCTGTCCTACGGACCCCAAAGACCGCTTCTATTGTTCCAATGCTTCGAGCTCATTCGATCGCCTGCCTCGGCCACTAGTCACTGATCGCGCGCTGAACGCGCACGCGCCTGCCTCCACACTTTTTAAATACTATGTATTCTGGAAGACCCGCTGGGGTGAGTTTTCATTATCATACGAGCCTATAAAACTGTATAAGCTGTTCTGCCACGGTACGCTGACTGCGGTTATTCTAACTAACCGTAATCATCGGACTGAGCCGCTGGTACCTACCTATCACGACGCTCCACGCTGGCAGATCAGCTAAGTTGAGGACGAGCGCTAATGCCGTACCGACGTTGATTCCAGGTCTTAAACAGGGAGCTGGGTCTTAAACCAGGAGCAAGGTACCTGCAGTGCCTACCTACCTACACCCTGTGCCTACCACTCGACGCTGGCCATCGCTCACGTCGCCGCTTACTACGGCTGCGCGCGAGCTGAATTGTAGTCGCTCACCCTCCCAGCTGTGGGAAGGGGTCCCATCGCACCGGACGGACTAGCAGGCCAGTGCCGCTCCTAATTCTTGTGAAGCTCTTCTTGTGCGGCTGAGTAACTTAATAGGCAATATAAAAGTAAGACCTTACATTTACTTTTACTTACCCCGACCCTATCTACCTATCTGCGGTAGTCAGGACCTATCCACCGCCGCAATTCTAAAGCCGCGTTTATATTTGTCTGACGTGTTGCGTCGTGACGCATCAGAACGGTATCGGTTTCATACAATTAATATAGGAGCGTTCACATTTGTCTGATGCTCTGTGTTGTGACGGCTTCTGATGTGTCGCATCAGAAGCGATCCCGGTCCGCGTCAGATTGGGTGAGGTACGGGGGGCGGGGCAGCGACACGACAGAGCGCCATTTGCTAGTGTGAACGCGCCAGTATTCTGTTGTGACGCGTCGGATTAGGATGGATCTCGAGCTGCTCATTGAATACGTACGGCAATACGATGTACAACACACACACACCAAAAAAGAAAGAAAAAAGAAACATACAGACGAATTGAGAACTTCCTTCTTTTTGGAAGTCGGTTGAAAAGTAGCTTACCACCAAGGAGAACATCTGCCGCCGTAACCTTACGGCGTTCCCCGACGCAAAAAGTAGGGGTATTATACGTTTAACGTGTGTATCTCTGTGTGTCTGTCTGTAGCATCTTAGCACCTAACCGGATGAACCGATTTTGTTTTTATTATTGATAGTTTTTTTTTGTTTGATAGATGTCTTCATCGAGAGTTTTCTTAGCTTTGATTCATGAAAATCCGTTCAATCGTTATAAAATTATGAGCTTTTTTCTAGTTAATTGCGCTATGAAATCAACTTTCATAGGTCTGATCAATTCGAAAATCTTCTTCTTCAACGATATTGTAAGAACATGGAAGCCTCCTGGACTCTACAGAATACTCAAATCCTCACCGACTTACAGCTCAGATTTTAAATGTCGTGTTTAGAGTCATTGGAATGCTTTTAATTAAAAGATTAAACATAGATCAGTCGGGGTGGTTCAAAATATTATATTATATATATATAGATCATTATTATTTTATACAATAGATCATATTATTACACTATATTGACTTCAAATTGATTGCGATCGGTGGGGATCTACAGAAAAGCTAAGCTTATACTAATATTTTCTAAGTAACTATGACCTATTCTGTGGTTTGACAGCAAATATTTTATTAATTTTGCGATGCGTGTAAGTATGTGAAATCTGTGATATCTTCTAAAGTTTTCATTAGAACTATATACTGTAAAGGACAATTTTAATCTATAATATGTGGCCAAGCTAATTAACGTAATTATTTGGATAAGGATTAATACTATATACTTGAAAATAGCCCTGGAAGTTATGTAATATTTTTTTTACAAAAAATTAAAGATTAAAATGGTTACTGTGAGTCAACTTTAAGAGATAGACATATGCTGTCGCAGACTTTTTTGTAGGTCTTATTAAGTTGTACAACTCTTCCATAGAAAATATTCTTCCATCTATTTTCAATTGGGCAGCGTTCGTAAGAAACGTGTTTTTTCGACCGTTTTTTGACGACTTAGGTCGCAAATTAGGTCTCCACGGATGTATCTTTGATTTAAACGGGATAATATATAGCCTATTTTCATTTCGAAAGTCCATTCTACATATTAGTGAAAGAATTTTTTAAATCGGGCCAGTAGTTTTTTAGCCAAATCATTACAAACATACAAAAATACAAATGTTCTCTCTTTATAATATTAGTATAGATATGTATATTACTTGAGTCTTTGGTTGGACTGTAATTGTAAGATAAGATACTAGTAGTTTAGCTTTATGATGTATCTACAATGTTAAGTATCGATAAAGAAAAAAAGAGAGAGCACTTGAGTTTCTTGCCCTTCTTCTTATGTGTTTAGGGTTCCGAACGGGTGGTAGATGTATTTCTAAATGTATCGATCTCTTTCATAATCTTAAATAATAATAATAATAATGAGGTCCAAGTACATACCTGTGTTTCCTTATGTTATTAGGATCTTTAATAATATAAACTACAGATCAGCATTAAGCTGCCTACCGAAGCTATTAGTAGGTGTATCACAATAACTGTAAGTTGAACTTGCAGCTATAATTGAGTTAATGTTAGCTGCTCGAAGTAGTGAAGTTCATTAAGTTTGTTGTTTCCCTAATGGCTTAGTGGTAAAGTGGTGACCCCGACGTGATAAAGCTCTGAATCCTTGTGGAAGCTCATATGTCACGGCAAAGCATAATGACGATGATTTTGTCATCGGGATACTACTGTTCATCGTGGTGTGTGCTATGGATCCGCAACGTTAGAGAGTGCATCTGGTGGCAGTTCCATAGCCTCATAAGGACTTGGCTGCTGGAGGAAACTACCGGGCCGGTGCTTTCCCTTACCCACGTGCAGGTGCTCCAGCCGGTGGCAGCATCAACAGCGGTTGTCAACCCCGCGCCTGTTGCTATCCAGTACGCGTGATATGTGCGGTTTATAGTGTGCTATCCGCGATGTACCTAATTGTCTCTTTGTGTAAATTAAATTAGTATGTGTAAATGTGCTCAACCTAAACTACTCCAAAATTATGCCTAGGCAATGTACCAACGCGAGATTATGTTATTTTCAATTGTTTTTGTAATATACTTACTTAAAATTGTAGACGAATCATATCCTTCCAAGTTACAATCGCAGTATTTATTAGTATACATTAATTTTAAGTACTATCGTGCCCAATCATCAAGTCATCATTCTTGTTATTTTCTTTAATGCTAGTGTTATCAGCAGCGCATAATTCCAGGTAACGGAGTACGCATGGTTAGCAGGTCCGTCGTGCGATTATGTTTAGACTCCGTTGTTGGAGCAAAATTAATCTTGAATTTTCCGAATGCATTTTGATTTTGATTTTTAGGGTTCCGTACCCAAAGGGTAAAACGGGACCCTATTACTAAGACTCCGCTGTCCGTCTGTCTGTCTGTCTGTCCGTCTGTCACCAGGCTATATTAACCGTGATAGTTAGACAGTTGAAATTTTCACAGATGGTGTATTTCTGTTGCCGCTAGAACAACAAATACTAAAAACAAAATAAAGTTAAAAATGAAAGGGGGTCCCCATACAAAAAACGTGATTTTAAACGCCATGTATCTAATTATTTTCGGCAACATGACATAGATGGCGCTAGTAAACGAGCTCCGTCTTTCTAGATCGCGACCAAACCAAATATTCTTGGTAATATCAATTAATCAAATATATGAGGTTGAAACTCTGTTATGTTTCGTATTGTAGTACGGAACCCTCTCTAAGTGTGCGATAAGAGACGCGATGCTGACTTGCACTTGGCCAGTTTTATTGGTTAAAAGCGGGTGGTTGATGTAGCATTGTAACGGCACAACATCGCACCTACATTGTAATCTGTAATCTGCTGACTGACACCGAGGATTGCAACTTAAGACGCAAGTGTAGTATATCAGTATCACCCACCCCGGGCACGGTAGCTAGGCGCATGGTATTTATGCGAATTGTACTTATTAATATTTGTACTTAGTATAATCCTGAAAAATAATATAATCTCAGTATTAGTGTTTTTCTTTGACTACACCCGAGTAGGACTGACATTCATTTAGTACTAGCTGTGGCCCGCGGCTTCGTCTGCGTTAAAAACAACTTTTATTTATTATTTTTTTCATAAGAACCATCTCCTGAGGATAAAAAACACAAAAAAAGAATTAGCGAAATTGGTCCAGCCGTTCACGCGTGATGCCGTGACCATGGGCAATTGGGATTCATTTTTATATATAAAGATATTTACCCTTATGGCTATGTGGTAATAATACCTTGACACGATCCCCTTGAGACATGGACTGGACCATCGTACCGATATGCTCGGACATGGTGGAGCATTCCTGTTGACCTTCACAACAACTGACATTTAGGCAGGGAAGATATCGACACATTCTCACAATCCACACGCAGTGGTGCAAACAAAGCTAATCACAATGTTTACACCACAGGTATGCCACACGCACATTTTTTGTAAAGATATACGGTGACAGGAATAGCACGACGCTCGCCTGATGGTAAGCGATGACGTCTACCTATTACAGATACAGTGGCATGTCACTCCACTGCGCCTGTTACCTTGAGACATAAAGCTGTTGAGTCTCACATGCCATGTAATTTCCCTGGACACCTTGTCATTTCAACCGAAAAACATTTCTATTTCACGGCTGAAAATTAATTGGTAAAGAGGTGGTACCGCCGCAGGCGGACTAGCAGAAGTCCTACAACTACCGAAAATCAAGTCATCAAGTCTACATCGCATCCCTGGCCTGAGGCACAGGACACTTAAATCTCCCCAGAGTGGCGGCAATGCCATTGAATGAATGAAGAATATATTCCTTATATTTGTGGCGACCTCGCCTTATTTTATGATGTTCGAACTCCTTGTTGACAGCTTAATTTTCTCATCCGATATATTTGAATGTTTTCATATGTCGATGGCAGAATTAGTTGTCAGGGATTCTGACATTATTTTTCATTAGTAACATATTTTTCTTCAAGCAAAAGGCTTTTATAAGGATATAAAAAATATTAAGTTTCGCGTGTTCTCAGCATGAAAAGCTGCTGCGATACGTCGAATGTATTTAGAACATAATATTATATCCAATAAACAATGATAAAGTTGTAAATAACACCAAGCATTGTTATTATATGTTTCCTGAGTAAATGAAATATACCCGGTCCACTTCTGCGTAAAGGACCGCGCACTAAAAGATAAGTACCCAGACCTTCCTATTAATCTAGAAGAGGACCTTTCTCTGTTCTTCCCCGGCTCTTACGCCTCAGCCGTAAAACGCCGGAACTGCAAGTGCCATCCCATTCCTGTCTCCATATTTAAGTAACAGTAGATAGGGTTGGCACACATAAAGTAATTGGGATTTCCCGGGAGTTTTCCCGGAGGTCCCAAATTGGTGACCCCGACGTGATTTGAACACGCAACCTTCTGATTAATAAATTAATAAAAATTAATTAAAACACATAAGACTCATTTCCACTTGTACTAAATTGTTCGTGTTAGTTACGAAGGAACTATTAAGTAACTGTGGTGATAGCTTATATAAAAAGTTTCATTAGGTTTTCACGAATAGACAACAACAAAATATTTTAAGTGATGTGAGCGCTATGACACTGTCATACGATTATGACATGTTTTGGTATACAATCTTTTATTCCTATATTAAATTCAGGGTAAATAAAGATAATTATTCAGTCACAGCAAATTAGAAAACAATCAGCTAATGAATAAGTTTTCTCCCGTAATCGCGAAACCGGGTTGGCATTAGAATTTCGCATCCCGAATTTGGAGTTGGTAAGTGTTGTATTTTATGGAGGTTGTTTGCCCCTTTCAATTGACACCCCTTTCACCCCGAGGAGACTCGTGGTTTTCTTTACATTTGCGTTTGAAGTTACGTGCAACGGAACATATTTTTTCATTATCGGGACTTAGGGCACCCCGACTCGGACAGGTTAGGTTAGATCAGGCCCTTGGGGAACCCCGACTCGGACAGGTTAGGTTAGATCAGGCCATCCCCTTCGTGGTTATTTTTTTTAAACCATCCAGAAGTAGGAGCCCCGCGAAGCGTCGCCTTTACATGGGAAAAGTTAAATAAAAAAAAAACTACGCATTTCCTCGCTTTGGGGGTTTAAAGGGGGGTTGGGGGATATATACTAAAACGTGTTGCCAGTATGTCAAAAGCATTTTATACTACCCGTCTTGCCTTAGATAACCTATAATTAAATATTCATTACTTACTATAATACTTTTAAACTTATTAGTTACTGCGGTTACTGCATTCAATAGAATCCGACCTTGGATATATATTAAATCCGTAGATGTACAAAGCTATGATGATGGCATCTTTACTGGTGGTATGAAATAAGGTCTGATGTCATGATTTCAGATACTGAGGTTATAAAACCAGGGTTTTATGTTATATATTTATTCGCACATTATATTTTGTGTCATGATATAATTAAAGCATAGTAAAATAATTTGTGTAAAGCGAATTTGTCTAATTAATTCGTTTTGTTCATACATATAAGTAATTATTTTTCAATTCGTGTGAAATATTAGTAAACATTGTAAATTTATATTAAGTTAATTAAACATTACAGTTATTTGGAATTGATATTCGTGGAAAAGTTTATTTGATAAATATTGTAGGAATTTATGTTATCAGAAATAATGTAATATGATATTATAGCGATGAAATATTAGAATCATAGTTTTATATTCTTGATATTTCTATTATTATTAAAATATGATTGAGTTATTTTTATGTGTATGCCGGGAGGCATCACGTTGTCGGATGGCCGAGTGTCATGATTTCTTATTTTTATAAGTTAAATTTACTTATTTTGATGTATTTTAATAATGAATTGTGCTCATTTGACTTATGTTTTGTGAAACTGCCATTGGAAACGTTTTGACTCACACTGTCAGTGTCAATCGATGGTGCCAACCTGCCAACTTCAAAACTACCGCGAATGAGAATTGTCTGTGGCCTCTAAGCATGGATGCCAACCTTAAAAAGAAAACAAGAAAGTTAACGCGATAGAAAGTTGGCAGTCGGGCTTCAGTTCGGTCTTGGCGTTTAAACTAGTAGGTCGTTGTTATAAAAGTACCTCTAAATTCTCGACATTTATTGTATAGTTTGTGAAGTACCGACATTGGTCGGATGTATATTATACGAAGTTTGCGCCCATTACACGATGTTTCAATTGGAAGAAGGTGTTTTACTTCATGAGAATGAAGATTGCATAGCATCGGTACTCAACATCATCAACGGCAACATGAATCTATCTGATGTTCTTCCCAGATCTATATACATCTGTAACGCCTTGGAGGTAAATCTACTGATAGAACACGTCCCATTCTTGTTCGCTTTACAAATATCCACACTCGTAGGAGAGTGAAGAAAACACTGAAACCCACCTCAGTTGTTATAAGCGAGAACGAGGCAAGCTATATTCACGCAAGCACGAAAACACTTTGGCATTACTCGCTGCTGGTCTCAGGGCGGTAACATTTTCATTAAACTGCCGGACAATGAGCGTAAGAGGGTGGCATCTGCGCAGGATTTGGAGCGGCTTATAGCTAATCATCCCACGTCGGTCAGCAGCACAGTCGCAACAGCAACTTCGTCATCTAAAACTCGGTCAAAAAGAGCATCGAAACAGCGGACACTGCGGACAGTATCGGTCGATCGGGAGCCCCATATATCGCGAAGAGCTGCGGCGACCAAGAGCAAGACACATCTGAAGTGAATTGTACACGGCAGCTAATGTACTGTTATCCTTTGTATCGGCGTATCGCACTTTGGACTTTTGTCGTGATAGTTATAGATATTGATTATTTTTTTCAGAATAGAACCAAACCCACATTTAATTTCAGATATTTGTTTTGTTTTTCTCGGTACGGGTGCGATGCAAACGTCAACTGTCTAATGTAATTACTGTCATGTCATTCTAAAGTTGACAGCTTCGTCTCAAATATATTTTTAAAGTAATTGCTTCGGACATCAACTGCATTCTGCCAATTGTATTATAATAATTTCTATACCGTTCCATAACTACTCTGTATATTTATTTCGAGATTTTATTTAATATTATGTAGGCAGTGTTTTTAAGCATAATGAATATTTATTTCCTGTTATTTTTCCTTAACGCTTAATGTATAATATTGTATTCGTTTTTGTTTACTAGTAAACATTATATAGCATATAAAGGTGGTTACACACGAACGGTATGGTTAATTTATGAACATGTTTTGTAGTCTATATCGTAGTATATATACCATGGTTTAAACTGGAAAATATTATATATGTATATTAGGTATATGCTAGAAGTTAACTGAGTACAATTAGCGTTGTTTTGACTGTATTAGGCATATCTATATTTTGCCAACTACAAAAAAAAAACAGTGTAAGCACGGGTAGAATTTTTTTTTTTTCATTATGAGGAACTTACTATTTTTCTATACCTTTTGTTCAATACTACTTGCTCTGATACATGTTATGCATTTAAGTAAACATATAGCAATAGGTAATTGCTGCTTACGGTTGATAAGTAGGTGTATGGCTTGTGTGCTACTCACACATGATTTATTTAAGTTTCTTTGGCTATGCAGTGTCAAGATTTTAAGCATTTACTTTCGATTTTTCACCACTCATGCAGTCAGCGGGCATTGCATTATAATTATTATGATGGCCGCTTGTATTAATTTACATATTATATACAATTTTAGATTTTAGAATAATATTAGTTAGTCGTAAATAAATATTTGTTAAAATTATATAATATCTGTTATATATTATCATATTTAGTATTGTTACGTGCGGGGTGGTATTAAAATGCCAATCCGATGAGATGAACGTTTATTTCCACTGATCACTAGGTTAGCACAATGTTCCACAGTAGTTGTCCAAATCGTCTTGCACAATTATCAAAAGTCCGTTAACACACACTGAGGTCGTTGGTAATCACAATCACTGATATCACTGTTCACAGTTCACAACACTAGTTCACTGATAACAACTGCGGTTTCAACGTCTTATATAGGACGAGAATATTTCTACAGAACTTTCCAGTATTGACTCGAAACAATAGACAAAAGACGTTCAAAACAAAGCAATAACAATCACAAACAAAAGGGGCGGCTTTCCTTTGAGCATCTGACGTAAACAACTTTACCATACATGCTAATTTGATCTCTAACTACTTATGAATAAGGTTCAATCTTAACTACAAAACTAGGTATATTGACTAGGGTCTGAATTCCCGGAAGGTTAACTTTTATGACGGTCGGGTCGGGTGTTTATAGCCCCTAATTAGTCTATTCTTTCCCACGGTATTTTTGTTCGAGAAGCTTGGCGAAACATCGCGACTCGACGACGCGATGTAACATTATCCCCTTCTTAGTTATGATCGTCCCGATCATCATTTGTTCCATGGTATCGTGTAAGTCGATCGATGTGTACTACCCTCGGCTTTCCTCTCTGGCCTCGTTTAATGCGGTAGGTAACGTCGTTTATCTTCGTGATAATCTGGTATGGTCCTTCCCAATGAGCCTGCAGCTTCGGACTTTTTCCTTTCCTTCGTAGTGGGTTGTGCAACTAGACGAGAGTTCCTTCTTCGAAACCCATCGTATTCGCTCTACGATCGTACCGGGTCTTCATTTTTTCACCGGTTTTTAAACTATTCTCTCGAACTATCCTGTGCACTTCGTCCAGCTGACTACGAAGATCACTGACATAGTCGGTTACAGGCTTCGGAGCATCTGGCGGGGAACCAGTGATGGCGTCGATAGGAAGTCTTAGTTCGTGTCCAAAATTCACATTTGCAGGAGTCATACCAGTGCTGTCATGGGTAGCGGAACGGTATGACAACAAGAACAGAGGTATGTACTGATCCCAGTCACGTTGATGTATTTTATTAGATTTAGCCAGGTGATTCTCCAACGTCTGGTTAAACCTCTCAACCATTCCGTCTGACTGTGGATGAGCTGCCGTTGTCCGCGTCTTTTGGATCCCGAGGAGGGTGCACATTTCCTGAAATAGGGCAGACTCGAAGTTCCTTCCTTGATCGGAATGCAGTTCCATCGGTACACCAAATCGACAGATCACTTCTTGCACCAACTTCTTTGCAACTGTCTTTGCTTCCTGGTTTGGTGTCGCGAAAACTTCGGGCCATTTGCTGAAGAAATCTTGCACTACGATGATGTACTTGTTGCCTTCTTCAGTCTCGGGAAATGGCCCGGCAACATCCACGGCAATGCGCTCCCATGGTGCCCCAACATTGTACAATTTTAGTTGTCCTTTACTTCTTGTCTTCGGTCCTTTTACTGACGCGCAAGCGGTGCACTTCCTGCACCAATCTTCTACATCCTCGCGGCTGTGTACCCAGTAGAATCGTTGACGAACCTTCACAAGAGTTTTCTTGAATCCTAGATGTCCACCAGAAACTCCATCATGAATGTGTCGTAGTAGAGATGCCACTTTACTCCGGGGAACAACGACCTGCATCGTAGTTTCTTTTCCATTGCTGTTTTCCCATTTTCGGTACAAGATTCCTTGTTCCAGAGTCAGGCTGTCCCACTGAGCCCAGTAACTTTTTGTGATTGGGCTGCAAGCTGACACGTCGCTCCACTGGGGCTTGTTTCCAGACTTCATCCAATCCAGTACAGGTCGTAAATCTCTGTCCTCCAATTGTGCTTGTCTCATATTTTCGCCGTTCCATTCGTCATCTGTTCTGTCCATCCTGATGACTCTGACTTCTTCTCTAGACTCGTGCTTTTCGCAGTGTTTACAGTCATCTGCACAAGGTCTTCTTGACAGGGCATCGGCGTTGCTATGGCCCTTTCCACTGCGATGTTCTGTCACGAAGTTGAACTCTTGAAGTTGCTCGATCCATCGTGCCACTTGACCTTCCGGGCTCTTAAACTGTAGAAGCCATTTTAGAGCAGCGTGGTCAGTTCTGAGCGTAAACTCCCTTCCGATGAGGTACTTGTTGAAGTGCTGAAGAGTCTTTACCACGGCTAGCAACTCGCGGCGGGTGACACAGTAGTTTCGTTCTGGTTTGGATAATGATTTACTGAAGTATGCTATGACCACTTCTTTGTCTCCTTGGATTTGTGAGAGAACTCCTCCAATTCCCGTGTTGCTGGCATCAGTGTCCACAATAAATCTTCCATCTCTGGTAGGGTATCCCAAGATCGGCGTTTCACACAGTCGCTGCTTTAGATCGTTGAAAGCGGTTTCACACTCCAAGTCCCATACAAATGTGCGCTTTTCTTCTGTCAGCCGATGTAAGGGTTTGGCAATTCCAGAAAAGTTCTTGACAAACCGCCGATAGTAAGCGCATAGTCCCAAAAACGACCTTACATCAGTTTTATTCTTCGGGGTAGGCCAAGTTTGAACAGCCTTGATTTTGTCAGGATCAGTTTGTACCCCGTTTTCCGAAATGATGTGTCCAAGGTAGCTGACTTTGGATTTAAAGAAGTCACACTTTTTGGCACTTAGCTTCAGGTTTGCTTCACGTAGACGGTTCAAAACCTTCTCCAGATTCTGCAGATGTTCAGTAAAATCACGGCCCAAAATGATGACGTCATCCAGGTACACCAAGCATACGTCTCCCAGTAATCCAACCATTACTCTGTCCATGAGACGTTCGAACGTTGCTGGAGCATTACACAGTCCAAATGGCATGACGTTGAATTGCCAGAGTCCATTTCCAATGCCCGTACTGAATGCTGTCTTCTCTTTGTCTTCTGGACTGATTTCTACCTGCCAGTAGCCACTTTTCAGGTCAACCGTTGAAAACCACTTCATTCCACTGAGCATGTCCAGTGTATCGTCTATTCGAGGCAAGGGGTAGCTGTCCTTCTTTGTGACTTCATTAAGCATTCTGTAATCTACGCAGAATCTGGTGGAGCCATCTTTCTTTTTCACCAGAACCACTGGCGATGACCAAGGACTTGTAGATGGTTCGATGACTTTTTCTTTGGCCATGTCTCGTATCATGTCTGCAACTTCAGCTTCTTTCGCCCATGGGATCCTTCGTGGCCTCTGTCGTATAGGTCTTGCGTCGCCAGTGTCAATTTTGTGTTTAACAAGTCCGGTACGTCCACAGTTGTTTCCAGCGGCGAAGACGTCTTTAAACCGCATCAACAGACGTTTTGCTTGTGACAGCTGAGCGAACGTTAAGTTGTCTTTGGATGATTCCAGCAGCTGTGATATTTGGTCTTCCGAGCTTGGTTCCGTAGAAGTAATATCCGTTCGTCGCAGGTACTTCACTTCTTGACATTTTCCAATTATGCTGTTTTTCTTCAGATGAACTTCTTCATTGCCAAGGTTAAGAATTCGCACACTGGCCGTTCTGTTTGTCATGAGCAATGTTCTTGCAGTAATCCAGGTCGGATGTGTGCCCTCATCTTCGGCAACTACACATAGTCCACTCTTGACTGTATTTGGAAATTTCACTCGAACAATATTTTGCGATTTTGGAGCCAACACGACGTCCTTGAGACAGTAAAGCTTACACGGTGCCGTTCCTTCGAAAAACACTTCTTGCTCGGGAAACCGGAGTACACCACGGGCCACATCCAATATGCACTGCTGCATCTCCAAAAAGTCCAATCCCAGAATGCAATCGTCAGTTATGTTGGCAATAAGCACAGGATGAATGTATGAGTGCTCACCGATGATTATCTCCACGTCGGTATCGCCCAGGACAGGAACTGACTGGCCGGTTGCTGTCCGTAGTGAGCATTCTGCAGATCGATGTTTCCGTGATACAAATCGTTGCAGGAATTCAGGCTTCACAATGGTGCGCGATGCTCCTGTGTCCACTGTGAACTTGCAGGTCTTGTTGTTCAAGGTGCCCTCGACGATTAAGCTGTTCCCGTTGCACACTTGTGTCACAGTGATGGCGGGGGCTCTCTTTTGATCAGACGGCGCCCGCCCCGCAGCTATGACGACGTTTCTTCTGCCACTTGGGTCCTGTTTCTTCGTCTTCGGGCAATCAATCCGAATATGCCCCTTTTCTCCACACCCGTAACATGTCGGTCCATAACGGGGCTTCCTGGGTTCAGTAACCAGTTCTTGAACCCTATACGGTTTGGTGTCTCGTCGCACAGTTTCCACTTCCAAAGCATGAACCAGGGCGTTCTTGAGTGTCTGATGATGTCCCAGTCGTACAGCAGCGCGTACTTCGCCATCCCTGATTCCATCCACAAAGTGCTGCAGTGATGTAACCTCGATGACTGATGGTGTTGACACGTAGGCTCGTCGGACCAACCTCTCGATTTCATCTGCCCACTGTTGTAATGTCTCTGTGGGCTTCTGGGTGCGCTCACGTAGTTGTGTCCTGTACGCATGCTCCATGTGCTTGTCTCCATAGCGCGTTTCGAGGGCTTCCAGCAGGGTCTTCAGGGTCCTTTCCTCTTCAGGTATGCGTTCCAGGATAAGCTGAGCGTCTCCTTTCAGCGCTAATGTGAGCGCTGTATTTGCGTGCTCGTCTGTCCAGCCACAGCTTTTAGATAGCGTCGTGAATTGAAACTTGTATGCTGCCCAAGAAGACGTTCCGTCGAAGTGTGGCAGATCCAGTTTGAACGGCGAAGTCGTAGCGGACACCTGGCTGCTCTGTCCAACTCCTCGTAACTCCAGTTTCTGGACCTTATTAGCCAGGTCATTCACGGTCTGTTCGTGTACGTCGAGTCGTCCTTCCACTTCTTTGAAAGGAGTTACCTTTAACTGAATAGCCACGACGGGCGTACATATTTCGCATCACCGTATTATAGGTTCAACTGTTCACTTTGCAGCATTTAGCCGCTACGTAGGTTCAACAATAGCGTATATTCCTCAATAGCTCATTGCGCTTCCATAGTGGGGAGAGTTCCATAGAACAGATCCAAGGAGCCACGCACCTACGGTCTGCCCGGCTTCCCGTGCGGGACGGTCGAAGTGGCACCCGTAACGATAGAGAGGGAGCGCACGGTCACAACGGTGGCCTCTGGTAGTATTGAGGCGGCGGCAACCGTCTCCGATCCTGAGCCTGGTACCAGACCAAGTGGGTACTTCACAGGGGATGTAGGAGAGTTTGCCACTGCCCTCATAGCAGAGGTGTCTAATAACAGCCCCCGGCCCGAGAATTTGGACGTGGGGGCACGCGGCCTGGTACTGGGCGTCTTGGGGGCGGTGACTGGTGGGCGACTACTGAACAAACTGGCAGAGTCAGACTACGACCCCCGAGCCGCGCTGGAGCTGGAGGAAGGGCCGAAGAAATCTGACACTGAAGTGCAGGCAAGAGTTGTGGACAGAGAGACAACAGACCGTCGCCAAGCTGCTGCATCGGCAGGAGGGAGCGGGGGGGAAGGGGGCAGGACATTTGTGCCCACCGCCTTTAAGAGTGAGGTCACCAAGAAGGGTAACCTACTAGGACAGGCCAGTAAATTGGCGATGAGGATGTTGGGGAGAAGGGCGGTGGCAGCGAGTGTGAGGGGGTTCTTCGCCATGGGGGCCATTAATACCACCTACGCTACTGCCGTAGCACGGGCACTCCTGCCTAGACTTGACAGAGACGCCCTTGCGCGCGAGCTCGGGAGTGTTAACGAGGCGACATCCTTGTGCGCGGTGGTGGGTTTGTGGGCCGAGCGAGACGTCTCGCTGGTCACGAAGGGGGAGGTGGGGGGAGCCGAGCGACTCGCTAGTCGACGTGAGGAGCGTGAAGCCCTAAACCGACTGACGGGACTATCGGCCCGAGAGGCCGCCAGGGAGGCTGCGGAGGAGGTGACATCCGGGAGACGTGTGGAGCTGGCCGCTGCGGCCCGTATTGAAATCAAGCCTTTGGCTTCCCGCAGCACCGGTGCCCGCGTCTGTCTGGTGTGCCTTGCCGAGCACCTCTCAGGGGATGAGTTTGTGCAAGGAGAGGAGGGAGGGGCGGATGCCGTCCCTGCCTCCATTACATTCGAGGAGATACGTAGGGTTGTGGTATCCCGCGGTGGCTCTAGCGCTCGGGCGTTGGCAATGGCCGCAGCGATTCACAATCGTGAGATGCACGCCTTGAACGGCAACATCCACTTCGTGTCAGGGGAGCGGGAGGACCGCACGGATATCTTCACGAGGCTCCGCAATACTGCACACAGGGGGGACCGTTATAGGTGGCAGCGGGGAAGAACCCTGAACGATGCGTTAAAGGAGGGAGAGCGTGAGTTGCCGCTCATGTACGTCCAGACCCCGCTCTGGTACGGGGTCCAAACTACTTCCACACCGCCTACCCAGCACTGTTACCTGGGGCGGGCGGATGACCTTATGGGACAGCCGGAGCAACAGGCGGCGCCCGCGGCGGCTGTCGCGCCCGCAGCGCCCGCCCCCGCGCCTGAGGCCCCGGTGGGGGGGGCGGGAGTGGGGGACGCAGCCGGCGAAGTCCCGGTGGCAGGGACGTCTAAGCAGGCAGTGGCACCCACAGTGGAAGGAGGCGGGGCATCGGGCAGCCAGGTGGCCAAGAAGTCATCTGTAATAAGCAAGCTCCTCAGCCGGGTGCGGCGTGTGGGCAGTAAACGGCTGGAGCTTGCTAGGTTCAAGAAAGAGACTGAGGAACTCCTGAGAAGCCTCTCAGATACTGCTTCGGAAGGGGGAGGCAACCCGCGCTCCTACAGGGGAGGCGGCGTGGTGATGACGCCCGAGTTGGAAGTGATGTTGGCCGCAGAGAAGAACCTGCTCTGGATAGGGGTCGGTTGCCAGACGCGCTTCTCTATCGCGGGCCTGACTCCTACCTCCCACTGCCAGAACATACTGGCCGCTGAGAGGGACCCGGGTAGTAGGGACGACAGAATAAATCCGTCCCTCGCCCGGCAGGTCTGGAGCTACCTCGCTGGTGGGGCGCGGTTGGAGGCGGCCGTTGCGATGTCTGCCTCTACGATATCGACAGACATAAGGGTCCTGGCGTTAAAGACTAAACTGTTGGACAACCTCCGAAGCTACGGCTGTCCCTTCCCGACGGGGGTAAATTGGTCGGTCCCGCTAAGGGGAGGTATAACATACGAATTGGTTATGCGGGATGTCCTGGACAATTGGGACTTCCAATTTGTGGCTCTTGCCCCCCAGCTGCTTTCTGAGGCTGTTAGGAGAGGAGGGGGAGAGGGGGAGCTAGTTGTCGGAGGTGAGGTCTGGTCGTTGAACGACCCCTCCGTGGCCTTGGTGATCCTGGAAAGCATCAGGTCTAATGCCGGGCCGATGTGGGCCTTGCAGGTGGTCAACGTGCTGCCTTATCCACTAGTGAGCAGGACGGAATGGTTCGCCACTAGCGACTACCTGGGGAGGGACAGCGTCCATGTCGAGGCCTTTGTACGTAACGAGGCCCTGGTGACCATTCCATCCACCGTTAGGCGTCTGGTCCTCATAGCACCCCAGGGGCAGGAGCAGGTCACCTTCGGGCAAGTCCGATTAAACGTGGCGACGATGGGCCCACGGGGGGAACTGCCGATGCTTGTTGCTGCTGACGCTCGGGACCTGGTTGCGGAGAGCGTGCGCCTGTTAATGTCGTCCAGCGGTACACTAACATCGCTCCTGGACACTTGGGCAGCAGAACGTCTATCCGGGGGAAGAGTGGACTGGGCGGAGGTAGACAGCATAGTCGCACTGCTGGTCCATCGCTTCCCCCCGCAGGAGGAGGCAGTCCGTGACGCTGGCGGAGTTCTTACCTCCAGCGGGGTGCCGCGTGGCTACCTGGTCGCCCATAACGGGGTTGAGACACTCCCCCTGCCGGCGGAGGAGGTGCAGCTTGAGGAACAAGCCCTATACGGTAGGTTCGGTCATCAGAACGCTGTGTCACCGCTAGACCATGTGTTCACGGACAGGGACACAGCCGGGGAGAACCCCGCGGTCATTTTGGGATACTGGTCTAACGCATCGGAGTTCTGCACCGGTATGGGGATGGCTACGGTGGACCAGCCTGTGAACAACGGGGAGGGAGGGCGGAAGGGCGACAGCCTCCCTCTCGACGGTATCACGCGAGCCTTGGACACGCGCAGAGGCTTCGAGGAGTTTAAGGCCGTCGGGGTGGTGCGGGACGAGATCGCGGCCCCGCAAGCAGCCCAGTGGTTGGGCACGTTCTGGAGCCAATTGATCCAGGACGCCAATGATTCGTCGGGCAGCACAGCCGAGGAGACGGGCCACGATCTATTATGTACGAGGAAAGAAGAACTAGGCCTGGACTGGAGAGTGAACCAGGTTGAAGTGATTGCGGCCACCTACACGGGGATCCGTACCCCTCCCAGCATGTGGTTATCCGAGGAATCAGCCGGTAAGAAAGGCCTGTCAGTCACGGACTCCGAGGGGTTCACGGTGCATACTGCAGCCGGTAACAACTGGCTGAACGGCCGCCTGTGCCAGGTTGGGGAACCCCAGGACGCGCCTAACTTAGAACGTGCCTTACAGCGTTTGGACCTCCTGGCCCTGGGGCCTGACGACGTGACTTATGGGACCTACCCAGACCACGTCCAGGCACGCGATTACGCCTTTAGGCTGGATACCAGCCTATTTCAGACACTAGCAACTCGCAGCGGCTGGGCTGGAGCGGTCCCGCCCGAGGACGTCAGGGGGCACACACTGGTTACGTTTGGATGGGGGGCGCGAGTGAGGGTCAGAGACTGGGGGGATCAAACCTTCCGGGTGATCACCTTAAGCAATAGGGCAGTAGGCCTCTTGGCCAGCCCAGTGCTCACCATAGGCCTGGTCCACAGGTTCCCTACGGGTAACCTCCCTTACGTTGGGACAGCATCGACTGCCATGTATAAGAAACATGGCTTCGGGAAAAGGCCAGGGCCTAGGAAGGCGGGGGAAGCCGAGGGCAAGTCCGTGGAGAGTGACGAGACCAAGTCGGATTTTAGGCTTGGTGCCTCGCCGTCTGCTCCACCGGGGCAGGGTCCGGTCCTAGGTGGGACTGGCGCTGGCGGAGAGCCGAAGACAGGTACCACGGCCGATCGAGCGGAAGGGAACCTCGATCACCGGGCACCACAAGACACCAACTGAACATGGAGGTCACACCGGACTGGGAGTACACTCCCGGCAGATTGAGGCGGTTCGCGGAGGAAGCAATGGAGAAACTGGAACAATGCAGTTGCGCAAGGGGGTGGGAGGCCCCTTATGGCCGCCACAATGAGAACCTACGCAGGTACAGGTTACCGATCCACAAGGAGTGTGACGGCTGTAGGTTACTAGAAGGACGGTCAGGCTTACTAGAGGACGGCCTCCACCTGCTGATGCGGCTAAGCCCACGGGCACACGCCAGGGCAATGGGCTGGCTTTACAGGCTGCTGCGCAGTCTCACGGCGGATACACTGTGCCAGTGTAACCTTAAGAGACTGCTGAAGGGTATCTCTGGAGAAGTCAAGCGAGGAGGAAGGTTTATCCACCCATCCTGGAGGTACATGACGCACTGGGAGCTCATGTTCGGGTATGTACCTTACTCCCCTCCCGGTGCTCTCAAATCAGAAGTGACAGGTTGGCTCGTCGAAAGAAGGCACACTGGCCTACACCTAATGGGCGAGGAACGGTTTGTGGAAGCCATGTATTGTAACGTTATGCGTTACATGTTTTTTTTAAATATATAAATTTATTAAAAATATTTAATATAGATTATAAATTAACCAATATATAAATAAATAAAAAACTATTATTATGGACGGCTACATTTTATCAACACGCTTGTATTAAATCAGCAGCATACTAGGTGCCCACAAAACCAGTCCTATTGTTCTTTCGACGCGGCCGCTCCCGCTGCGCTTGCGCTGGCCACCGTCTTCAGAACGAGATCGATTCCAGGCGGAACGCACGCCTCCCTGCGCCGCGGTCTTTAACACGCGAATTTGTATTTATTCGCGTGATCGTGGTCAGAGGCGTCCCTAACGTTCCCCTTTGGAAATATCACATACTGTTGTTATTTTCAACAGGAGAATTTAACCCCAGATCTGGGTAAGTGGTGCACTGAATCATAAACTCATATAATTTTAATTGAATAAAGATTTCTTTTGCTTAACCGTTTATTTTTCTTTCAGCCTTAATTTCATTGTTACGTACTTTGCACTTAGTGGGTTTGATAGCTATTATTATATACATATTAATTTTAATTTCATTTCATGGCAACGCCCTTCATCTTACATACCTACATACCCACTATATTTCATCTTTTTAAATCACTTGCATTCTGTAATTTCATTTCTATTTCTTTTACTATCGAGACAATTGTAATCTCCGTATCTGGTAGTGAACATCCACGGCAATACAGCCACGTACTTAGCGCTTTGCTGCTCATCCGTTGCCGTGGGTGCTCACGGTCTATGGCCGATTGTAATGCTTTCGCCTCTGGCACATTACAGGGTCCAAGGTCCAGCTAAGGAAGCTGCTGGAGCTTTTTTTATTAACCGCCATTGACGACTCCGACCTGAGCCTGGCCATCACTACTTGAGCGCCCACCTGCACCAGCGGCGTGTGACGTCAGGGAAGTGCAAGTCCAGAGCAAAGAAAAAAGAACCACGTTGCTGTATAGGCTCTAATCCATCTATATCCCCACCAACTGAGCTACTGTGCCCTGTGGCATCATTAAACTGTTCACCGTTAAGTTTACCCTACCTCTTTTATTTACATATCCGAATAGGTAAGGTAGGGCCTTAACAAACTTAACGGGACACTGGCGCCCTTCATCGTGGTGGATATACAGCTGGTTCTTTTTCCTTTTCTCTTGGTTGTGGTTTGTGTGTCGGTGGTTGTGTGATGTAAAACGTTTTATTTTATTGGTTTTACTGCTACTAAAGTGTACCTATTGTACCGACACAAATGTAAGTACCTACCTACATTATATTTTATTACATTATACTCATAAAATAACATTTATCATCCATTTAGAATCATTTTGTAGTACATATAGTAAAAATAATTCATTGTAAAAATTTTACCTGGGCACCTAAAATGCCACTTTTATGAATTTTGTTCAAAATTTTTTTTTGTGTTGAGTTGTTTATTTTATTATAAACAAAGAATACTGTTTTGATAATTCTTGTTATTGGTTGTACACATTAGTAGCACATTTCATTTATTAATTTGTTTTTTCAAGATTTTGCCTGAATATCATAAAACTTAATTTTTCATATCATATTGTCACCTCATAAAAAAAAAAACCAGACGTTCGGTTAATATTATTGTAACAGAACGGAGAACGTGTTGATTTTTTTTCGTTTTCGACTGCACCACTTATCCATATACTGGAACATTATTCTCTGGTCATTCACTAAACATGTTGCCAATTAAGTTTTTGTCGTTACAAAAGTCGGAGTTAGAGTACGAAGTGCGTATTAGAGGTGCTACTCCCGCTACTTCAGTTGAGGAGTTACGCAAGCAAATTGTTAAATTATCACCTGAATTTCCTGATGAATACATTTTAGAGTCTCCACTTGAAGTAAAGCAGGATCTTAAGGGTTGTGTAGAAGTTCTTACTAAAATACAATTGAACCTTGACGTATCTGACCCGAGCGTTGCTTCACTTATGAGAACACAAAATATGTTGCATCATTTACATAATCGTATTGAGCGTATAACGCGTAGCGAACACATTAAAAAAGAATATGACGATATTTTAAGTGCATATAAAAGTTTATCTCAAAGGCTTTCTACTCTTTTAGCTAAAAAGCCTCCTTCTAGTACTTCTTATGGCACGAGTACGTCCAAAGATGTAACTTCTGTGCCGGAACTGCAGAACGTAATTTCTGTGACATGTGACCGTACCACAGCTGATTTAGGTAAGCTGAAGTTTTCTGGAAATACATGCGTTCGCTCATTTATACAGCGTGTTGATGAATTTATGCAGGCACGAAATATTCCATCGCATAAAATTATGAGTTTTGCATCTGAAATTTTTCAAGACGACGCCCTTCACTGGTTTCGTGCTGTAAAGGACAAGGTCAGTTCTTGGCATGAGTTGGCAGTTTTATTAAAAGAAGATTTTAGTAAACCAGACTACGATTACAGACTTATTTCTGAAATCCGTGCTCGCACTCAGGGGGAACGCGAAAACATTACTATTTATCTCTCTATTATGAACGGGATGTTTTCGCGTCTATCTAAGCCTCTTTCCGAAGCGGATCAACTGGAGATTCTACTCCATAATATTAGACCATGCTATGCCAGCACATTAGCAGCGGCTCCTCAAATATCGACAATAGATACCCTGAGTTCGTTGTGTCGTAATTACGAGATCATTCAATCTCGTCTGTCTCATTTTCAAGAACCACCAAAGGTTACATTAGACACACTAGCACCAGAATTTGCTTATACTAAGGATGCCAATAAAACTGCAAATAAAGCTAGCACAAGTTATTATCAACACAAATATTATAGTGCAAATAATCAATACAAAAATAATAACTACAATAATAACAAAGCCAATAACAATCAATCTTATGTACACGCTGTAGAAGTAAACAAGACGCAACCTTATTGCCCTAGGTGTCGTAATAACACCCATCACATCCGTCAATGTCAGGCTCCGCGAGACATAGTTCGTTTTAAGTGTGGCATGAAAGATATCAAAACGCCTGATTGCCCTAATTGTAATCAAAATAAAAATAATCAAAAAAACTAGATACGCAGAATTGTACCAATTTTGACGAGTACGACTGGCAAACGTGGCTTGCTTTTATTAGAACATTTTCCTCAACTTATAAGGTTTCTACAATTCTGCAATCGAAACCAATAAATGATACTAGGCCATACGTAAATATTAAAATTAACAACGCAGATGCTTGTGGGTTGTTAGATTCTGGAGCTGCAGTCTCAATAATTGGAAATAACTCCCATTTACACTTAGTTGACTGTACATTGCACCAGGACGAACTCATTAACATGGTTGCTGCTGGTGGACAACCTTTGAAGAGTATTGGTTACATGAACTTACCTGTGACTTTCGAAGGTCAATTTCACATCATTAAAGCATTCGTAGTGCCTGAAGTTGAAACTTCCGTTATATTAGGTGTAAATTTTTGGCGTGCTTTCCAAATTTGCCCTAAATATTTAGGTAGTGTTCAAATGTCTAATGCCTCGCTGGCAGAAATTAAAGTAAATATCGACGAGCCTTTTATTTGCTCATATGAAAATTTGATGGAATCACAAAAAGGTATAGCTGACAATATAATCGCTCAATTTAAGTCTATTTCAACTGAAGCGAAAGGTTTGGGTAGGACAAATCTAATAAGCCATCGCATAGACACTGGTAACGCGCAACCTATAAAACAACGCTATTACAGGATGTCTCCCGAAAAGCAACGAATTTTGGTTGAACAGGTAGATGAAATGTTGTCTCTTGACGTTATCGAACCTTGCGAGAGTGCCTGGTCTTCTCCCGTGCTCATTGTAAATAAAAAGAACGGACAGCCTAGGTTTTGTTTAGATAGCCGGAAGTTAAATGCAATAACCAAACGCGATGCTTATAATTTGCCGTATGTCTCGGAGATCTTAGACAATCTTCGCGATGCAAAGTACCTCACTAGCATCGACTTATCTAAGAGCTTCTGGCAATTGCCAATAGCGCCAGAAGACCGCGATAAAACCGCTTTTTATGTTCCGGGCCGTGGCACTTTTCGTTTCAAAACCACACCTTTTGGTTTGACGAATGCCCCCGCTACGCAACAACGCCTTGTTGATTTGCTGATTAGTGACATGGAGTCTAAGACCTTCGCTTACTTAGATGACATTATCATCGTCAGCACGTGTTACGAAGATCACGTGTCACGGTTGTTGCGCGTTTTGGACAAATTAAAGCTGGCAAATTTGACAGTTAACTTCGAAAAGTGCAAGTTCTTTCGAAGTGAACTCAAATACCTTGGTTATGTTGTCGATTCTCATGGTCTACGCACAGACCCTGATAAAGTTGAGGCTATTCTCAATTTCCCAACCCCCACTACCAGGAAAGAGTTGAAACGTTTTCTCGGAACCGCAACTTGGTATCGACGTTTTGTCCCGAATTTTAGCACAGTGGCTGGTCCACTCAATAAGCTCACTGCTAACGGAAAAAAGGCTCCTTCTTTCCAGTGGTCAGCAGAAGCTGATGCAGCCTTTAATGCCTTAAAAGAATGCCTAGTTTCCGCTCCAGTCCTTTCTTGCCCGGACTACACAAAATCTTTTGAAGTCCACACCGACGCGAGTAGTTATGGAATAGGCGCGATGTTAACGCAGACTGTAGATGGTAAAGAACACCCAATCGCCTATATGAGTAAATCTTTCACCAGCCCCGAGAAAAACTACAGCATCACCGAACGGGAGACTCTTGCTGTCTTAACCGCTCTCGAGCACTGGCGGTGTTATCTTGAAAATGGCCAAACATTTAGGGTGTATACTGACCACTCTGCTTTGAAATGGTTTTTATCATTAAGCAATCCTACAGGACGATTAGCAAGATGGGGAGTTCGCTTATCATCATTCAACTTCGTTATCAAGCACCGTCGTGGTGTTGATAATGTGATCCCTGATGCCCTGTCAAGAGTTTATCCTGTTTCAGCGATTTCTCTTGCTAATGCCAATACAGATGATGCCTGGTATAAAAAGATTATGAACGGTTGTCTAAACACTCCCAACCAGTTTCCTAACTTTATGAAAAAAAATAACTCGTTATTTCGTCTAACTAAAAACTCTAACTCTCAATTATCTTCTGAATTTGACTGGAAGGAAGTTGTGCCAAGCGAATTCCGCGAAGACATTATAGCAGAAAACCATTCAAGCCCAACATCTGGACATCTTGGCATTTTTAAAACTTACCGGCGGTTGTCTCTAAATTACTACTGGCCAGGTATGCACCAAGATGTCGTAAAATTTGTAGGTTCCTGTTCTGTCTGCTTATCTTATAAGGCGCAAAATCACACAACATTGGGTGAAATGGGACGACCGAAACAATGCTCGAGACCTTACCAAATGATCTCGATAGATTTTTTAGGTCCCCTTCCAACTACACGTAAACAAAATAGTTACATGCTCGTAGTCACATGTTGCTTTTGCAAATATTGCAATATTTTTCCACTACGTCGTGCAACTTCAGATGCTGTCATTAAGAGCCTAGAAGATTCAATATTTTTAGTTCACGGAGTCCCTCAAACAATATTCTTAGATAACGGTGCTCAATTTATAAGCTCTGCTACCGATGCTCTATTTCAAAAATATAACATACCCAATATATTTTTCACACCGAAGTATACACCACAGGTGAATACCGTAGAACGGTACAATAAAACCATTGTAACTAGTTTGTCTACATTTGTGGGTAACGATCACAGGTCATGGGACACTTATGTTCCTAAAATACAGTTTGCGATCAACAACTCTGTTAACGAATCTACCGGTTATACGCCGTCATTCCTAGTTTACGGTAGAGAATTAGTTTTATGCGGATCGCACTATACCGATAATGACCTAGGCGACGAAATACTGTTCCTTCCACGTGATTTGTACGCAGAAAATAGAGGTTGTCTTCGTTCAGTATTCAATGATGTGCAAGCCTCACTGTGGCAGGCCCATGCAAAGAATGCTCCGCACTATAACTTGCGTAGAAAGGCAGCTGAATTTAATGTAGGCGACACAGTCTATAAGCGCGCATTCGTGTTAAGCGATAAGGATAAGTATTTTAGCAAAAAGCTGGCACCGAAATTTCTAAAGTGTCGCATTGTTGAAAAACGATCTCCTCTTGTTTATGTTTTGGAAGATATGTCAGGAAAAAATATTGGTGTTTGGCATATTAAAGATTTGAAAAACACTAGATATTGAAAAATTAATTATTATTATTATTTTTTAATAATAATTACAGTTTATTTTTGTTTGGTTTTTTTAATGCAAATACTTACTCTAATAACATCTCAGCTCTTTTACACCTTACGACTAGCATTGGTCTTCTGTGCAAATTATCACAGCTGACCTATTTTTGTAAGGACACGTTAACAGTACTTTAATTTCTGTTATTGTTAGTTTGTCAGGCTGTATGTTCATTGTATGGAAGGATTTTGTAAGAGATTGTATGAATGTGTAGTGCTAGTAGTAAACTGTAGGCGGGTTTTATTTAAGAACAAAACCCTTTCTGAGACGAGCGGGGTAATGTAACGTTATGCGTTACATGTTTTTTTTAAATATATAAATTTATTAAAAATATTTAATATAGATTATAAATTAACCAATATATAAATAAATAAAAAACTATTATTATGGACGGCTACATTTTATCAACACGCTTGTATTAAATCAGCAGCATACTAGGTGCCCACAAAACCAGTCCTATTGTTCTTTCGACGCGGCCGCTCCCGCTGCGCTTGCGCTGGCCACCGTCTTCAGAACGAGATCGATTCCAGGCGGAACGCACGCCTCCCTGCGCCGCGGTCTTTAACACGCGAATTTGTATTTATTCGCGTGATCGTGGTCAGAGGCGTCCCTAACGTTCCCCTTTGGAAATATCACATACTGTTGTTATTTTCAACAGGAGAATTTAACCCCAGATCTGGGTAAGTGGTGCACTGAATCATAAACTCATATAATTTTAATTGAATAAAGATTTCTTTTGCTTAACCGTTTATTTTTCTTTCAGCCTTAATTTCATTGTTACGTACTTTGCACTTAGTGGGTTTGATAGCTATTATTATATACATATTAATTTTAATTTCATTTCATGGCAACGCCCTTCATCTTACATACCTACATACCCACTATATTTCATCTTTTTAAATCACTTGCATTCTGTAATTTCATTTCTATTTCTTTTACTATCGAGACAATTGTAATCTCCGTATCTGGTAGTGAACATCCACGGCAATACAGCCACGTACTTAGCGCTTTGCTGCTCATCCGTTGCCGTGGGTGCTCACGGTCTATGGCCGATTGTAATGCTTTCGCCTCTGGCACATTACAGGGTCCAAGGTCCAGCTAAGGAAGCTGCTGGAGCTTTTTTTATTAACCGCCATTGACGACTCCGACCTGAGCCTGGCCATCACTACTTGAGCGCCCACCTGCACCAGCGGCGTGTGACGTCAGGGAAGTGCAAGTCCAGAGCAAAGAAAAAAGAACCACGTTGCTGTATAGGCTCTAATCCATCTATATCCCCACCAACTGAGCTACTGTGCCCTGTGGCATCATTAAACTGTTCACCGTTAAGTTTACCCTACCTCTTTTATTTACATATCCGAATAGGTAAGGTAGGGCCTTAACAAACTTAACGGGACACTGGCGCCCTTCATCGTGGTGGATATACAGCTGGTTCTTTTTCCTTTTCTCTTGGTTGTGGTTTGTGTGTCGGTGGTTGTGTGATGTAAAACGTTTTATTTTATTGGTTTTACTGCTACTAAAGTGTACCTATTGTACCGACACAAATGTAAGTACCTACCTACATTATATTTTATTACATTATACTCATAAAATAACATTTATCATCCATTTAGAATCATTTTGTAGTACATATAGTAAAAATAATTCATTGTAAAAATTTTACCTGGGCACCTAAAATGCCACTTTTATGAATTTTGTTCAAAATTTTTTTTTGTGTTGAGTTGTTTATTTTATTATAAACAAAGAATACTGTTTTGATAATTCTTGTTATTGGTTGTACACATTAGTAGCACATTTCATTTATTAATTTGTTTTTTCAAGATTTTGCCTGAATATCATAAAACTTAATTTTTCATATCATATTGTCACCTCATAAAAAAAAAAACCAGACGTTCGGTTAATATTATTGTAACAGAACGGAGAACGTGTTGATTTTTTTTCGTTTTCGACTGCACCACTTATCCATATACTGGAACATTATTCTCTGGTCATTCACTAAACATGTTGCCAATTAAGTTTTTGTCGTTACAAAAGTCGGAGTTAGAGTACGAAGTGCGTATTAGAGGTGCTACTCCCGCTACTTCAGTTGAGGAGTTACGCAAGCAAATTGTTAAATTATCACCTGAATTTCCTGATGAATACATTTTAGAGTCTCCACTTGAAGTAAAGCAGGATCTTAAGGGTTGTGTAGAAGTTCTTACTAAAATACAATTGAACCTTGACGTATCTGACCCGAGCGTTGCTTCACTTATGAGAACACAAAATATGTTGCATCATTTACATAATCGTATTGAGCGTATAACGCGTAGCGAACACATTAAAAAAGAATATGACGATATTTTAAGTGCATATAAAAGTTTATCTCAAAGGCTTTCTACTCTTTTAGCTAAAAAGCCTCCTTCTAGTACTTCTTATGGCACGAGTACGTCCAAAGATGTAACTTCTGTGCCGGAACTGCAGAACGTAATTTCTGTGACATGTGACCGTACCACAGCTGATTTAGGTAAGCTGAAGTTTTCTGGAAATACATGCGTTCGCTCATTTATACAGCGTGTTGATGAATTTATGCAGGCACGAAATATTCCATCGCATAAAATTATGAGTTTTGCATCTGAAATTTTTCAAGACGACGCCCTTCACTGGTTTCGTGCTGTAAAGGACAAGGTCAGTTCTTGGCATGAGTTGGCAGTTTTATTAAAAGAAGATTTTAGTAAACCAGACTACGATTACAGACTTATTTCTGAAATCCGTGCTCGCACTCAGGGGGAACGCGAAAACATTACTATTTATCTCTCTATTATGAACGGGATGTTTTCGCGTCTATCTAAGCCTCTTTCCGAAGCGGATCAACTGGAGATTCTACTCCATAATATTAGACCATGCTATGCCAGCACATTAGCAGCGGCTCCTCAAATATCGACAATAGATACCCTGAGTTCGTTGTGTCGTAATTACGAGATCATTCAATCTCGTCTGTCTCATTTTCAAGAACCACCAAAGGTTACATTAGACACACTAGCACCAGAATTTGCTTATACTAAGGATGCCAATAAAACTGCAAATAAAGCTAGCACAAGTTATTATCAACACAAATATTATAGTGCAAATAATCAATACAAAAATAATAACTACAATAATAACAAAGCCAATAACAATCAATCTTATGTACACGCTGTAGAAGTAAACAAGACGCAACCTTATTGCCCTAGGTGTCGTAATAACACCCATCACATCCGTCAATGTCAGGCTCCGCGAGACATAGTTCGTTTTAAGTGTGGCATGAAAGATATCAAAACGCCTGATTGCCCTAATTGTAATCAAAATAAAAATAATCAAAAAAACTAGATACGCAGAATTGTACCAATTTTGACGAGTACGACTGGCAAACGTGGCTTGCTTTTATTAGAACATTTTCCTCAACTTATAAGGTTTCTACAATTCTGCAATCGAAACCAATAAATGATACTAGGCCATACGTAAATATTAAAATTAACAACGCAGATGCTTGTGGGTTGTTAGATTCTGGAGCTGCAGTCTCAATAATTGGAAATAACTCCCATTTACACTTAGTTGACTGTACATTGCACCAGGACGAACTCATTAACATGGTTGCTGCTGGTGGACAACCTTTGAAGAGTATTGGTTACATGAACTTACCTGTGACTTTCGAAGGTCAATTTCACATCATTAAAGCATTCGTAGTGCCTGAAGTTGAAACTTCCGTTATATTAGGTGTAAATTTTTGGCGTGCTTTCCAAATTTGCCCTAAATATTTAGGTAGTGTTCAAATGTCTAATGCCTCGCTGGCAGAAATTAAAGTAAATATCGACGAGCCTTTTATTTGCTCATATGAAAATTTGATGGAATCACAAAAAGGTATAGCTGACAATATAATCGCTCAATTTAAGTCTATTTCAACTGAAGCGAAAGGTTTGGGTAGGACAAATCTAATAAGCCATCGCATAGACACTGGTAACGCGCAACCTATAAAACAACGCTATTACAGGATGTCTCCCGAAAAGCAACGAATTTTGGTTGAACAGGTAGATGAAATGTTGTCTCTTGACGTTATCGAACCTTGCGAGAGTGCCTGGTCTTCTCCCGTGCTCATTGTAAATAAAAAGAACGGACAGCCTAGGTTTTGTTTAGATAGCCGGAAGTTAAATGCAATAACCAAACGCGATGCTTATAATTTGCCGTATGTCTCGGAGATCTTAGACAATCTTCGCGATGCAAAGTACCTCACTAGCATCGACTTATCTAAGAGCTTCTGGCAATTGCCAATAGCGCCAGAAGACCGCGATAAAACCGCTTTTTATGTTCCGGGCCGTGGCACTTTTCGTTTCAAAACCACACCTTTTGGTTTGACGAATGCCCCCGCTACGCAACAACGCCTTGTTGATTTGCTGATTAGTGACATGGAGTCTAAGACCTTCGCTTACTTAGATGACATTATCATCGTCAGCACGTGTTACGAAGATCACGTGTCACGGTTGTTGCGCGTTTTGGACAAATTAAAGCTGGCAAATTTGACAGTTAACTTCGAAAAGTGCAAGTTCTTTCGAAGTGAACTCAAATACCTTGGTTATGTTGTCGATTCTCATGGTCTACGCACAGACCCTGATAAAGTTGAGGCTATTCTCAATTTCCCAACCCCCACTACCAGGAAAGAGTTGAAACGTTTTCTCGGAACCGCAACTTGGTATCGACGTTTTGTCCCGAATTTTAGCACAGTGGCTGGTCCACTCAATAAGCTCACTGCTAACGGAAAAAAGGCTCCTTCTTTCCAGTGGTCAGCAGAAGCTGATGCAGCCTTTAATGCCTTAAAAGAATGCCTAGTTTCCGCTCCAGTCCTTTCTTGCCCGGACTACACAAAATCTTTTGAAGTCCACACCGACGCGAGTAGTTATGGAATAGGCGCGATGTTAACGCAGACTGTAGATGGTAAAGAACACCCAATCGCCTATATGAGTAAATCTTTCACCAGCCCCGAGAAAAACTACAGCATCACCGAACGGGAGACTCTTGCTGTCTTAACCGCTCTCGAGCACTGGCGGTGTTATCTTGAAAATGGCCAAACATTTAGGGTGTATACTGACCACTCTGCTTTGAAATGGTTTTTATCATTAAGCAATCCTACAGGACGATTAGCAAGATGGGGAGTTCGCTTATCATCATTCAACTTCGTTATCAAGCACCGTCGTGGTGTTGATAATGTGATCCCTGATGCCCTGTCAAGAGTTTATCCTGTTTCAGCGATTTCTCTTGCTAATGCCAATACAGATGATGCCTGGTATAAAAAGATTATGAACGGTTGTCTAAACACTCCCAACCAGTTTCCTAACTTTATGAAAAAAAATAACTCGTTATTTCGTCTAACTAAAAACTCTAACTCTCAATTATCTTCTGAATTTGACTGGAAGGAAGTTGTGCCAAGCGAATTCCGCGAAGACATTATAGCAGAAAACCATTCAAGCCCAACATCTGGACATCTTGGCATTTTTAAAACTTACCGGCGGTTGTCTCTAAATTACTACTGGCCAGGTATGCACCAAGATGTCGTAAAATTTGTAGGTTCCTGTTCTGTCTGCTTATCTTATAAGGCGCAAAATCACACAACATTGGGTGAAATGGGACGACCGAAACAATGCTCGAGACCTTACCAAATGATCTCGATAGATTTTTTAGGTCCCCTTCCAACTACACGTAAACAAAATAGTTACATGCTCGTAGTCACATGTTGCTTTTGCAAATATTGCAATATTTTTCCACTACGTCGTGCAACTTCAGATGCTGTCATTAAGAGCCTAGAAGATTCAATATTTTTAGTTCACGGAGTCCCTCAAACAATATTCTTAGATAACGGTGCTCAATTTATAAGCTCTGCTACCGATGCTCTATTTCAAAAATATAACATACCCAATATATTTTTCACACCGAAGTATACACCACAGGTGAATACCGTAGAACGGTACAATAAAACCATTGTAACTAGTTTGTCTACATTTGTGGGTAACGATCACAGGTCATGGGACACTTATGTTCCTAAAATACAGTTTGCGATCAACAACTCTGTTAACGAATCTACCGGTTATACGCCGTCATTCCTAGTTTACGGTAGAGAATTAGTTTTATGCGGATCGCACTATACCGATAATGACCTAGGCGACGAAATACTGTTCCTTCCACGTGATTTGTACGCAGAAAATAGAGGTTGTCTTCGTTCAGTATTCAATGATGTGCAAGCCTCACTGTGGCAGGCCCATGCAAAGAATGCTCCGCACTATAACTTGCGTAGAAAGGCAGCTGAATTTAATGTAGGCGACACAGTCTATAAGCGCGCATTCGTGTTAAGCGATAAGGATAAGTATTTTAGCAAAAAGCTGGCACCGAAATTTCTAAAGTGTCGCATTGTTGAAAAACGATCTCCTCTTGTTTATGTTTTGGAAGATATGTCAGGAAAAAATATTGGTGTTTGGCATATTAAAGATTTGAAAAACACTAGATATTGAAAAATTAATTATTATTATTATTTTTTAATAATAATTACAGTTTATTTTTGTTTGGTTTTTTTAATGCAAATACTTACTCTAATAACATCTCAGCTCTTTTACACCTTACGACTAGCATTGGTCTTCTGTGCAAATTATCACAGCTGACCTATTTTTGTAAGGACACGTTAACAGTACTTTAATTTCTGTTATTGTTAGTTTGTCAGGCTGTATGTTCATTGTATGGAAGGATTTTGTAAGAGATTGTATGAATGTGTAGTGCTAGTAGTAAACTGTAGGCGGGTTTTATTTAAGAACAAAACCCTTTCTGAGACGAGCGGGGTAATGTAACGTTATGCGTTACATGTTTTTTTTAAATATATAAATTTATTAAAAATATTTAATATAGATTATAAATTAACCAATATATAAATAAATAAAAAACTATTATTATGGACGGCTACATTTTATCAACACGCTTGTATTAAATCAGCAGCATACTAGGTGCCCACAAAACCAGTCCTATTGTTCTTTCGACGCGGCCGCTCCCGCTGCGCTTGCGCTGGCCACCGTCTTCAGAACGAGATCGATTCCAGGCGGAACGCACGCCTCCCTGCGCCGCGGTCTTTAACACGCGAATTTGTATTTATTCGCGTGATCGTGGTCAGAGGCGTCCCTAACGTTCCCCTTTGGAAATATCACATACTGTTGTTATTTTCAACAGGAGAATTTAACCCCAGATCTGGGTAAGTGGTGCACTGAATCATAAACTCATATAATTTTAATTGAATAAAGATTTCTTTTGCTTAACCGTTTATTTTTCTTTCAGCCTTAATTTCATTGTTACGTACTTTGCACTTAGTGGGTTTGATAGCTATTATTATATACATATTAATTTTAATTTCATTTCATGGCAACGCCCTTCATCTTACATACCTACATACCCACTATATTTCATCTTTTTAAATCACTTGCATTCTGTAATTTCATTTCTATTTCTTTTACTATCGAGACAATTGTAATCTCCGTATCTGGTAGTGAACATCCACGGCAATACAGCCACGTACTTAGCGCTTTGCTGCTCATCCGTTGCCGTGGGTGCTCACGGTCTATGGCCGATTGTAATGCTTTCGCCTCTGGCACATTACAGGGTCCAAGGTCCAGCTAAGGAAGCTGCTGGAGCTTTTTTTATTAACCGCCATTGACGACTCCGACCTGAGCCTGGCCATCACTACTTGAGCGCCCACCTGCACCAGCGGCGTGTGACGTCAGGGAAGTGCAAGTCCAGAGCAAAGAAAAAAAGAACCACGTTGCTGTATAGGCTCTAATCCATCTATATCCCCACCAACTGAGCTACTGTGCCCTGTGGCATCATTAAACTGTTCACCGTTAAGTTTACCCTACCTCTTTTATTTACATATCCGAATAGGTAAGGTAGGGCCTTAACAAACTTAACGGGACAGTATCGAGCAGCCGTGCGGATTATGTCACGGGAATGGACAGAGCCCCCCACGCTACCCAACGCTGACGAGTGGGTCGCAGCGGGCACCTGGATGAGGGGGAAGGCAGGTACAGGGGTGAAGACAACGGTCCTAGTTGAGGGGAAAACCCGCGGCACCCGGGCCTTTAAGGGAGTAGACGCGGCGTTACTGAGCGACTCGCAGATTGCAAGGGAACTCTTTGTGCCGAAGGAAGAAGAAATGGTGGTGATGCAGAAAAGTGAGGGTGGCAAGATACGGCCGGTGGTCAAGACCGGGAACGCCCTGAACCGGAAGATGGATTTCCTGAGCGAACTCGTAGAGGAGGGCTTGAAAGGTTCCAGATTATCGACGTTGTTTGCAGGCACGGCGGGCAACGAGGAGATAGACAGAACGTGGTTGGAGGAGACCCGCAACCCGGCCTCAATCATAGTCCCCCTCGACCAAGGTGGGTTCGACCAGCACCAAAGCCTACCGACGATTATGGCTGTCCTGTGCGCGATCGGTGACGTCTGCATCTCGCCGTCCAAGGCGCAAGGCGAGTACGGTAGGGTTTGGAAGGCGATGTGGGACACGCTCACAACCCGGCGCGTGCGGGTCATTTACGATGGGAACGAGTACAAGTGGGGTAACGGAGTCCCAAGCGGCTGGAGGTGGACCGCCCTACTGGATACGCTCCTCAACTTGGCGTCGCTCGAAGTCATCCGGCTTGAATGTCAGAGGGCTCTGGGCCGTGGTATCACCTTTGGGAGGGTGTGTGCACAGGGAGACGACGTCATCTTGACGGTAAAAAGCCTAGAGGACATCAAGCCAGTCATTGGAGCATATAACCTAGCGGGATACGAGGTCCACCCCGCCAAGACGTACTTTTCCCGCGACCGTGGAGAGTTTCTGAGGAGGAGCTACGAGAGAGAGGGAATAACCGGGTACATAACGCGTACTCAGCTGTCCATTCGTTTCCGGAACCCGGTCATCGAGATGGCCATCTCGGGGGAGGAAAGGTTTCCTTCGAGGGCTCACCTTTGGATGCTCTTAAGTCGTAGCGGACACCTGGCTGCTCTGTCCAACTCCTCGTAACTCCAGTTTCTGGACCTTATTAGCCAGGTCATTCACGGTCTGTTCGTGTACGTCGAGTCGTCCTTCCACTTCTTTGAAAGGAGTTACCTTTAACTGAATAGCCACGACGGGCGTACATATTTCGCATCACCGTATTATAGGTTCAACTGTTCACTTTGCAGCATTTAGCCGCTACGTAGGTTCAACAATAGCGTATATTCCTCAATAGCTCATTGCGCTTCCATAGTGGGGAGAGTTCCATAGAACAGATCCAAGGAGCCACGCACCTACGGTCTGCCCGGCTTCCCGTGCGGGACGGTCGAAGTGGCACCCGTAACGATAGAGAGGGAGCGCACGGTCACAACGGTGGCCTCTGGTAGTATTGAGGCGGCGGCAACCGTCTCCGATCCTGAGCCTGGTACCAGACCAAGTGGGTACTTCACAGGGGATGTAGGAGAGTTTGCCACTGCCCTCATAGCAGAGGTGTCTAATAACAGCCCCCGGCCCGAGAATTTGGACGTGGCAGCACGCGGCCTGGTACTGGGCCATTAATACCACCTACGCTACTGCCGTAGCACGGGCACTCCTGCCTAGACTTGACAGAGACGCCCTTGCGCGCGAGCTCGGGAGTGTTAACGAGGCGACATCCTTGTGCGCGGTGGTGGGTTTGTGGGCCGAGCGAGACGTCTCGCTGGTCACGAAGGGGGAGGTGGGGGGAGCCGAGCGACTCGCTAGTCGACGTGAGGAGCGTGAAGCCCTAAACCGACTGACGGGACTATCGGCCCGAGAGGCCGCCAGGGAGGCTGCGGAGGAGGTGACATCCGGGAGACGTGTGGAGCTGGCCGCTGCGGCCCTTATTGAAATCAAGCCTTTGGCTTCCCGCAGCACCGGTGCCCGCGTCTGTCTGGTGTGCCTTGCCGAGCACCTCTCAGGGGATGAGTTTGTGCAAGGAGAGGAGGGAGGGGCGGATGCCGTCCCTGTCTCCATTACATTCGAGGAGATACGTAGGGTTGTGGTATCCCGCGGTGGCTCTAGCGCTCGGGCGTTGGCAATGGCCGCAGCGATTCACAATCGTGAGATGCACGCCTTGAACGGCAACATCCACTTCGTGTCAGGGGAGCGGGAGGACCGCACGGATATCTTCACGAGGCTCCGCAATACTGCACACAGGGGGGACCGTTATAGGTGGCAGCGGGGAAGAACCCTGAACGATGCGTTAAAGGAGGGAGAGCGTGAGTTGCCGCTCATGTACGTCCAGACCCCGCTCTGGTACGGGGTCCAAACTACTTCCACACCGCCTACCCAGCACTGTTACCTGGGGCGGGCGGATGACCTTATGGGACAGCCGGAGCAACAGGCGGCGCCCGCGGCGGCTGTCGCGCCCGCAGCGCCCGCCCCCGCGCCTGAGGCCCCGGTGGGGGGGGCGGGAGTGGGGGACGCAGCCGGCGAAGTCCCGGTGGCAGGGACGTCTAAGCAGGCAGTGGCACCCACAGTGGAAGGAGGCGGGGCATCGGGCAGCCAGGTGGCCAAGAAGTCATCTGTAATAAGCAAGCTCCTCAGCCGGGTGCGGCGTGTGGGCAGTAAACGGCTGGAGCTTGCTAGGTTCAAGAAAGAGACTGAGGAACTCCTGAGAAGCCTCTCAGATACTGCTTCGGAAGGGGGAGGCAACCCGCGCTCCTACAGGGGAGGCGGCGTGGTGATGACGCCCGAGTTGGAAGTGATGTTGGCCGCAGAGAAGAACCTGCTCTGGATAGGGGTCGGTTGCCAGACGCGCTTCTCTATCGCGGGCCTGACTCCTACCTCCCACTCACTGCCAGAACATACTGGCCGCTGAGAGGGACCCGGGTAGTAGGGACGACAGAATAAATCCGTCCCTCGCCCGGCAGGTCTGGAGCTACCTCGCTGGTGGGGCGCGGTTGGAGGCGGCCGTTGCGATGTCTGCCTCTACGATATCGACAGACATAAGGGTCCTGGCGTTAAAGACTAAACTGTTGGACAACCTCCGAAGCTACGGCTGTCCCTTCCCGACGGGGGTAAATTGGTCGGTCCCGCTAAGGGGAGATATAACATACGAATTGGTTATGCGGGATGTCCTGGACAATTGGGACTTCCAATTTGTGGCTCTTGCCCCCCAGCTGCTTTCTGAGGCTGTTAGGAGAGGAGGGGGAGAGGGGGAGCTAGTTGTCGGAGGTGAGGTCTGGTCGTTGAACGACCCCTCCGTGGCCTTGGTGATCCTGGAAAGCATCAGGTCTAATGCCGGGCCGATGTGGGCCTTGCAGGTGGTCAACGTGCTGCCTTATCCACTAGTGAGCAGGACGGAATGGTTCGCCACTAGCGACTACCTGGGGAGGGACAGCGTCCATGTCGAGGCCTTTGTACGTAACGAGGCCCTGGTGACCATTCCATCCACCGTTAGGCGTCTGGTCCTCATAGCACCCCAGGGGCAGGAGCAGGTCACCTTCGGGCAAGTCCGATTAAACGTGGCGACGATGGGCCCACGGGGGGAACTGCCGATGCTTGTTGCTGCTGACGCTCGGGACCTGGTTGCGGAGAGCGTGCGCCTGTTAATGTCGTCCAGCGGTACACTAACATCGCTCCTGGACACTTGGGCAGCAGAACGTCTATCCGGGGGAAGAGTGGACTGGGCGGAGGTAGACAGCATAGTCGCACTGCTGGTCCATCGCTTCCCCCCGCAGGAGGAGGCAGTCCGTGACGCTGGCGGAGTTCTTACCTCCAGCGGGGTGCCGCGTGGCTACCTGGTCGCCCATAACGGGGTTGAGACACTCCCCCTGCCGGCGGAGGAGGTGCAGCTTGAGGAACAAGCCCTATACGGTAGGTTCGGTCATCAGAACGCTGTGTCACCTCTAGACCATGTGTTCACGGACAGGGACACAGCCGGGGAGAACCCCGCGGTCATTTTGGGATACTGGTCTAACGCATCGGAGTTCTGCACCGGTATGGGGATGGCTACGGTGGACCAGCCTGTGAACAACGGGGAGGGAGGGCGGAAGGGCGACAGCCTCCCTCTCGACGGTATCACGCGAGCCTTGGACACGCGCAGAGGCTTCGAGGAGTTTAAGGCCGTCGGGGTGGTGCGGGACGAGATCGCGGCCCCGCAAGCAGCCCAGTGGTTGGGCACGTTCTGGAGCCAATTGATCCAGGACGCCAATGATTCGTCGGGCAGCACAGCCGAGGAGACGGGCCACGATCTATTATGTACGAGGAAAGAAGAACTAGGCCTGGACTGGAGAGTGAACCAGGTTGAAGTGATTGCGGCCACCTACACGGGGATCCGTACCCCTCCCAGCATGTGGTTATCCGAGGAATCAGCCGGTAAGAAAGGCCTGTCAGTCACGGACTCCGAGGGGTTCACGGTGCATACTGCAGCCGGTAACAACTGGCTGAACGGCCGCCTGTGCCAGGTTGGGGAACCCCAGGACGCGCCTAACTTAGAACGTGCCTTACAGCGTTTGGACCTCCTGGCCCTGGGGCCTGACGACGTGACTTATGGGACCTACCCAGACCACGTCCAGGCACGCGATTACGCCTTTAGGCTGGATACCAGCCTATTTCAGACACTAGCAACTCGCAGCGGCTGGGCTGGAGCGGTCCCGCCCGAGGACGTCAGGGGGCACACACTGGTTACGTTTGGATGGGGGGCGCGAGTGAGGGTCAGAGACTGGGGGGATCAAACCTTCCGGGTGATCACCTTAAGCAATAGGGCAGTAGGCCTCTTGGCCAGCCCAGTGCTCACCATAGGCCTGGTCCACAGGTTCCCTACGGGTAACCTCCCTTACGTTGGGACAGCATCGACTGCCATGTATAAGAAACATGGCTTCGGGAAAAGGCCAGGGCCTAGGAAGGCGGGGGAAGCCGAGGGCAAGTCCGTGGAGAGTGACGAGACCAAGTCGGATTTTCGGCTTGGTGCCTCGCCGTCTGCTCCACCGGGGCAGGGTCCGGTCCTAGGTGGGACTGGCGCTGGCGGAGAGCCGAAGACAGGTACCACGGCCGATCGAGCGGAAGGGAACCTCGATCACCGGGCACCACAAGACACCAACTGAACATGGAGGTCACACCGGACTGGGAGTACACTCCCGGCAGATTGAGGCGGTTCGCGGAGGAAGCAATGGAGAAACTGGAACAATGCAGTTGCGCAAGGGGGTGGGAGGCCCCTTATGGCCGCCACAATGAGAACCTACGCAGGTACAGGTTACCGATCCACAAGGAGTGTGACGGCTGTAGGTTACTAGAAGTACGGTCAGGCTTACTAGAGGACGGCCTCCACCTGCTGATGCGGCTAAGCCCACGGGCACACGCCAGGGCAATGGGCTGGCTTTACAGGCTGCTGCGCAGTCTCACGGCGGATACACTGTGCCAGTGTAACCTTAAGAGACTGCTGAAGGGTATCTCTGGAGAAGTCAAGCGAGGAGGAAGGTTTATCCACCCATCCTGGAGGTACATAACGCACTGGGAGCTCATGTTCGGGTATGTACCTTACTCCCCTCCCGGTGCTCTCAAATCAGAAGTGACAGGTTGGCTCGTCGAAAGAAGGCACACTGGCCTACACCTAATGGGCGAGGAACGGTTTGTGGAAGCCATGTATCGAGCAGCCGTGCGGATTATGTCACGGGAATGGACAGAGCCCCCCACGCTACCCAACGCTGACGAGTGGGTCGCAGCGGGCACCTGGATGAGGGGGAAGGCAGGTACAGGGGTGAAGACAACGGTCCTAGTTGAGGGGAAAACCCGCGGCACCCGGGCCTTTAAGGGAGTAGACGCGGCGTTACTGAGCGACTCGCAGATTGCAAGGGAACTCTTTGTGCCGAAGGAAGAAGAAATGGTGGTGATGCAGAAAAGTGAGGGTGGCAAGATACGGCCGGTGGTCAAGACCGGGAACGCCCTGAACCGGAAGATGGATTTCCTGAGCGAACTCGTAGAGGAGGGCTTGAAAGGTTCCAGATTATCGACGTTGTTTGCAGGCACGGCGGGCAACGAGGAGATAGACAGAACGTGGTTGGAGGAGACCCGCAACCCGGCCTCAATCATAGTCCCCCTCGACCAAGGGGGGTTCGACCAGCACCAAAGCCTACCGACGATTATGGCTGTCCTGTGCGCGATCGGTGACGTCTGCATCTCGCCGTCCAAGGCGCAAGGCGAGTACGGTAGGGTTTGGAAGGCGATGTGGGACACGCTCACAACCCGGCGCGTGCGGGTCATTTACGATGGGAACGAGTACAAGTGGGGTAACGGAGTCCCAAGCGGCTGGAGGTGGACCGCCCTACTGGATACGCTCCTCAACTTGGCGTCGCTCGAAGTCATCCGGCTTGAATGTCAGAGGGCTCTGGGCCGTGGTATCACCTTTGGGAGGGTGTGTGCACAGGGAGACGACGTCATCTTGACGGTAAAAAGCCTAGAGGACATCAAGCCAGTCATTGGAGCATATAACCTAGCGGGATACGAGGTCCACCCCGCCAAGACGTACTTTTCCCGCGACCGTGGAGAGTTTCTGAGGAGGAGCTACGAGAGAGAGGGAATAACCGGGTACATAACGCGTACTCAGCTGTCCATTCGTTTCCGGAACCCGGTCATCGAGATGGCCATCTCGGGGGAGGAAAGGTTTCCTTCGAGGGCTCACCTTTGGATGCTCTTAAGTCGTAGCGGACACCTGGCTGCTCTGTCCAACTCCTCGTAACTCCAGTTTCTGGACCTTATTAGCCAGGTCATTCACGGTCTGTTCGTGTACGTCGAGTCGTCCTTCCACTTCTTTGAAAGGAGTTACCTTTAACTGAATAGCCACGACGGGCGTACATATTTCGCATCACCGTATTATAGGTTCAACTGTTCACTTTGCAGCATTTAGCCGCTACGTAGGTTCAACAATAGCGTATATTATATTTTTTTGCGGGTAGGTGTCAAGTAACAACACCTTAAAATCAGTGCTCTCTATTTATTTTACAATTTTAAATATATTTATTATACAATAGTCGATTATTAATGAAGAATATAACACTATGGCACCCCCTACCTGCCTTTCTGTGTAAATCCTTTCATTAAATCACTCATTGAACAAGAATTTCTGCACTTCACATTTTTGCACAATCACTGCATCAACTAAGAAATGGATGCTGCCAAGTTTAAGCTATCACTGGATGAGCTGATGGCTACGTTTGACAAGAGAATGGAGGCCTTTGAAGGTAAACTACAGCAGCCAACAACATCCAATAACGATGAACTAGCAGCAGAGTTTGCTTCATTTAAGCAATTTATTGTGTCGTCACTAAAAACACTTCAAAGTCAGATTGAATGTCTTAGCAGGGACATTGATCAGCTGGAAATGCGTGGCCGGCGTAAAGTTCTGCTGATACATGGCTTGCCAGAGAGCTCAAACGAAGATGCAGTGTCAGTAGTGGTTAAAGCAGTTACGCAGCAGCTAAAGCAAGATTCATTCACTGCCACTGACATAAGCAGATGCCACAGAATGGGGCGTGCGAGCAACCCTAGTAAGCCCAGGCCCATTCTATGTAAGTTCAAGGACTGCACACTTCGCGACAAGATCTGGACCGCCAAAACGAACTTGAAGGGGACAGGAACGACCATCACAGAGTTTCTGACCAAAACACGACATTCAGTTTTTATGGCAGCCCGCCAATGTTTCGGTGTTTCCAAGTGCTGGACACGGGAAGGAAACGTTTACGTCGTGGGCTCCGATGGAAGCCGCCACCGCATCGTCTGCCAGGCGGATCTTGATGAGGTCTCGAAGGAAGCTTCGAAACCTGCCACATCAACGGAAAAGGGGATCGTAGCCTCCAGCAGACAGAGGCGTGCTGCCAGGAAGTGAAGAAGCATTTTATTTCATCGTGTTTCTTGTTGTCGCTGACTGGGTTGATATCATGTAAGGTAGCTTGTCCTTTTTTTCTTTTCACTTTGAATTATTGTAGGTAGATAATTATTTATTTGTATTGTGAGTACCCTAATAAAATTTAGTGTATACCGCATTTACATTTGTAGCGATAGCGATGTTTTGTTTTCTTTTGTAATAATAGACGTATAAAACAATGACTGACAAGATCTCTTGTGTGCAAAACATTGCAACTTAAATGGATTTTACACGGTAGAACATTATTGTGAAGACAAATTAATTATATCCACTTTTGTTTCTATCTCGCCTATACTTACCGCAAGAACATCTGTCAAAGTGAAAGGCACCTTGGTGGATGTGTGTCCTTGTCTAATAACCTGCTAGTGAGATATTAAGCTATACTATGTGTATGGTATGTGTGTGTGTATATATATATATATATATATAATATATTACTATACAATGGGACAAACTCCATTCAGGGTCGGTCACTTGCGGGCTGGTTTTGCGGCTTAGTTTGCAGTCGAGTTCAATATATTAAGTCTATAGTCAAAACTAAAATTGTGGCGAAAAGATTTAAAACATGATTCAAGTTCATAGTAACGTATCATCATCATCAGCCTATTTCTGTCCACAGCTGGACATAGGCCTCATCCATAGCACGCCACTGAGCTCGGTCTTCAGCTCGTTTTTTCCAACCGCTGCCAGCCAGCTTGCGTATATCATCAAACGTAGTAACGTATACTCGGGCCATATTCCAACATGCAACCTCCTACTGTTTATTCATCTTCATGAGTCTCATTCTGATGTTGCTAGCTTGACAAGTAAGCGATATGACATTGACACTTGACAGTTCTATTTTTTAAAACGAGTATTGTGATACGTGTGTCATTATGCTACCCAATTTAATCGCCAATTATGGAGACGTTTTTAAACTTGACACATTATTTTAGTGAAGTTTTATATTGAAAACCTACACTCTCATTGACACCGTGAAATTTGTTCTTGTAGGTTACTGTTATTTGTCCTGGTATTATTATTTTTTATTCGCTTCGCAATTTCTCTGAGAATGTTACGACTCACAAAGTAGGTCTGTATGTATTTCCTTGAATAATTAATCTACAACATTTTTTTTTTTTTTATTGCAGTGAAATATTAACCCAGTCTAGTTTTATTGTTTCAAATTATTTAGTAGTGCAAAATAAGATTAAATTTAAGTATGTTTAGTTGCTTATAAAAATTAAGATACTTATTAGATTTTTAGTGCATATATACTGTTATTATGTGCCTATTGTACAACTGATTTTATTCTTGTGTATATATCAGCACAGCCGGCAGGTGGGCAGAAGCCTAAGTCTTTTATATTATAGGTGTTATATATTTTATTCTATTAAGTATTTATATTATTTATATATTTTATAGTATTATTTAATCCTTAATGTTTGACAGTAGCGATGGTAACTTTGTTTCTTGTTCGTCTTCTTCTGATGATAGCTTTTGTAGTATACCGACACTCTCGGACACTATTGAGTCGTTAATGAGTGACGTTTCCAAGAACTTCAATGTACTGCACATAAACGCTCAAAGTGTTCCTGCCCACTTTTCTGAAATGCTTGTATCCTTCGAAAATAAAAATATACACGCCTTACTCATTTCCGAATCATGGTTAAAGCCATGTCTTCCTTCCTCTTCTTATGTGATGCCAGGTTTCCGTTTGATCAGGAACGATCGCACCGGCTCTGGTGGGGGTGGGGTAGCCATCTACCTACGCGAACATTTTCCTTTCAACATAGTCAGTATGTCGGCACAACCGCCTCCTGCCAATACCGGTGAGCATCTCTTTGTTGAAGTTGTCCTGCATCACAGTAAAATACTTCTTGGTGTTTATTATTCTCCTTCTCTTCGGATCAATTTCTTTTCCTCTTTCGAGAAACTTCTAGAAGATTACTCTACCCTCTACAATCACACCATCATAATGGGTGACTTCAACACCTGCCTTGTAAAACAGGATTCCCGGGCACGTACCTTTCGGTCAACGATCACGGCAAGCAACTTAAATATCCTTCCTCTTAATCCTACTCACAACCTTCCTAACTGCACTCCCACTCTGCTCGATATTATCCTTGTTTCTTCTCCAAATCATGTGGCTAAGCACGGTCAGTGCGCCGCGGACGCTTTTTCACATCACGATCTTATCTACCTTTCTTATAAAATACGCCCACCTAAAGCCAAACCCAAAATCCTTATGCAACGTAGTTTTGGTGGTATAGACATAGAGCGCTTACGTAAAGATGCACAGGAACTTGACTGGTCCGCAGTTGTTGAGGCGCCTACAATTGATGAAAAGGTAGACGAATTCAATCGCACTCTGACCAAATTATACGATGTTCATGCTCCTTTACGTGCAGTGAAAATGAAACACACACCTGCACCTTGGCTAAATAATGAAATCAGAGCACTGATGCAGAAAAAAATTGTCGCCAAGATAAAGCTAAAATGTCGTCAATCGGATGAAAACAAGGAAAAATACATCAACCGTCGTAACGTCTGCAATAGAGTGTGTAGGGATGCACAACGCCGACACATCCACAGCTCAGTTGAAAATGGAGACCCTGCAAAGGTATGGAAGTTTCTGAGGTCGCTTGGAGTAGGCAAATCTCGACAAGACAGTATTCCTAAACATTTAGATATCGATGCCTTAAATCAACATTTCTCTTCTTCTTCCAATTTTGATGGACCAACTAAACATGTTACTCTAAACTGTCTTTCTTCTCTTCCTCTGCCTGCTCACGATCCTTTTTTCTTTAGTCAATTTACTGATTGTGGTGTTAAGAAGAGCATTCAGTCTATATCATCAAATGCTGTCGGTAGTGATAGCATCAGTCGCAAAATGATATTACCCATACTTGATGAAATCACACCTGTTATTGCCTATATTCTCAATTTCTCCATCTCCTCTGGTTCCTTCCCAATGATTTGGAAAGAAGCTCAAATAACTCCTCTTCCTAAAAAATCAAATCCCAAGACCTTCACAGAATATCGGCCCATCTCCATTCTTCCTTTTCTGTCTAAAGTATTAGAACGTCTCGTCCATCAACAACTTTCCTCCTTTCTTATCAAAAACAGCCTCCTCAATCCGTTCCAATCCGGTTTTCGCCCCGGACACAGTACTACCACGGCTCTGATTAAAATCACCGATGACATCAGGTATGGCATGAGCAATACGCAACTCACTGTGCTATCACTACTTGACTTTAGTAACGCCTTTAATAATGTGGATTTTGATATTTTGCTGGGTCTGTTATGCTCTCTTAATATATCTCCAACAGTAATTGACTGGTTTCGTAGTTACCTGTGTGGACGCCGACAACGCGTAAACATTGAAGATACGTATTCTTCATGGTGCGATTTGTCATCTGGTGTCCCACAGGGCGGCGTTCTATCACCTCTCCTCTTCGCAATATTCATAAATTCAATCTCAAAACAACTTTCCTCTTCCTACCACCTCTACGCAGACGACCTACAGATATACACACAAGCTCCCTTAGACCAACTCCATGAGGCAATCGAAATTACAAATACGGACTTGAGACGCATCCGGGACTGGAGCCAATCTTACGGTCTTAGAGTGAATCCGTTGAAAACTCAGGTGATAATCATCGGGAGTTCACGGATGATCTCCAAGATCGATTGGTTCCGACTTCCCCAAGTTATTTTTGACGGAGTTCCTATAAGTATAAGCCATTCTGTAAAAAACTTGGGAATACAAATGGACAGTTGTTTCTCATGGGAACCTCAGCTGGCGGAAATGAGTAGGAAATTGTTCGCGTCGGCTTCTTCTCTTCGTAGATTACGTAATTTCCTTCCTATCACCACCAAAACTGCCTTGGCACAATCCCTTCTCTTCCCCATTTTAGATTACGCCGATGTTTGTTACCTTGACCTTACCGAGGAGCAACTTGATAAAATCGAGCGTTTACAGAATTTCTGCATCCGCTTTATCTATGGTCTGCGAAAGTTTGACCACGTGTCAGAATTTCGAGCAAAGCTCAAATGGCTCCCTATCCGTTTTCGACGAAACGCACATATTCTTTCCCAGCTTTATAATATTCTTTTCCTTCCAGCCACTCCCTCTTATTTGAAGGAACGCTTTGAATTTTCACAATCATCTAACCCTCGTCCATTGCGTTCTCATCATAACCTCAAATTGAGGATGCCAGAACACCCACATACGTCGCAACACTACTATAAATCATTTACCATGAAAGCTATTCATCTATGGAATGCACTCCCTGTCAATATCAAAGAAGCCCGAACGCCGCAAATATTTAAAAATATGGTATTTAAGCATTATATAACACTATCGCAAATTGACTAGCTTTACTCTAAATATAATATGTATATGTATGTATTGTATTATTATATTTACTTAGTGTATTTGTGTATGTATATGTGTGTGTGTATATTTATATATATATAAATATGTATGTATATATATTTATATAGATCTATAATGTTATATGTAAGTGTATTTGTTCTTGTATTAATATCATTATCTAGTATTTTGACTATATTTGTATGTAGGTTTATGTAAAATAATATTATGACTTATCTTATTTTGTAAAAGGTATTGTATGCCACCGACCGCTTATTTTCAAAACTAGCTCCTGTCCATCCAAAGGTTGTCTGGTAGAGATCGCTCTGAGCGATAAGACCGCCCATTGTCACACCTAATTAGTTTTTCCTTGTCTTAGATTATAATGTGTTGATTGGTATGCAATAAAGTAATCATCTATCATCTATCATCTATCTATATTCCTCAATAGCTCATTGCGCTTCCATAGTGGGGAGAGTTCCATAGAACAGATCCAAGGAGCCACGCACCTACGGTCTGCCCGGCTTCCCGTGCGGGACGGTCGAAGTGGCACCCGTAACGATAGAGAGGGAGCGCACGGTCACAACGGTGGCCTCTGGTAGTATTGAGGCGGCGGCAACCGTCTCCGATCCTGAGCCTGGTACCAGACCAAGTGGGTACTTCACAGGGGATGTAGGAGAGTTTGCCACTGCCCTCATAGCAGAGGTGTCTAATAACAGCCCCCGGCCCGAGAATTTGGACGTGGGGGCACGCGGCCTGGTACTGGGCGTCTTGGGGGCGGTGACTGGTGGGCGACTACTGAACAAACTGGCAGAGTCAGACTACGACCCCCGAGCCGCGCTGGAGCTGGAGGAAGGGCCGAAGAAATCTGACACTGAAGTGCAGGCAAGAGTTGTGGACAGAGAGACAACAGACCGTCGCCAAGCTGCTGCATCGGCAGGAGGGAGCGGGGGGGAAGGGGGCAGGACATTTGTGCCCACCGCCTTTAAGAGTGAGGTCACCAAGAAGGGTAACCTACTAGGACAGGCCAGTAAATTGGCGATGAGGATGTTGGGGAGAAGGGCGGTGGCAGCGAGTGTGAGGGGGTTCTTCGCCATGGGGGCCATTAATACCACCTACGCTACTGCCGTAGCACGGGCACTCCTGCCTAGACTTGACAGAGACGCCCTTGCGCGCGAGCTCGGGAGTGTTAACGAGGCGACATCCTTGTGCGCGGTGGTGGGTTTGTGGGCCGAGCGAGACGTCTCGCTGGTCACGAAGGGGGAGGTGGGGGGAGCCGAGCGACTCGCTAGTCGACGTGAGGTGCGTGAAGCCCTAAACCGACTGACGGGACTATCGGCCCGAGAGGCCGCCAGGGAGGCTGCGGAGGAGGTGACATCCGGGAGACGTGTGGAGCTGGCCGCTGCGGCCCTTATTGAAATCAAGCCTTTGGCTTCCCGCAGCACCGGTGCCCGCGTCTGTCTGGTGTGCCTTGCCGAGCACCTCTCAGGGGATGAGTTTGTGCAAGGAGAGGAGGGAGGGGCGGATGCCGTCCCTGCCTCCATTACATTCGAGGAGATACGTAGGGTTGTGGTATCCCGCGGTGGCTCTAGCACTCGGGCGTTGGCAATGGCCGCAGCGATTCACAATCGTGAGATGCACGCCTTGAACGGCAACATCCACTTCGTGTCAGGGGAGCGGGAGGACCGCACGGATATCTTCACGAGGCTCCGCAATACTGCACACAGGGGGGACCGTTATAGGTGGCAGCGGGGAAGAACCCTGAACGATGCGTTAAAGGAGGGAGAGCGTGAGTTGCCGCTCATGTACGTCCAGACCCCGCTCTGGTACGGGGTCCAAACTACTTCCACACCGCCTACCCAGCACTGTTACCTGGGGCGGGCGGATGACCTTATGGGACAGCCGGAGCAACAGGCGGCGCCCGCGGCGGCTGTCGCGCCCGCAGCGCCCGCCCCCGCGCCTGAGGCCCCGGTGGGGGGGGCGGGAGTGGGGGACGCAGCCGGCGAAGTCCCGGTGGCAGAGACGTCTAAGCAGGCAGTGGCACCCACAGTGGAAGGAGGCGGGGCATCGGGCAGCCAGGTGGCCAAGAAGTCATCTGTAATAAGCAAGCTCCTCAGCCGGGTGCGGCGTGTGGGCAGTAAACGGCTGGAGCTTGCTAGGTTCAAGAAAGAGACTGAGGAACTCCTGAGAAGCCTCTCAGATACTGCTTCGGAAGGGGGAGGCAACCCGCGCTCCTACAGGGGAGGCGGCGTGGTGATGACGCCCGAGTTGGAAGTGATGTTGGCCGCAGAGAAGAACCTGCTCTGGATAGGGGTCGGTTGCCAGACGCGCTTCTCTATCGCGGGCCTGACTCCTACCTCCCACTGCCAGAACATACTGGCCGCTGAGAGGGACCCGGGTAGTAGGGACGACAGAATAAATCCGTCCCTCGCCCGGCAGGTCTGGAGCTACCTCGCTGGTGGGGCGCGGTTGGAGGCGGCCGTTGCGATGTCTGCCTCTACGATATCGACAGACATAAGGGTCCTGGCGTTAAAGACTAAACTGTTGGACAACCTCCGAAGCTACGGCTGTCCCTTCCCGACGGGGGTAAATTGGTCGGTCCCGCTAAGGGGAGATATAACATACGAATTGGTTATGCGGGATGTCCTGGACAATTGGGACTTCCAATTTGTGGCTCTTGCCCCCCAGCTGCTTTCTGAGGCTGTTAGGAGAGGAGGGGGAGAGGGGGAGCTAGTTGTCGGAGGTGAGGTCTGGTCGTTGAACGACCCCTCCGTGGCCTTGGTGATCCTGGAAAGCATCAGGTCTAATGCCGGGCCGATGTGGGCCTTGCAGGTGGTCAACGTGCTGCCTTATCCACTAGTGAGCAGGACGGAATGGTTCGCCACTAGCGACTACCTGGGGAGGGACAGCGTCCATGTCGAGGCCTTTGTACGTAACGAGGCCCTGGTGACCATTCCATCCACCGTTAGGCGTCTGGTCCTCATAGCACCCCAGGGGCAGGAGCAGGTCACCTTCGGGCAAGTCCGATTAAACGTGGCGACGATGGGCCCACGGGGGGAACTGCCGATGCTTGTTGCTGCTGACGCTCGGGACCTGGTTGCGGAGAGCGTGCGCCTGTTAATGTCGTCCAGCGGTACACTAACATCGCTCCTGGACACTTGGGCAGCAGAACGTCTATCCGGGGGAAGAGTGGACTGGGCGGAGGTAGACAGCATAGTCGCACTGCTGGTCCATCGCTTCCCCCCGCAGGAGGAGGCAGTCCGTGACGCTGGCGGAGTTCTTACCTCCAGCGGGGTGCCGCGTGGCTACCTGGTCGCCCATAACGGGGTTGAGACACTCCCCCTGCCGGCGGAGGAGGTGCAGCTTGAGGAACAAGCCCTATACGGTAGGTTCGGTCATCAGAACGCTGTGTCACCTCTAGACCATGTGTTCACGGACAGGGACACAGCCGGGGAGAACCCCGCGGTCATTTTGGGATACTGGTCTAACGCATCGGAGTTCTGCACCGGTATGGGGATGGCTACGGTGGACCAGCCTGTGAACAACGGGGAGGGAGGGCGGAAGGGCGACAGCCTCCCTCTCGACGGTATCACGCGAGCCTTGGACACGCGCAGAGGCTTCGAGGAGTTTAAGGCCGTCGGGGTGGTGCGGGACGAGATCGCGGCCCCGCAAGCAGCCCAGTGGTTGGGCACGTTCTGGAGCCAATTGATCCAGGACGCCAATGATTCGTCGGGCAGCACAGCCGAGGAGACGGGCCACGATCTATTATGTACGAGGAAAGAAGAACTAGGCCTGGACTGGAGAGTGAACCAGGTTGAAGTGATTGCGGCCACCTACACGGGGATCCGTACCCCTCCCAGCATGTGGTTATCCGAGGAATCAGCCGGTAAGAAAGGCCTGTCAGTCACGGACTCCGAGGGGTTCACGGTGCATACTGCAGCCGGTAACAACTGGCTGAACGGCCGCCTGTGCCAGGTTGGGGAACCCCAGGACGCGCCTAACTTAGAACGTGCCTTACAGCGTTTGGACCTCCTGGCCCTGGGGCCTGACGACGTGACTTATGGGACCTACCCAGACCACGTCCAGGCACGCGATTACGCCTTTAGGCTGGATACCAGCCTATTTCAGACACTAGCAACTCGCAGCGGCTGGGCTGGAGCGGTCCCGCCCGAGGACGTCAGGGGGCACACACTGGTTACGTTTGGATGGGGGGCGCGAGTGAGGGTCAGAGACTGGGGGGATCAAACCTTCCGGGTGATCACCTTAAGCAATAGGGCAGTAGGCCTCTTGGCCAGCCCAGTGCTCACCATAGGCCTGGTCCACAGGTTCCCTACGGGTAACCTCCCTTACGTTGGGACAGCATCGACTGCTATGTATAAGAAACATGGCTTCGGGAAAAGGCCAGGGCCTAGGAAGGCGGGGGAAGCCGAGGGCAAGTCCGTGGAGAGTGACGAGACCAAGTCGGATTTTCGGCTTGGTGCCTCGCCGTCTGCTCCACCGGGGCAGGGTCCGGTCCTAGGTGGGACTGGCGCTGGCGGAGAGCCGAAGACAGGTACCACGGCCGATCGAGCGGAAGGGAACCTCGATCACCGGGCACCACAAGACACCAACTGAACATGGAGGTCACACCGGACTGGGAGTACACTCCCGGCAGATTGAGGCGGTTCGCGGAGGAAGCAATGGAGAAACTGGAACAATGCAGTTGCGCAAGGGGGTGGGAGGCCCCTTATGGCCGCCACAATGAGAACCTACGCAGGTACAGGTTACCGATCCACAAGGAGTGTGACGGCTGTAGGTTACTAGAAGTACGGTCAGGCTTACTAGAGGACGGCCTCCACCTGCTGATGCGGCTAAGCCCACGGACACACGCCAGGGCAATGGGCTGGCTTTACAGGCTGCTGCGCAGTCTCACGGCGGATACACTGTGCCAGTGTAACCTTAAGAGACTGCTGAAGGGTATCTCTGGAGAAGTCAAGCGAGGAGGAAGGTTTATCCACCCATCCTGGAGGTACATAACGCACTGGGAGCTCATGTTCGGGTATGTACCTTACTCCCCTCCCGGTGCTCTCAAATCAGAAGTGACAGGTTGGCTCGTCGAAAGAAGGCACACTGGCCTACACCTAATGGGCGAGGAACGGTTTGTGGAAGCCATGTATCGAGCAGCCGTGCGGATTATGTCACGGGAATGGACAGAGCCCCCCACGCTACCCAACGCTGACGAGTGGGTCGCAGCGGGCACCTGGATGAGGGGGAAGGCAGGTACAGGGGTGAAGACAACGGTCCTAGTTGAGGGGAAAACCCGCGGCACCCGGGCCTTTAAGGGAGTAGACGCGGCGTTACTGAGCGACTCGCAGATTGCAAGGGAACTCTTTGTGCCGAAGGAAGAAGAAATGGTGGTGATGCAGAAAAGTGAGGGTGGCAAGATACGGCCGGTGGTCAAGACCGGGAACGCCCTGAACCGGAAGATGGATTTCCTGAGCGAACTCGTAGAGGAGGGCTTGAAAGGTTCCAGATTATCGACGTTGTTTGCAGGCACGGCGGGCAACGAGGAGATAGACAGAACGTGGTTGGAGGAGACCCGCAACCCGGCCTCAATCATAGTCCCCCTCGACCAAGGGGGGTTCGACCAGCACCAAAGCCTACCGACGATTATGGCTGTCCTGTGCGCGATCGGTGACGTCTGCATCTCGCCGTCCAAGGCGCAAGGCGAGTACGGTAGGGTTTGGAAGGCGATGTGGGACACGCTCACAACCCGGCGCGTGCGGGTCATTTACGATGGGAACGAGTACAAGTGGGGTAACGGAGTCCCAAGCGGCTGGAGGTGGACCGCCCTACTGGATACGCTCCTCAACTTGGCGTCGCTCGAAGTCATCCGGCTTGAATGTCAGAGGGCTCTGGGCCGTGGTATCACCTTTGGGAGGGTGTGTGCACAGGGAGACGACGTCATCTTGACGGTAAAAAGCCTAGAGGACATCAAGCCAGTCATTGGAGCATATAACCTAGCGGGATACGAGGTCCACCCCGCCAAGACGTACTTTTCCCGCGACCGTGGAGAGTTTCTGAGGAGGAGCTACGAGAGAGAGGGAATAACCGGGTACATAACGCGTACTCAGCTGTCCATTCGTTTCCGGAACCCGGTCATCGAGATGGCCATCTCGGGGGAGGAAAGGTTTCCTTCGAGGGCTCACCTTTGGATGCTCTTAAGTCGTAGCGGACACCTGGCTGCTCTGTCCAACTCCTCGTAACTCCAGTTTCTGGACCTTATTAGCCAGGTCATTCACGGTCTGTTCGTGTACGTCGAGTCGTCCTTCCACTTCTTTGAAAGGAGTTACCTTTAACTGAATAGCCACGACGGGCGTACATATTTCGCATCACCGTATTATAGGTTCAACTGTTCACTTTGCAGCATTTAGCCGCTACGTAGGTTCAACAATAGCGTATATTCCTCAATAGCTCATTGCGCTTCCATAGTGGGGAGAGTTCCATAGAACAGATCCAAGGAGCCACGCACCTACGGTCTGCCCGGCTTCCCGTGCGGGACGGTCGAAGTGGCACCCGTAACGATAGAGAGGGAGCGCACGGTCACAACGGTGGCCTCTGGTAGTATTGAGGCGGCGGCAACCGTCTCCGATCCTGAGCCTGGTACCAGACCAAGTGGGTACTTCACAGGGGATGTAGGAGAGTTTGCCACTGCCCTCATAGCAGAGGTGTCTAATAACTGAGTCTAATAATAGTGAGGGGGTTCTTCGCCATGGGGGCCATTAATACCACCTACGCTACTGCCGTAGCACGGGCACTCCTGCCTAGACTTGACAGAGACGCCCTTGCGCGCGAGCTCGGGAGTGTTAACGAGGCGACATCCTTGTGCGCGGTGGTGGGTTTGTGGGCCGAGCGAGACGTCTCGCTGGTCACGAAGGGGGAGGTGGGGGGAGCCGAGCGACTCGCTAGTCGACGTGAGGAGCGTGAAGCCCTAAACCGACTGACGGGACTATCGGCCCGAGAGGCCGCCAGGGAGGCTGCGGAGGAGGTGACATCCGGGAGACGTGTGGAGCTGGCCGCTGCGGCCCTTATTGAAATCAAGCCTTTGGCTTCCCGCAGCACCGGTGCCCGCGTCTGTCTGGTGTGCCTTGCCGAGCACCTCTCAGGGGATGAGTTTGTGCAAGGAGAGGAGGGAGGGGCGGATGCCGTCCCTGCCTCCATTACATTCGAGGAGATACGTAGGGTTGTGGTATCCCGCGGTGGCTCTAGCGCTCGGGCGTTGGCAATGGCCGCAGCGATTCACAATCGTGAGATGCACGCCTTGAACGGCAACATCCACTTCGTGTCAGGGGAGCGGGAGGACCGCACGGATATCTTCACGAGGCTCCGCAATACTGCACACAGGGGGGACCGTTATAGGTGGCAGCGGGGAAGAACCCTGAACGATGCGTTAAAGGAGGGAGAGCGTGAGTTGCCGCTCATGTACGTCCAGACCCCGCTCTGGTACGGGGTCCAAACTACTTCCACACCGCCTACCCAGCACTGTTACCTGGGGCGGGCGGATGACCTTATGGGACAGCCGGAGCAACAGGCGGCGCCCGCGGCGGCTGTCGCGCCCGCAGCGCCCGCCCCCGCGCCTGAGGCCCCGGTGGGGGGGGCGGGAGTGGGGGACGCAGCCGGCGAAGTCCCGGTGGCAGGGACGTCTAAGCAGGCAGTGGCACCCACAGTGGAAGGAGGCGGGGCATCGGGCAGCCAGGTGGCCAAGAAGTCATCTGTAATAAGCAAGCTCCTCAGCCGGGTGCGGCGTGTGGGCAGTAAACGGCTGGAGCTTGCTAGGTTCAAGAAAGAGACTGAGGAACTCCTGAGAAGCCTCTCAGATACTGCTTCGGAAGGGGGAGGCAACCCGCGCTCCTACAGGGGAGGCGGCGTGGTGATGACGCCCGAGTTGGAAGTGATGTTGGCCGCAGAGAAGAACCTGCTCTGGATAGGGGTCGGTTGCCAGACGCGCTTCTCTATCGCGGGCCTGACTCCTACCTCCCACTCACTGCCAGAACATACTGGCCGCTGAGAGGGACCCGGGTAGTAGGGACGACAGAATAAATCCGTCCCTCGCCCGGCAGGTCTGGAGCTACCTCGCTGGTGGGGCGCGGTTGGAGGCGGCCGTTGCGATGTCTGCCTCTACGATATCGACAGACATAAGGGTCCTGGCGTTAAAGACTAAACTGTTGGACAACCTCCGAAGCTACGGCTGTCCCTTCCCGACGGGGGTAAATTGGTCGGTCCCGCTAAGGGGAGATATAACATACGAATTGGTTATGCGGGATGTCCTGGACAATTGGGACTTCCAATTTGTGGCTCTTGCCCCCCAGCTGCTTTCTGAGGCTGTTAGGAGAGGAGGGGGAGAGGGGGAGCTAGTTGTCGGAGGTGAGGTCTGGTCGTTGAACGACCCCTCCGTGGCCTTGGTGATCCTGGAAAGCATCAGGTCTAATGCCGGGCCGATGTGGGCCTTGCAGGTGGTCAACGTGCTGCCTTATCCACTAGTGAGCAGGACGGAATGGTTCGCCACTAGCGACTACCTGGGGAGGGACAGCGTCCATGTCGAGGCCTTTGTACGTAACGAGGCCCTGGTGACCATTCCATCCACCGTTAGGCGTCTGGTCCTCATAGCACCCCAGGGGCAGGAGCAGGTCACCTTCGGGCAAGTCCGATTAAACGTGGCGACGATGGGCCCACGGGGGGAACTGCCGATGCTTGTTGCTGCTGACGCTCGGGACCTGGTTGCGGAGAGCGTGCGCCTGTTAATGTCGTCCAGCGGTACACTAACATCGCTCCTGGACACTTGGGCAGCAGAACGTCTATCCGGGGGAAGAGTGGACTGGGCGGAGGTAGACAGCATAGTCGCACTGCTGGTCCATCGCTTCCCCCCGCAGGAGGAGGCAGTCCGTGACGCTGGCGGAGTTCTTACCTCCAGCGGGGTGCCGCGTGGCTATCTGGTCGCCCATAACGGGGTTGAGACACTCCCCCTGCCGGCGGAGGAGGTGCAGCTTGAGTGTGACACGCGCGTTTAGCACGGTCACGGCTTAATTTAAAATATAATAATCAAACCGTAATTTTACCTAATTTAATTAATTTAATAAATTTATTAATTATAATATATACAGAACACTCAATACCGCTACGGATCCCTAGGCGCTGGCGCTGCGCACCGAACGTAATTTCTACGACTACTATGTCATAATCTGCGACACGCGCCTGGAAGGGACGAGTAAACCTCAGTCGGCCGGCAGCAGTCAGCTAGCGTCCTCGATCTACTGAACCTGCGCTTGACTGATCCATCTATATACATTTTTACGTATACTACAGTTTTTATTTGTTAGTATCACAACATACTGTGCATTGCCTACTTAATATACTCGTAAGTAACGAGAACCCCCAACTCGGGTGAGTGTCGTAAGACTTTTTATTAGATTTTAAGTACCTAGTGTAATTTTATTGTAACGGTTTTTAATGTGCAAGCAAACACACATTGTTACATTATAAACTACTTTGTTAGTTGCAGGATTGCATACCCTATCTTAAAGCGTGTACCTACGTGGTATATTGAAGCTGCTTGGTGTTCTTTTAAATGATTTTATTGCATTATTTTCAAATAGTAGGTAGGTACCTTCTGTGTCCGTTAATGTTGTAGATCTGAGCTATCACAACGCTTGTATTTTCCGCTGTCACCTATCTATGCTTTTATGTAAATTTTGCCTGGACTGCCTCATCTCGATCGCTGCTATTTTCTACTTCCTGTGCTTAATGATGTCGTACGCGATGGATGTTGCAGTCGGGCATAAGAGTTGGCCTATAATGGAGAGACCGGTTGTATATTCCAGGGTTCTTGTACCGTGCTGAATCAGCGCAACCGCCCGACTACCGGGACGGTTATTGAGAAGACCCCAGCAAGAAGACCAGACGTTTCTGTCGCTGCCTACTCCCTGGAGCCTGCTCATCACCTACGTACTACGCATCACTTGCCAGGATAGTACATTTATTTGGTGTGCTGGAATCACGTTCAGTGTGTGAACCCCCCCTTTGCTCTGCCCTTCTTATTGTTGCAATAAACACTTGTTATAACTGTACGACTCTGTGTACTCATTTCTGTTTTGTAACGTCTACCCGTCACAAATGGCGCCCAACGTGGGGCGTGATTCCAGCACACCAAATAAATGTACTATCCTGGCAAGTGATGCGTAGTACGTAGGTGATGAGCAGGCTCCAGGGAGTAGGCAGCGACAGAAACGTCTGGTCCTCTTGCTGGGGTCTTCTCAATAACCGTCCCGGTAGTCGGGCGGTTGCGCTGATTCAGCACGGTACAAGAACCCTGGAATATACAACCGGTCTCTCCATTATAGGCCAACTCTTATGCCCGACTGCAACATCCATCGCGTACGACATCATTAAGCACAGGAAGTAGAAAATAGCAGCGATCGAGATGAGGCAGTCCAGGCAAAATTTACATAAAAGCATAGATAGGTGACAGCGGAAAATACAAGCGTTGTGATAGCTCAGATCTACAACATTAACGGACACAGAAGGTACCTACCTACTATTTGAAAATAATGCAATAAAATCATTTAAAAGAACACCAAGCAGCTTCAATATACCACGTAGGTACACGCTTTAAGATAGGGTATGCAATCCTGCAACTAACAAAGTAGTTTATAATGTAACAATGTGTGTTTGCTTGCACATTAAAAACCGTTACAATAAAATTACACTAGGTACTTAAAATCTAATAAAAAGTCTTACGACACTCACCCGAGTTGGGGGTTCTCGTTACTTACGAGTATATTAAGTAGGCAATGCACAGTATGTTGTGATACTAACAAATAAAAACTGTAGTATACGTAAAAATGTATATAGATGGATCAGTCAAGCGCAGGTTCAGTAGATCGAGGACGCTAGCTGACTGCTGCCGGCCGACTGAGGTTTACTCGTCCCTTCCAGGCGCGTGTCGCAGATTATGACATAGTAGTCGTAGAAATTACGTTCGGTGCGCAGCGCCAGCGCCTAGGGATCCGTAGCGGTATTGAGTGTTCTGTATATATTATAATTAATAAATTTATTAAATTAATTAAATTAGGTAAAATTACGGTTTGATTATTATATTTTAAATTAAGCCGTGACCGTGCTAAACGCGCGTGTCACAGAGGAACAAGCCCTATACGGTAGGTTCGGTCATCAGAACGCTGTGTCACCTCTAGACCATGTGTTCACGGACAGGGACACAGCCGGGGAGAACCCCGCGGTCATTTTGGGATACTGGTCTAACGCATCGGAGTTCTGCACCGGTATGGGGATGGCTACGGTGGACCAGCCTGTGAACAACGGGGAGGGAGGGCGGAAGGGCGACAGCCTCCCTCTCGACGGTATCACGCGAGCCTTGGACACGCGCAGAGGCTTCGAGGAGTTTAAGGCCGTCGGGGTGGTGCGGGACGAGATCGCGGCCCCGCAAGCAGCCCAGTGGTTGGGCACGTTCTGGAGCCAATTGATCCAGGACGCCAATGATTCGTCGGGCAGCACAGCCGAGGAGACGGGCCACGATCTATTATGTACGAGGAAAGAAGAACTAGGCCTGGACTGGAGAGTGAACCAGGTTGAAGTGATTGCGGCCACCTACACGGGGATCCGTACCCCTCCCAGCATGTGGTTATCCGAGGAATCAGCCGGTAAGAAAGGCCTGTCAGTCACGGAACCCCAGGACGCGCCTAACTTAGAACGTGCCTTACAGCGTTTGGACCTCCTGGCCCTGGGGCCTGACGACGTGACTTATGGGACCTACCCAGACCACGTCCAGGCACGCGATTACGCCTTTAGGCTGGATACCAGCCTATTTCAGACACTAGCAACTCGCAGCGGCTGGGCTGGAGCGGTCCCGCCCGAGGACGTCAGGGGGCACACACTGGTTACGTTTGGATGGGGGGCGCGAGTGAGGGTCAGAGACTGGGGGGATCAAACCTTCCGGGTGATCACCTTAAGCAATAGGGCAGTAGGCCTCTTGGCCAGCCCAGTGCTCACCATAGGCCTGGTCCACAGGTTCCCTACGGGTAACCTCCCTTACGTTGGGACAGCATCGACTGCCATGTATAAGAAACATGGCTTCGGGAAAAGGCCAGGGCCTAGGAAGGCGGGGGAAGCCGAGGGCAAGTCCGTGGAGAGTGACGAGACCAAGTCGGATTTTCGGCTTGGTGCCTCGCCGTCTGCTCCACCGGGGCAGGGTCCGGTCCTAGGTGGGACTGGCGCTGGCGGAGAGCCGAAGACAGGTACCACGGCCGATCGAGCGGAAGGGAACCTCGATCACCGGGCACCACAAGACACCAACTGAACATGGAGGTCACACCGGACTGGGAGTACACTCCCGGCAGATTGAGGCGGTTCGCGGAGGAAGCAATGGAGAAACTGGAACAATGCAGTTGCGCAAGGGGGTGGGAGGCCCCTTATGGCCGCCACAATGAGAACCTACGCAGGTACAGGTTACCGATCCACAAGGAGTGTGACGGCTGTAGGTTACTAGAAGGACGGTCAGGCTTACTAGAGGACGGCCTCCACCTGCTGATGCGGCTAAGCCCACGGGCACACGCCAGGGCAATGGGCTGGCTTTACAGGCTGCTGCGCAGTCTCACGGCGGATACACTGTGCCAGTGTAACCTTAAGAGACTGCTGAAGGGTATCTCTGGAGAAGTCAAGCGAGGAGGAAGGTTTATCCACCCATCCTGGAGGTACATGACGCACTGGGAGCTCATGTTCGGGTATGTACCTTACTCCCCTCCCGGTGCTCTCAAATCAGAAGTGACAGGTTGGCTCGTCGAAAGAAGGCACACTGGCCTACACCTAATGGGCGAGGAACGGTTTGTGGAAGCCATGTATCGAGCAGCCGTGCGGATTATGTCACGGGAATGGACAGAGCCCCCCACGCTACCCAACGCTGACGAGTGGGTCGCAGCGGGCACCTGGATGAGGGGGAAGGCAGGTACAGGGGTGAAGACAACGGTCCTAGTTGAGGGGAAAACCCGCGGCACCCGGGCCTTTAAGGGAGTAGACGCGGCGTTACTGAGCGACTCGCAGATTGCAAGGGAACTCTTTGTGCCGAAGGAAGAAGAAATGGTGGTGATGCAGAAAAGTGAGGGTGGCAAGATACGGCCGGTGGTCAAGACCGGGAACGCCCTGAACCGGAAGATGGATTTCCTGAGCGAACTCGTAGAGGAGGGCTTGAAAGGTTCCAGATTATCGACGTTGTTTGCAGGCACGGCGGACAACGAGGAGATAGACAGAACGTGGTTGGAGGAGACCCGCAACCCGGCCTCAATCATAGTCCCCCTCGACCAAGGGGGGTTCGACCAGCACCAAAGCCTACCGACGATTATGGCTGTCCTGTGCGCGATCGGTGACGTCTGCATCTCGCCGTCCAAGGCGCAAGGCGAGTACGGTAGGGTTTGGAAGGCGATGTGGGACACGCTCACAACCCGGCGCGTGCGGGTCATTTACGATGGGAACGAGTACAAGTGGGGTAACGGAGTCCCAAGCGGCTGGAGGTGGACCGCCCTACTGGATACGCTCCTCAACTTGGCGTCGCTCGAAGTCATCCGGCTTGAATGTCAGAGGGCTCTGGGCCGTGGTATCACCTTTGGGAGGGTGTGTGCACAGGGAGACGACGTCATCTTGACGGTAAAAAGCCTAGAGGACATCAAGCCAGTCATTGGAGCATATAACCTAGCGGGATACGAGGTCCACCCCGCCAAGACGTACTTTTCCCGCGACCGTGGAGAGTTTCTGAGGAGGAGCTACGAGAGAGAGGGAATAACCGGGTACATAACGCGTACTCAGCTGTCCATTCGTTTCCGGAACCCGGTCATCGAGATGGCCATCTCGGGGGAGGAAAGGTTTCCTTCGAGGGCTCACCTTTGGATGCTCTTCCGGCAGCGGGGTGCCCGGGCGGATGCGGTAGCCGAGTGTATGTTGGAGGACGCGGAACAGGCGGGGATTGAGCGTGAGGCTGCCGTACGATTTTGCCTCACCCCCTCTGCGGTTGGCGGGATGGGTCTGAGAGGTGCTTCTTCAGACGTGGCAGGAAGGCTGAGGGCCTTGGCCGCCTCGGAAGGGTGTGATCCGGACAGGTGGATGGTGCCGGTGGTAGAGAAGCCCTCCTTACGCCTTCTTCCCACCCTAGGGCAGTGGACCAACCGGCTAGCAGCAAAAGGGGTCGAGCTCGTCGGGGACTATAAGCAACAATTCAACAACTTGCTGGCCCGTACCTGGGGGCTGAGGGAAGCAGAGGTCACAGGGAAAGTTAAGGTCAACTGGACGGAGGAGGAGAGGATCTAGCCTATTCGTCCCGGGGGGAGGCCCCCTCTCCCCAAAGGAGGCTCCCTCTGGGCTATGGAGGAAATCCCGGTGTTATTAAGACCGATCTTGAAGGCCCAAGTACTGGACCAGGGGACCTTTTGGGACTGGCTGAGGCCCGGGGTGGCGGCGTTCGTAGAACGGATCCAGAAACTAATGACGAGGACCGTGTTCCGGGTGTACATGCTGGACATGTGGAAGGTCCCCACCCCTGTCGGGGACAGACTGGCGATGCGATACGGAGGAGACCTGAAGAGGAGGGCTGAACAAATGGTTCTAGCTTGTTTCGCAGAAAGGAAACCGTCGATGAGGTTACTTAAGGGTACCCTCCTATGGCTGGAAGGGTGGCTAGCGAGGAATCTCTCTGCCCGCTACCCTGGCATAACCTTAGCACTGTAGAGCACAAACTTGTTACACTCTAAGGACATAGATCCCACTTCTGACACCAATTGTTACGTGCGGGGTGGTATTAAAATGCCAATCCGATGAGATGAACGTTTATTTCCACTGATCACTAGGTTAGCACAATGTTCCACAGTAGTTGTCCAAATCGTCTTGCACAATTATCAAAAGTCCGTTAACACACACTGAGGTCGTTGGTAATCACAATCACTGATTTCACTGTTCACAGTTCACAACACTAGTTCACTGATAACACTTAACGATCACTTGGTCGCTATCCGCGCTTAGATAGTTACACTGTCGCTTCCAGAGAAAGACTGCCTCAAGCCGCGGTTTCAACGTCTTATATAGGACGAGAATATTTCTACAGAACTTTCCAGTATTGACTCGAAACAATAGACAAAAGACGTTCAAAACAAAGCAATAACAATCACAAACAAAAGGGGCGGCTTTCCTTTGAGCATCTGACGTAAACAACTTTACCATACATGCTAATTTGATCTCTAACTACTTATGAATAAGGTTCAATCTTAACTACAAAACTAGGTACATTGACTAGGGTCTGAATTCCCGGAAGGTTAACTTTTATGACGGTCGGGTCGGGTGTTTATAGCCCCTAATTAGTCTATTCTTTCCCACGGTATTTTTGTTCGAGAAGCTTGGCGAAACATCGCGACTCGACGACGCGATGTAACAGTATATTATGTGCTCTTCTATTGATGAATCATTCCAGTCTGCGACCTCTGATTTATCTTTTGCTAGTGCTGACGATGGCAGTCTTGTGTCTTTAGGGCAAACTTTAAATAACATATTTGTCTCACATCCCAAAAACTTTAATATCTGTTACATCAATGCCCAGAGCATACCAGCTCATCTTTCGGATATTGTGGATACTTTTGATTTTGACACAATACACGCAGTCCTTATCTCCGAGAGCTGGTTAAAGCCCTCCCTTCCATCGAACTCTTTCAGTATACCTAATTTCGCTCTGATCAGAAATGATCGCACAGGCAAAGGTGGTGGAGGAGTAGCTATATATTTAAAAAGTCATATCTCTTTCAAAATTGTGCGGCAGTCACCTTCGACTTACGCTGCTTCTCCGGGATATTTATTCATTGAAGTTGACCTTAGAAGCCCATAAGAAGTTTGATAAACTTCTTATGGGGGTGGTCTATTGCCCTCCAGCCATTGATAATTTCTCGAAACTTGAAACCGAACTAGTCATTGTTAGCTGATTACAACACGATTATCATTCTAGGTGACCTGACCACTTGCATGATTAACCAAGACAGCAGGTCCAAGAGACTTAAGTCTATTGTAGATGCTTCCAATTTAACCCTTCTAGATCTATTGCCCACGCATCACACCTGTGGGTGTCATATCACCTACATAATATTTACGTTATAACTAAACTTAAAATTAAACATTAATCATAAATTAAATCTACGTAGTAATTACCTATTAATATATATATAATTACTTACGTAGTAGTAACCTATTTACAAACTAAACTAATAATATAAGATTAGAAACTATAAATTAAATGTAACAAATATTCCTAAATACTTACCTGATACTTAACTGTCGTTTCTCATAGATTCTGCACCTGAAACTTATATTAAAGATAACCCGTTCGGCGACTACGTCACGCGGGGCGGCGCACGCTGCCTCGCCGCGACACCGGCCGCCTACAGTCTACTCGAATAACCAGCGCATGCGCGCCGCCTGCCCGACCGCTCCACGTAATTACGCGTTTGATTTCATAACCCTTCTCTATACAATCCTTCTAACACTCAATTAAAGAGTAACAACCAGGGCGTTCATCACACGGACGCCCCATAAACGGGTGTTGCCCGACGTGCGCACCATAAACTGGTGACCCCGACGTGACCTGCAAATCCCCAATCACCCATCGCATGCAGTGCATTTGGTACAAGGCAACCCTAACACCTATTGGATCAACATACACTGTGCACAAAAAGGTAAGTACAGCCTGGACTGCGGTGGTACCCTCACCAAGCCTGACGGTAGTTCCACCAGGCATCAGTTGTCATCAGATAAGGTGACACTACCAGGTCCTTTATCAGTTGCACTACTACAGCCATCTTACAGGCACTACCACTTCAATGACTATATTCTAGAGAACAGTGAGGGCATGACTTGGCATGTCCAGGCAAATGACTTGGGAGAGCTGTCATCCGGGGTGATTGGGGATTTGCAAATTGAATTATACGACAAGTCAAAGCTATCATACTGATAGTAGTTGGGCAGAAGCATTGCCATTCGTGCTACTCGGTATTCGAAGTTCTTTTAAAGAAGACTTACACAACCATACTAACGACACCTTATTAGATCTTATCATAACAAATAATATTAATCTTGTTTCTACTCATGGTCAACTTCTTGCTCCTGCCTTCTCTCACCATGATTTAATTCACACTTCGGTGAAAACTAAATCTCCTAAATCTAAGCCAGCTACTTTAAACCAACGGAGTTTTGTTAAAATTAACATGTTCAATTTTAATATGGATGCATCGGCAGTGACCTGGACTTCTATAGAAGATATGACTTCTTTAGATGATAATGTACGTTTCCTAAACAAAAATATAATTGCATTGTTTGATAAACATGCCCCTATACACCCGGTAAAACTTAAACACCAACCCACCCCCTGGTTTCATGATTGTATCCGTAAAGCTAGGATGTATAGAGATAGAGCATTTAGAAGATATAAACGAAATAGGACAGTTGAAAATTGGAACAAATACAAAAAATTGAGAAACAGATGCAATGTCCTTTGCAGAAACGCAAAGCGTCATTTTATTTTTAATCAAATAGAAGCTTCATCTCCAGCTGGCATCTGGAGTTTTTTAAGTTCACTCGGCATAGGTAAATCTAAATCTTTCGACTGCATATTACCATTCGATGCTAAATTTCTTAATATGCATTTTACTTCATGCACGAAATTAGATCAAGTTACTAAAATAACTACAATAAATGAAATCCAATATGCCTCGTCCTGATATATCATCATTTGAATTTTCTTTTGTAGGCCAAGATTCTATACGCAAAATTATCTTATCCCTTAAGTTCAAAGCAATTGGGTGCGATAATATCGGTCGCATCAACATACACTGTGCACAAAAAGGTAAGTACAGCCTGGACTGCGGTGCTGACCCTCACCAAGCCTGACGGTAGTTCCACCAGGCACAGTTGTCATCAGATAAGGTGACACTACCAGAAGGCTTAGCCATGTTACAAACGTTTCTTAGCTAATCTCTTTCTATAATCGGTAACGTGTTAGCTATAGCGATTTTAGAAATGGATTTGTTCCTAGCCTACTCGACCAAACTGTGTCAATCGCTCATTCTACAATAAGGATAGAAAAAAATGCTTATTAGTCCATGGCAAGCGCTTATAAACGTCACGGTTGAGTAATTTGTGCGCGGGTAAACTTTATTTTTAAATTGTTTTGAGAAGTTTAGTGAGTGGAATAAAATATAAATAAGGTATAACATTTATATATTGTTGATTTATTATAATATCACAGTGGGAATTCAAGTTTTGACGATTATTGTAACGTAAATATAATCTATCTGGCAAATCAGTGAGAGATAAATTATTTAAAAGTGATAATTTTTAGGATGGAGTCTAGATCCCGAGCTAGCCCTGAACAATTTGCGGCTTTGATTGAATTCATGGAAAGGTACGTAAATTATAAGTTATCAAGTACACAAAAATCTTCCATTGTGGTTTGAGTCTTTGTTGTACTCAGGAACATGAAATGTAAACAATGACGTGATCCGCCACTTGGTCGTACTTATATTTTAACTTGCATACGATACAAACAATAAGATTGTATTCACCACTTTGCTTAATTAATAGATATTTTGTTTCTATAATAAAGTTTTAACATATGTTCTAGCCATGGCGATATAGCAAGGCCTCAGCAAGGGGCTTAAGGAAGGATAAGGGCAGACCGTCTATGGCAGGAGCTGGGAGAATTACTCAACTCCATTGGTGGAGGAGTAAATAAATCAATGGAAAAATGGAAAAAAGTAAGATCCATTAAAATTATAAGTGATTTTTATCAAAGGTTAGGGTTCTTTATAACTATCTATTGTGCTTCATGCAAATACTAATGTTAAGCATATATATTTATCATAGAACAGCTGTAAACAAATAAAACAACGAATATAGGGAACCTATAATAAATATTTACTATTGTAAAAAGAAACAAAAATAATGACAGGAATACTTGTTCCCATACAACTTTAAAGAAAGAAAGAAAGTAAACATTTTTATTCAGGAACTATCTCTCTAAATTTAAAACTAAAAATACTGACAAAACTACTAAACATACTGCTAAAACACTTGTTCATCCATCAACACAGAATATCTAGTATAGTAGATATCAGTGCATACAACAATCTGCTCACTTGATTGACTTATGTATACTTAGATAACAACTCATAAATGGCTTAAAATTAACTGACTAATCTATATATATATCTACAGGTGTGGGCGGATTGGAAAGCCAAAACAAAAAAAAAAAAGCATTGGCAATGCGTCGAGAGGCTAGTGGTACTGGTGGTGGTCCAAGCAGCAGACAAACTCTCACAGCTTTGGAACAAAGGGTGTTGGGCATAATGGGATTGACAGCTGTTGTTGGTCAAGTTGGCATTGAGGAGAGAGGATTTGATGTTAGTTATTTACTTTGCATATTAGTTGGTTTTTTAATTAGAGTTCTTTGAGATATACTTCTTATATTTTTCAGGAACCACCACTTCAATGAAACTCTCTGCCATCGCCATCAGGGGACCAGGCCGTCCATACTGAATATCCATCCCAAACTGCCACAGATGGGATTGTGTTGTATTCTATAGATATAGGTAAGTACTTTCTACTTTTATTTATTAGGTTTAAATAATACAGCTCGTAGGTTTATAGTGTATAATTAACATCACATGTTGTATTCCCAAAGGGTTAAGAGTCTGATTTAATAACCCCCAATTTCAAACTCCATGCTGATTACATACATATGAGCATCTAGTTACATTTTGACTTATTGGGCATATCAATATAAATAAAAACTAAATGCTGTTAGTTGGTAAGGACTTCTCCTAAAAACCAATGGACCGATATGCGTACTTATATACAGTGTGGAAATTAAACTCAGGCCCTGAGGGAAACTACTTTAAATCCTTAAGCTAGCTCATTTTACTTAAAGGAGACATTCCTTTATATTTGAAATGAAACAAATCTGCATTAAAAGATTTTTTTAAACTCGCTTGCTTCGCCCGGGACTCGAACCAACTAAAATAAAAAAAAAATAAACACTCTTTATTTTATTATACTAATCGGTAGTAGTTTATCCTGAATATTAATACTACCGATTAGTATAATAAAATAAAGAGTGTTTATTTTTTTTAATTTTAGTTGGTACGAGTCCCGGGCGAAGCAAGCGAGTTTAAAAAAATCTTTTAATGCAGATTTGTTTCTTTTCAAATATAAAGGAATGTCTCCTTTAAGTAAAATGAGCTAGCTTAAGGATTTAAAGTAGTTACCCTCCAGGGCCTGAGTTTAATTTCCACACTGTATATTGTAAAGATTTATAATAGCTCAAATCAACTAAGTTATGTTATAAGTGTTCTTTTTAGGGAAAGAAGAATTGAAAAAATGCCAAACGCAAAGTATATACTTATACTATATGTATATTAAAGGAAAACTCCGGCGATGTGACAGCCACGTAGCGGTGAATCATGTAAAAGCAGGTGACGGCCACGTGGCGGTGAATCATGTAAAAGCAGGTGTCGGCCACGTGGCGGCGGACAATATAAAAGTCGCCTGCGCCTACAACCCGGGCACATTTCTACGCCAGCCTCCGTCGAGGCAACATCTCTCCGTCAGTACTGTCCGTAGTATCTGACATTTTTCATATTACTTTGTTGGTTAACTTTTAAACTTTTGTTAGTTTTGAGTATTTTGAATTTGTGAAAATAAAAATCATTTTAGCTTGTTGTTAACTTTGTTTTTATTTTTAGGCAATTTTACTTCAGATCCACTTGAATATATATATTATTACTTATTTTATTTTATGTTGATACATGACTAATCTGTTGCGTCAGCTAGTTAAACAGATGTAATATCAGTTTGTTACGAAGTTTTATTCCCTCAGGAAACTCAGCATCTACTGCCCCATCAGCTGCACTGCCTCCTCCCTCAGAACTTTTAAGTCTTCCTCCAACTCAAGTGTCAACGCCACCGCCCACCTCTGTGTCTACGCCGATGCCGCCAGCGACAACTCCTACTAATTTACGAGGAGAGCAACGACGACGACGACAGCGCCTGGCAACCCCTTCACCCGTGGCGTCGCCTACCACTTCTACGCCGCGGCGGCAGAGGCTACTTCGAGCACGCACACGGCGAGTACAAACGCCCTTCGAACGAGCCACGAGCGAATTCGTGGCAGTCGAGAATCGCCGGCTGCAATTGGAGGAAGACCGCGAAAGAAATAATCGTCAGAGGGAGATGGAACGCATTCGATTAGAATCGCGTAGGATTGAAGTGGAAGAAAACCGAAATCAAATTTTCAATCGTTTGACTGGAGTTCTAGACAGGTTAACAGAAATTTTACCTCAGTTGAGGCCATCATCACTAGTTTCGACTGATATTCTGTCTTAATGTATCTATAGTCGACTAGCTTCGACTGATATCAGTCGAAGCTAGTGATAATGGTCTCCACTGAGGTAACATTTCTGTTAACGTGTCTAGAACCCCAGTAAAACGATTGAAAATTTGATTTATCCCTAGATAATAAGTAGACTTAAGATTATCACTAGATAGTTGTTGGTGCCTTTAGCTATGAATGCCAAATTCTCTATTATAAGAATTTATAAGTGTTTAGCAAGTTGGCTAGCGAGTGCATTAGTAAAAATTTGGATGTAGTAAAATATTTACAACTAGCTTTGAACCTATCAAATCTTATTAATAAATAATAAAAAAAATATTTATTTTATGTATTAGGCGTGTAGGTACTTACCTATATTTAAAAGCTTGAGGCACAGAGGTATAGTAAATACCTTGTAAGGGGTAGTGCCTCAAGTTTTTAAGTATATACGTAAGTACCTACACACCGAATAATTACAAGAATTTATTGGTAACTTTTTAGTTCATTGATAAATAGATTTATCATAACAGTAGATTAGATCATCGCTAAAAGCTTGTTTAAAAAAAATATACCTATTTTTAACTTTTTAGTAGGCAAGCATTTTATAGTTGTGTTGTTTTAAAATATTCTACTGATAGACCTTGTATATACACATATACAAGGTCTTAAACTTAAATTAAGAGTCTCAACAGTTTTCCCATTTCAGGCGTGCAATATAAAGTTATAGTAGCTAAGTAATAAAAGGATTTGACAATATATGCAAATATAGAATTATTAAATTGACTACTTATACATTTTATAAAACTGATAATTACTAGTTCAATAATAAGTAAAAATTAAGATGGCAAATGGAGCAGATTCAGCATGTGGTGAGTGCAAAAGTTTTAGAACTCACTAGTGCTCAGACTGAGGTTTTCACCAAGATGTTCATAATAAAGCAGATTTACCATCACCTAAATATAACTTGTATGTAATACTTCTATTGTAACCTATTTAATAAAAAATGTAACATAGCTCTGCCTTGGATTAGCTCATTTTGGCTACCCACAGCAGTGGAGGTGGAAGCCTGTATGGTTATATCACCATCACCCTCATGCGCAACTGCAAGTGGTTGTGGTGGTGGTAAACCAGCTTTCAATGCAATGTTATGTAGTAGCACACAGCATGCCATAGTTATTTTGCTAGCTACATTAGGATGATAGTGAAGTACCCTGTCTCTAAGCAAACATCTCCACCGTGCTTTAAGTAATCCACAACAGCGTTCAATGCAGTTACGCGCTTGCACATGTTTTAGGGTATATAGTTCTTCTCTTGGCCCTGGAACTGCATTGAGGATAGGAGTCATAAGCCAAGGACGTTCTGGATACCCAGAGTCACCTGAAAAAATTGTTTTTGTAAACAAAACAAACAAATATACCTAGAAATTACACTACGATGATTTTATGTTTGTAAACGCTTACCTAATAGCCATACTTGTTCATTATTTTGATGAAGTTCCCGCATGTATGATTCAGCTCTACTAGATGACCATATATGTGAATCATGTGTAGCTCTACCAAATTTCGCATTTTCATTTGTAATGCGAAGATCACTGTCACAAATCTGTAAAATACAATTTATATTGAGAAATGTTTTTATATTATTTTACTTGACCTATAATTACAATAGGTACCTATAATTAAATATAATTACCATTTGGACATTTAAGTAATGATACCCTTTTCTGTTATAGAACAGGTGTTCTTCATTATCAGGCTTGACTAAAGCCACATGGGTGCAATCTATGCACCCAATTATACCAGGCAGACCAAATCTTCTCTGGAACTTAAAACAATAAATTATATGTGTAATATATCTATGTAGTTAGTTACATAAGACTAAATTATCATTATTAAAGTCATACACACTCTTGTTTTATGCCTCCTCTGGCTTGCCTTGTTTTCGGAAAGACTATCCATTTTCCCACTATTGCAGGATGGTTCAATGCCTCAACCACTTGTCTGATGCAGCGACTAGTTGTGCGTTGAGGAAGATGATGAGTGATACCAACAATTTGTTGATAAGATCCTGTGGCCAGGAAACCAATAGCGCATAACACCTATAAAAGACAACCAAGAAATTAAGTGATAGGTATTGTTATGGCTGTGTTGGCTTCGATAAATATTGAACTGTTTGCTGATATAGGTTGGGTTTAGATGTATTGTTATAAGTGCACTAAATTAAAATATTACAATTTCTTGTACATTCAACAAAAGACTGAGGAAGCAAGTTACACTGTGCATGCGAGATTATGTAAATAAACTGAAATTTCCTAAATAAAGGTCAATGTCAGAGTCGACCATTGAGGTACAATCCTCAATGGTGTTGAGGGTAAAAATACACTCTAAAGTATGAGCTCATAATTTGGCGCTTCTTACCTTAACTTCCAGTGGAATCTCGTTGGACCCTTTTATATGAGTTTTCCGTCGCAGGTCTTGAACAAGAGCTTCGAAAGTCACTTTGTCTAACCGAAATCGTTGAATAAATAAAGTGTCCGACATTTCTTGTATTGTTTCCATACATTGACGATACAAATCTCTATCCCGGCGTTTTAACCACACTTTTTCTTTATGAGCGCACCACAACATATTTAAAGTATGCATTTTAAATGCTAAAAGGAAAAATAGGAATAATATACTAATGCAAAATCAACACGAATGTACGTACACACTACTGTCTTCGGTCAGCTGATTACAAACAAATACGCCATTTTGTAGCGCTTTCTTGAGGGCTTCGGCGATCGTTTAGGTAACGTTCCAAAACTGAGAATAGGATTCTATAGCGATTGTCAAAAGTGCAACATGGCTACCATTTTGTATGAGATGTCGTGATAAAATTTGTAGAATAGTTAAGTTTCGTTCTGTGTTTTAGAACGAACTGTGACGAACTAGGAACTTGTAAACTTGGCTACGATTTTTCTATTCGATTGTTTCGACCACGTGACATAACGATGGAGTTTGTAATTCCCATACATTTCCTCAGTTTTCTATAGCGTTAACGATTATAGATAGTAAACATGGCTAAGCCTTCTGTTTGGTCATCGTACGACCACTTTGATCGTGAGATGAAAAACGCATCGCGCCATCGTACGATCGCTCCCAATTAGGAGGACGCCTAAGACGAAACTGGAGATTTGACATTTATTTTAACGGAACCGTAATCGGAACCGGTGGTGAACCATAGTGTTGAGGACTAATGAGAACCTATGTTAAGGCCGGGTCAGATAAATGAATAAAACTAAGCTACAATTTAATTCGGTATAACCTCCAATTCAAATCAATCGGAACCGAAGCCGAAACTGGAGGTGTGAAATCAACCGAAAGTTTCAGTATATCGGAACCGAAGCCGGAACTCCGTAACATCTCTATTATGCATATATTAACAAAAAAGTAAATCATAGCGATCCAGTTAAAGTACGTTATTTAAAACGTAATGTTCAATTCAATTTATCTATGAAAAACTGTATTAAAAAACAACTCGGAATTAAATAGTATCATATTTACTATACAAATTTCGTATGATTTCTGCTAATGGTTTATTTAAAAGATTTCCCACATCTTTGGCCAAGACGAAGTCTAGATGGTTAAACTTTTTCCAAGTGTACACAGGCCGTATTTCTTCTAACACGCCCGACTTCTTCAGTTCTTCAGATAACCTTATAATTTGCTGTGAACAACGAAAACATAATTTAACCTCTGGGAATCGAAAACCGTAACTTCGCAAAGGATTCTATGTTCGAGTAGTTGAACATGAGAGATTTTAAGTAAGCGGGATACCTGATGGTAAGTGACGATGCGTTATATAAGTTTATTTGGTGAAAAAGTAAAATTGTATCGGCTAATAATTTTAATAAAAAACGTTAAACATTCAACCATGCAACATCTGTATGTAGTTTTGTTAATTTGCTGTGTAATTCGACATATCGTTCGGCAGTCGTAACGTGTCTGTCAGTCAACGAATGCTTTGTAGTTAGTTGATGGCAGACAATAATCACCATCTTACATAAATTATTTACTAC